>OX243816.1:15162288-15182288 GCA_945859605.1 Lumbricus rubellus | reverse complement strand
TATGTTGGTCCTGACGTCCTAAGAAAACTAGTTTCAATTTGGCCTGACTGCCACAGGTCTAGGCAGGCTTCCGAGATAGTATGCCTGCATGTTAATTATGAGCTTCCTGTATCAATTACTGTTTTTGCGGTGAGTAAATAAACATACTGAAGTGGAAACCGGCAAGTAAGATATCTTTTTTGGATTAGTCTTGTGGCATTTTGACGTGAGCTTCCGCGCTATTCGAAATATGCTCCTAATTACCTATTATTATTGGCACGCGGTGGTATAGCGATATACATGTATGTTCTGCGGTGCCTTGTAACCTCGAGCCACTGCATTCGCGACCCTGGACAAGTTGCTCACTCACAATAGGTCTGTGAAGAAGCCAGAAGGCGAAGCCAATGGGAAACAGCCTCACTCATCTCATCCCCGGGATTGGGGGCGGGGGGCATAAAGGGTCAATGCCTTCGAGCAGAGAACTCATCATCATAGACCTACATGTATAAGTTTAACTTTCTTGTAGCTGTTGTTCTAAGAATTCTCGTTGCCAAGGCTGTTTTTGAGGAATTTTTAGAGCGGCACAACTGCTTCTTTCCTTTTCCATTCTCTATGGTAAATTACTTTCAATCGGAGGACAATGACCTTTTTGCTAGTTTTAGCTGTACAGAAGTGCTTCTACAACTGCACAAATCCATTTAGAATTGCACATTCTGTGTACAACTGCACGTTAAAAAAGCCCTGCTTGTTGCTGGGAAACACATTGTACCATCAGCATGCTGCATTGCTGCATCGACTAACGATCTTATCAGAAAGTAGGCCTACTAAACACAACCATCATTTTCTTATCAAAGTACCAGCAGCATTTAAGCCATACAATTTATTCAGCCTTTCAAACGCACATGCAGACTCGGTCTCTTTCTGTCTGTCTATCTCTTTGTCTGTCTGTCTGTCTGTCTCTCTCAGTCTCTCCAACTCTATATGGAAGCGATACATGTACATGTACAGGGTGTCCAGAAAGTTCGTGAACGATTTTGCTAGCTTGTTACAAAAAATATACACAACAAAAATCAATAATTGTTGTACCATTTAATAGACAATAGTGTTGTCTTTGCTGGCTATAACAGCTTTCATTCGTCTGGGTAAAGATTCGATGAGGTTGTACAAAGTTTCAACCGATATCGAATTCCATGTTTTCGCAAACGACGTTTTAGCTGAGCAGGAGTATTTGGTTCAGGATCTTTGTAGACACTGCCTGAGAGTATACTCCAGAGATGTTCGATCGGTGAGAGATCAGGAGAGTTTGGAGACCAGTTTTGAATGTAGTTAGGAATATTTTCGTTCAGCCATGCTCGCGAAACAGCAGATGTATGTGCTCGCGAATAACAACCGTTTTTCCTCTGAGCGTCTGTTAGGAATGGCGCCTTTCTGCGTTTCCAACTTCTCCACTTTAACTCCCCTTTCATGTAATTTCTGATTGTTTCTTTGTTGTCCTTAAGTCCACATGTTTTGAGAGATTTTTCTATCTGTCTCAATCCAGGTCCTCGCCTGTATTTCGCCTTTTTGATTATTTTAATAGCAGCCTGTGTCAAAATCTTTGGTCGACCGCATTGTGCATGATCGCCTAACTCGCCTTGCTTGCATCCTTCAACCCATTTTGCTACCCAACCTTTCGATCATCCTAATTTATCGCCTATAACGGAATATGAATATCCTTCTTCATCAAGAATAACAGCTTTCGAGCGTAACAGAATGTCTGCTATTTTCCCCATTTTCCCCAAGTTTGTTTACGAAAAACGATCGTGAACTGTATAAAATTCGCTAAAAATAGCCCTTCCGCATAAATTGATGACGTCATTTCCTCGTTGCAAAAAACTAACACTTTTTACACTTTTTGGTTTCGGGACATAAAGCTCTTTCAAATGACATAAGCATTATTAATGTTTGTTGCAAAACTTTTCTGCTATCTGCAAGCAAAATCGTTCACGAACTTATTGGACACCCTATATATGGATGATAGCCGCTATATTTCGAGAGGAAACCAATTACTTTTGACAGAGGAGATTAGGCTTATATATAAATTTATATGTATATACACAATCCCTAAACAGCTTAAGTGGTTCAGCGCTGAGGTTTATCTGCAGACATAGTCTTCAGTCCAGGGTCTGAAATGATCCAAACATGGTGGATTTGGCTTTTTCGATACGTCTTCTGTTGCGACAGAGAACCGTATGAACCTTTCCAGAGCCAGTACTGTACACTGTACAGGCTGTAGCAGTGGTGTAGCGCCCAACTCTCAGAAGGTGGAGGATACCAGCTGCATGTATGCCCTCAAACCCCTCGACACTTATGAACAGCAGTGTATGTGCACTTGTTATGGTGCCCCATCAAGATTTATATTCAGAATCGCTCCCGACTACAATTGGAGTTTCACGCCGAAGCGCTGAGTAATTACGAGTGAATGACTTGTCCAAGGTCCGTATACGCGACAGCTTAAGGTGAATTGGAACCTGCAACTTTCCGGCTGCAAGGCAACGAACCTATACCCATTACACTACCACGACCAACGGATTGGCGTCCGGTCTGAGTTCGCTGATCACACAACGTCTGGATAAAAGCCAAGGAAGGAGTCGGCCATCATCTTTTCATTCCATTCTCCTTTGCATTTTACTCTTCTTTCTCTTCTTCTCCTCTTTCTCTTCATCTGTTTTCTTCCTTGGTTTCGTCATTTTGCATATCTTCTTCAGTTCTTAACTATTTGCCTCCTTACCCTTCCTCTTCTTCTTTGTCATCTCTTTCTGATTCTGCTAAATTATTCTCCTTCACCTCCTCCTCCTCCTCCTTTCCTCCTTGTATAATTGTCCCCCTCTATCTGCACTTCTTCTTTTTTATTTCTCTTAATCTCTCTTTTTGTTCGCCTAATTTTCTCTGCTTTTTTCTTCTTCTCTTTTACTACCTTCTTCGCTGACACAATTCTTTTTCTTCTTCATTTTCTCTCTCTTCTGCTTTCGTTCTTCCTTTATCATTGTTTCTCCACCTCCTCTTCCTCTTTATTTTTGGCATGTTTAAATGTTATCGACACCCCTCCCTAATGCGTGCGACACTCTCCCCCAGCTCTGTCAAATTCCATATACACATCTGCGTATATATAGATGAGTCATTAGCTATGCTGGGTGGGTAGCTGGTGGGATTGGTAGCATATACAATACATTTAGGCCTCTACATAGGGTGGGGTATAGATCCGCTTTTCTACGGCGCAGGGAGGAATTCCGATCAGCTGAAACCAGTTTGGCTCGTTGGCTGGCATTTCATATTTAATGAGCAGTGCGGAAATTAATTGCCGTAATTTGAAACCCGCAGTGCGGCAGTAGGCCCTACATGAGAAAGCCATCAGATTCTACTGAACTAAACCACGCTCATGCATTCTGATAAATCTGTTTGATATAAGGTATATTCATGTACAATGTACATGTATAAAATAATTTGTTTGATATAAGGTATATTTATGTACATGCAGGCCTACATGTACATGTATAATATATGTCCAGTAAATGAGGATGTATTTGCCATGTGTAGCAGCATTTTATATATATGCGAGCACACACCGGTGTATATATGTATAATTGTATATCACCTGGTCACCTGGTGCCGTCAGCTTCTGCAGCTCTGGCGATATCCCTGATGTATCCTCTCCAGTTGATATTTCAATTTTCTTGGCAGAAGATAAGGGGTGGTTTGCCATTGCCTTCCCCCTGTTTGCCATCCGTGCCCGTTCGTTCACCCTTCCATACGGAAAGGTTACTAACAGGTCGCACCACGAGAAGGTGGGCACGGTGGACTTTGATTCGCCAGCCCAGGTCGGTTCCGAGTCTACGCTCCAATTGGAGTCGTCGGTCGGGTCTCCTCCCCGCTTTACTCAATTTAATGAGTGACTGACAAACCTTTGCGACCCCATAATTGTATATATATATATAAAAGTATAATTGTATATATATATATATACAATTGTATATACATATATATTATATACACATTATATATGATTTATAAATGATGTTGGGCTTGCTCTGTGATTAGTTTCTAGAGAATTGAAATGATGATTCACACCGTAATTTATATCGTAGTAAATAAGTAAGCAGATCATCATTATTCTCTCCCACTAGGCCTATGTATATTAAATATTAACAGCCTCGACCAATCCCATCAGGTCGGAAACTCAGCAGCCACTGCAGCAGCTACATAGTACTTTGACAGTGCCAGTCCCAGGTCTGGAGAAAGCAGGAGGGCGACACTAATCATCCTTCATGACTGATTGACTGACTGACTGGCCGACCGACCGACTGACTGACTGACTGAATGACTGAATGACTGACTGACTGACTGAATGACTGACTGAATGAATGACTGAATGAATGACTGACTGGCCGACTGACTGACTGACTGACTGAATGACTGAATGACTGACTGACTGACTGACTGACTGAATGACTGACTGAATGAATGAATGACTGACTGAATGAATGAATGAATGAATGACTGATTGATTGAATGAATGAATGAATGAATGAATGAATGAATGAATGAATGAATGACCAACTGCCTGACTGACTGCCTGACTGACCGACCGGCCGACTGACTGACTGACTAACTGAATGAATGACTGACTGACTGATTGACTGACTGACTGACTGACTGACCAACTGACTGACTGACTGACCAACTGAATGACTGACTGACTGACTGACTGACTGACTAACTGACTGACTGACTGACTGACTGACTGACTGACTGACTGACTGACTGACTGACTGACTGACTGACTGACTGACTGACTGACTGACTGACTGACTGACTGACTGACTGACTGACTGACTGACTGACTGACTGACTGACTGACTGACTGACTGGAGGAGAACGACGACGACGATATAAATATGCTTTGTCTAGCGTTTGTCCTATACGTTAAAATTTTAAACTTTTCACACGCTCTTCTGAACAGATGGCCATGAAGGGGCGCTATATAAATCTTACGAATAAATGATTAAAATGAATGCATGTAAACCTGCATGCGTTATTTGTCGCTGCTGAAACTTTTTAGCCACATTTTGAGATTCGACTCAGTCTATGGGAGTTAGCTATGAATCAGCATCACTGTTGGAATGTGGTTGAAAGTTATTTTGGCATTTGAACTGTTAAATCCACCCTCGCTTAAACCTCTCCAGTCTCCGAGGTTTTTTTGGTTACCCCATTCCAAGGTTCTCCTCGTTCAAGAGTATTTATTATCGTTGAGCACCGATAGAGTTACCAACGGCGTTGACGTATAGTCTATTATCGTAGGCGGCGTGCGGTATAATCCACCCCCCCCCCCCCAACGGGAGATTACGACATGCTGCGGAACAGATGATGGGTCGTGGGAGTAGAAAAATTGGGTCTTTTTTATGTAGAAATGGGGAATGAAGAATCGTTGTCCCTAAGCTAGTTTGGGAGACAGCCACGCGCGTGCAATGCAGGGCTGTTTTAAAGGAATTTTTTGAACTGCACAACTTCTTCTTTCGCATGGTAAATTACTGCCAATCGGAGGACTCAGGACAATTACCATTTCTTGCTAGTTTTGACTGTACAGAAATGCTTCTACAACTGCATAAATCCATTTAGAACTGCACATTCTGTGTACAACTGCACGTTAAAAAAAGCCCTGGTGCAATGTGTTAGCAGATTCCTTTCCTTAGCATCGGCTTATGAGGGCGGATTGACATGCAGTCTTCTCATCCATCTGAACCTCTCTGTCAGATCCTGCCATTGGCAGTGTACAGTCAGTGCATTCATTCATTCATTTTAGACATTTATATAGCGCCTCTTCAAGAGTTTCCACTCAGAAGCGCTCCCGACCCAACCACGGCTAAAGAGAACAGTCTTTTAGAGCAGAGTAGAACAAAGTCTCAAATGCTCTCGGCATTAGACGTAGTTCCACAGGAAGCCCATTCCAGGTTGCAAGGCCACTATGAGTCCTAAGAAAGACGGGAGGGGCTGAAACCCCAAACTCCCGGTAATTCTCATTCTGATGCAGCATTGCTTGTTCAGTAGGCCTACAGCGCTGCACGGATTTGCATGGACACTATTATCGTGGTCTAATTCACTTGCGGCACTGTATACTTCATGAATAATACAGACTCTAATGGTGGTGTGCAAAACCGCTCCTTGTAATATGCATGTGATCTATCAGAACGAAGTGTCTGTGACCACTCTCAGTAACTGACTCATATTTTCCGGTTTATTATGACATGCCATGTTAACATTATTAATACAGAACGCCAATGAAACTGAGATCTATCATTTATTACCAGACATTTGCGAGAGCGCATGCATTAGCAACCATAGGCCAATAGCTGGATCACATCCATTGGCGTATCTATCTAGAAGACAGTTTGACGGTTCGACCACAGAAATAAAGTTTTCCGAAATTCTGGAAACTAATTCAGTGTAGGCTACTTTACTACCATTTCCATTGAAAGCATACAGGTAACCCCAAACCTTCGCAATTGTTTCCTGGTTATGCCTCTGAACACTAGGCCTACTTTAGGAGTTGGTAGTAATAATTATGGTCACTGTTGTTGCGTCTAAAATTTCAGACAAATTCTAAAAGTTTTGACCGAATTATGACACTTTTTGTAGGGTTATACTTTTCATCGGGACACCGTGTAGATACATTGTACATGTACATACAGCTAGTGTACATGTACGCGTCGCACATGCATTTCTAGTAGACATTCTTGCCCGAATATTGTGTATCCTGCAGTGGGTGTAAGAACGGAGTCCGCATACATGTAGTAATAACTGTGTCATGCATTATTCAAGAAGTGTCATGCATTATTCAAGAAGCGCCAGCATTTCTATCGAGTCATGGGGTCATGCAGATGGTTCGGACATAACACATCGTACACCATGCATCTGTTTGTCGTATATATATATATATAATCATGTATATATATATATATGTATATATATATATATGGTGAACTGCGTCATAAGATTTACGTCTTCCACTCTCTATATTTATAAATTATTTAGAACGATAATACGGACGTGGGTCAAAAGGTGCGTAGTGTTGCGCACCCACTTTCGTTCGCGTTTTATGCGCAACAATAAAAATGACAATGGCTTGAACTATATTGTTATCATGTATAAGCTTACAGCAAATATCTGATTATAGTTAGAACCATGTCCATTATCAACATCATCGCCGTTATCACCATTGTTTATCGTCGACGTCATCATCATCATCGTCATCATCATCGTCGTCATCAAAGACTCATCATCACCATCATATTATTATAATATTATTATTATTATCATCATAATCATCATCATCATCATCATCACCACCCCTATTGTCATCATTCACATCAGCAACAGCAACAGAAGCAGCCATTGTCATCTTCATCATCTGCACTTGATTTATCAACAATCAACATAATAATTATGACCTATCAAACACAAAAGGACTATTGGGCATCTGCTATATAAGCTTATATCAATTCGAGCGCAGGCCACGATGCACTCTAAACTGGACTTCTCTTTCTAATCTTTCCTATAGCCTATTATTATTACCGTAGCATCATGCAGAACCTGTTGAATACAGATCGGATGGTCTCCCTTCCACTCCCTCCTCCCTTCCTCTTTTACCTTCCCATCCCACCCGTTCCTCTCCCTTCTCCTTTTCTCCATCGTTAGCCAATGATAGAATGCATATAGCAGAAAACGGTCCTCGATTTATTCCGGATGTGTTGGATGTGTGTTTAGTCTACGTGTCTGTCCAGCATAGAGTGGACTGATGCACATGGTACTCAACCAATGCAGAAACATCACACCAGCGCTGCAGTTATTTAGATGCAAGTACATTATAGGCCTAAGCATGTATACGTATACATGTACGTGACTAATATGATGCATAAACAGACTGCAACTGCAACTATATTAACAGAACACCTGTGTAGCGCCTTTTAAAAGCCTGCCAGAGAAGTGGCACATCAGTGCTTATTTTAAAACACATTTGTGTCTGTTATATCAACTAATATATTACATATATGTATATACGGCCAGGGGCGGATCCAGGGGTAAATCTGGCCATGCCCCCATTCACAGATTTGCATAGCACGTGACCCCCCATCAGGTTTCAAGAAGCTTTCAATCAATGCGGGTTTTGGAAGTATGTTGGGAAAATACTTTAGAAAAGGTCATCAGATTTTTCGGCGAAAGTCCAACGAAATTTTTTAGACCCAAGACCAAATTCCCCCCCCCACATTCCAAAATTTCTGTATCCGCCCCTGTTTATAGCGTCATGTGTAGGCTATCATGTGTACAATACATGTAGATCTATGCATGATATACAGCCTATTCATATGTCTAACGTCATACCCAGAATTATTATTGGTTTATTACTCAACAGCAAAAGTAGGCCTCTACATGTAGCCTACCTTCGCGATCTTTTTGCTATCAAACAATCCGTGTTTCCATCAATATACCGTCACTCATGTATATACCGTCACGTGCTCCTCTGCTTATCGCCTCACAGACCTTTCCCCTCAAATTTAAATCCTGCCTCTCCATGAATTCCTACCTTAATCCATCCAATCATCCTGATTTTTTTTAATGATCTACCAGCGTCATATGCATGCTGCAGGCAGGTAACATAGTTTTATGAGTGTGTGGCAATTAACGTAAACCTATTTTGGAGATGGTTTGTGTGTGTGTGTGTACCTACTAACAACAGGGAGCGTGGTGGCTGTGCTCGGCTGATGATGAATCCTTTGTTGAAAGTCTTTCAGAGGCAGACCAGCGACGCTCGACCCCTCGCATGGTCCTTATCCAACCAACCGTCAACACCTCTTGAGGTAAGACATAGCCCCACACTCCCCCATATTTAAAATATTTCTCTCATTCATCATTGTATATTCAACTCGATTTTTTCGTGTATAGTTTTAGCTTTGAGTTTTTGTCTGCTTATTTAATTGAAAACAGACCAATAAGCATAATTATTTATATGCGTTTAATTTATACTTTGCATAAAATACTGGGAAAATTTGTGCCGAAACCTCTGCCTGTCCGTATGGCCAACTTTCCGATTTTAAGAATTCATTCGTCTCTCTATTCCCGGCCTTTCTGACTAATGGTCACCGAATGGGGTCTGTTCGCCCGCGTGTTTGCCAGTCTGTCTGTTTGCTCGTGTGTTTGCCTGTCTGTCTGTTTACTCGTGTGTCTGCCTGTCTGTCTGTTTGCCCGTCTGTTTGCCAGTCTGTCTGCTTGCCCGTGTGTTTGCTAGTCTGTTTGTCTGTTCATCTGTTACGAAGGCGTGTTAAACTAACTGCAGGACACTTCTAAGAACCATCCGTTTACATCACGTAGCCTACATGTATTCATCGCTACCTGGAAAGCCGAATGCCAAGTCTGTGTGCCGTAGCCTATAGAGTATAGACAATGGAATTTCAAGATCCCAATTGCGATAATGCATGTCGACGACGACGACGACAATGACGATGAGATGATGACTATGACGACAACGATGACGACGACGACAACGACGATGAGGAGAAGAAGGACGAGGAGGATGACTTGATAGTGTTTATACATGTAGCCTTGTATAGTGTCTCAAATTAAGTAACTGCTGCGCCTGAGTAACAAGTCATCAAATAAGGCTACTTAGTGTGAGAGTGAAAAAGAAATGGTCATAAACTGTACAGATGAGACAAAGACGAATTGTTGGAATTATTTGGAAGGAACCGACACAGAAGAATTATTGAGTGAACTATAAATTATTATAGAATGGAGATTGGAGACAGATAGAAGTCTAATGACAAATGCTGAGACATATAATTATACGATGACAGATCTATTGCATGTATATCTTGAAAGTACGTTGAGCGATAAGCAATGGGAAATTCCGTTTTTTTTAGACAGATCTGTGAGAAGGATGACAGAAGAATGGTGTTCTATCAACAGAAGGAATTTGGAATGATGTACAGCACGGGGATCATAGGTGTAGGCAAGAAAGAGTTCGTTCCTGACGGATATGTATACAGGCTGCAGCGTATAATTGCGCAGGACATAAACCAACTGCAGATAGATAGACTAAGTGTTTAGTGCGCGTATAATTAATTTATGGCATTCGACACATTATTGATTGTGGACTCTTTGAACAAATTAAGGAAATGATGAAGGTTTATACGGCTCAATTGAAATTAACATGCATGATGTTTTGCTAAATGGTCTTGAACTCTTGATGACTTTGTGAACTCGTCTGTTTTCCTGCTTCATGGTTCCCACCCCCATGGTTCAGCAGAGCAGTGGCGTAGCCAGGAATTTATGATTGGGAGGTTATGGCCGGATGCTTGTTTTTTCTTGTAAATTATAAGTGGGCAAATATCCTTTAAAGTTTTTTTCTGTAAGCCAATGAGGGGTTTTATCCCAAAATTCTCCTTGTCTACGCCACTGCATCAGAGTCTTCAGTCGTTATCTGTGGTATATAACTAAGTTATAGTCTAACAAAGAATCCAGCCAGGACATATTTTTTCATTCTTTTGCATTGCATACCTGGTATCCTTGCATCTAAGTAAGTAAGCGGGGAAAACGTTCGTGTTCTTTTTTTACGGTTCTTTAATGGAAACCTTTAATCAGGTTTGAATAAGTGTGTCTATAATATTATGTTCTTACTGGCCTTTGGCATGGATTAACCTATCTGAATTTTTTGTATGTTTTTAAGGAGATTCGAACAAATTGCGAGATTCTGACGAATATCACTGAAACTCAACAGCGAACAGAGAAGGATCGAATTCGTATCGACTGACGTCCAGGATGATGGCTGACCTAATGACCTCTAAACCGAAAGGAACTCAATGGAGGACGTCCGCGATGGAGGAGGGTCAGCCGGCAGCTCATTCGACCTAGAAAATGCTCAAGGACAACGGCGGTCAAGGAGGAAGATATATGGTTGAGGTTCGATTCGATGCGACGAATAATAAGGGTGGAATCGGAACTTCGGGAGAGAGGGATTTGTAGGAAACTGTGTGGAGAAATGTAAAGAGTCTATAGCGAAAGATGATATATATCTTGATGGATATAGTTCAGACAATCGCCTGGCTGTCGTGAGTTAACCAAATATTCGATGAAGTTATTTGAAGGCAATTTCCCAGAAAAAACTGAGTTTGCGTATAATACCCTAGTATACACCGTGGTTAAAAAAAAACTAAGCCAAATTGTTTTGCGTATATCTCTAATACCTGATAACATATCAAGCTAATATTTTCCAATTATTTAGAGAAGTGGACCAAGAATATGATTCCAGAATTTCATGAGACACAGTTGAACGGATAAAAAGATATGAATATTTAAACTTCATATGCCGAAATTTCAGTTTACAAGCAATTTTCTGTCACATTCAATAAAATGTTTTCTTATATCTCTAATGCCTGATGATTAATCATTCTAAAATTTTTCAGATATGTAGAGAATTGAACTAACAATATGATTCCAACAGTATGGTTTTATTATTTAATTAATTAAGATGCTCAAAATGTCCTGCTTGCACGCAAGCCTTGGAAGCGCTGCCGCCATGCATTACGCAACAGCATCGTCAATTATCCTCTGGCCCAGGCCTTCCCACACTTCCAACAAGCGTTGGTTGCTTCAGATCGTTTGTATCATGGATTGTTGTCTGGTAGACTCAGTCTTGCAGCACACTCCACACTTTATAGTCGACAGGATTCAAATCTGGGCTGTTCGGAGGCCATAATGTGGGAGAAATGAAGTCTGGCGTCTCTCTTGTCAGCATTGCGATGGTTTCCTTGGCTCTGTGGGCTGGCGCTGTTCTGCTAAAAAAGAAACAGCCTTCTGGGGCTATAGATTTCTGATAACAGGTGGAAGATGTTGTGACAGCAGAATATTGCGATAATATACTCCGTTAATTTTACTCCAGGATCCCTGAAGACCAAAATTGGGAACTATCAAGCATCGAAACTGCAACGAACACCATAACAGACTTAATTAATTGCTGAAAACAGAAATTTCTGAAGATGAAGTTTAAATATTCATATCTTTCTATCCGCTCAAATGTAAGACATGATATTTTGGAATCCTATTCTTGGTTCCATCCTCTAAATATCTGGGAAATTTTGGTATGATTAATTATCAGGTATTGGAGATATAATAAAAACAGTTTAGCTTACTTTTTACTGAATCTGGCAGAAAATTGTTTGTAAACTGCAATTTTGGCATATGAAGTTGAAAGATTCATATCTTTTTATCCGTTCAATTTTATCTCTTGAAATTTTGGAATCATATTCTTGGTCCACTTCTCTAAATATTTGGAAAATTTTAGCGTGATATGTTATCAGGCATCAGAGATATACGAAAAACAAATTGGCTTAGTTTTTTTTGAACCACGGTGTATATAGGCTATGCAGAAGAGAAGGTCGATTAGTGGAATCCCGGTGATACCTCGCTCTTTGAAAGGACGGTCAAGATAATTGTGGACCGGTTCAAAACGTGGTAGTTCTGATAAAGTTGTCACAGTTGTGTGACTAATAAACAGTAATAAAGGGTCATTTATTGAAGACTATCATACAAGCTGTCCTCAGTAGACGTGGTGACTTAGAAATATGGTCGTCGCGTATATATGCTTATTTTGGAAACTGACAAGACTTTTAAAATTTGACGCTTTGGTCTAAAATGTTCCATATATGATGAACGAACAAATGGATGAATGATCGGTATGTCGCATGTTGTAAATGAATAAATTAACAAACCTACAAATGGATTAATTAATTATTTAAATAATCAATTAATTAAATGACTAATTAATTAGTCCCGATCCAAAGATGTCGCCTCAACAGAAAATAACAATGAGAATTTCTATGGCGCCGTTACCTGCCATCATGCCATGCCGCTGCCAGGGCGTTTACATGAAGTAGGCCTTCATTTCGAGGGGAGTAAGCTACGGTGAACATAAGTATAGGCTGCTTACAGAATACGAAGAGAAATATCAATGGATTTAGGCGACGGTGATCAGGTAAGCATTTAGTTTAGCCTTTAGGGACTCGACCAAGTCGCAGAGCGGATCGCAGAAACGGAGTTGTTGCTGTGTCTACAGACGACAATCTAGACTACCGGTACTCTGATCGTCACCCTTTACTTCGTCAGAGTATTCGGTACCGGGTAACATGATTCAACAGCGCACTAAACACATCAAGAAAAACAAATCGTCTGTTGCGTTGTGTCAGTAAATGGACAGAAGAAGGCGATTGAAATTTCAAATGATGATGATGACCTTAAAATTTAATAAGCAATCAAGGGTTCTATAGGATCTAGTAAGTTTGTGCAATCAGCCATGTATAATCAACTTCATTATCATGAATGGTTCGATGGAGGCAGGTTTCGGACCCACTGTGTAGCTGTGGTGAAATCCAGACAATGTCACACATCGTAAATGAGTGCAAAACAACTTGCTTTCCGGGTGGTTTAACCGCCTTACATGTGGCTGATGAGGCTGCTGTTCAGTGGCTGGACGCGTTCTGCAAAAGCTAAATAAATAAAATTAAAAGTTTTTTTGATGAAATTAGAAGCTGATTAAAAAGTACTAACCTTAAATATATAGGATGAAACACTTGTAGTCATGCACAGGAGTACAACAACGAGGATTTGTTATGAACCGATCCAACACACTACGCAGGTTAGACCTACTGGCAAAAGCCTTTTCGCCACAGAGAGTAGGCCCTAAGCTTATTCAACAAAAACGTGTGTGATAAAAGAGCATTCTTTTAACGCAAATTATAATTTATGCGAAAATCTAATAAACCACAGGCAAAGACACACAGAAAAGGGTAAATATATTACGAGAAGTCCTGCAGTCGAAAATGTGGTTTAAAAAGTTGACTTAAGCTTATGAGCAAAGACTATCAGGTGTGGTTCTTACCGATCGCAGCCAGCATTTTGCTTAGAGGAAATAATTTTGGCATTTTCTTGAGTTTTCAGCCGTTTTCTGACAAAGGCTTGTTGTATTCGGGTAATTAATGCCCGATTCTTTGATGCCCGCAGAGTCATTGGCGAGGAATTACGTGCTCCAGAACGATATTTTATGCAACACGTGGTCACCGCCATGTTTCTGGAACCAACTAATAACCGCGAAGCTTCGTGCTTCTTTGCGGACTTTCTGAATAGGACTATAACACAGTTACAGGAATACAGGGTAAGTAGCCTACTATAGCCTACAATACATGTATATCAAGAATGCGCCACTTGGATTCTAAATCAGGCCACGTGTTCCGTTTCTGTGATGTCTCGATCTCGAAGAAAACCTTGAGTAGGCTAATTGTGGTTTTTATTTTACGATTTCCAATCAAGGGCAATACCCCTTACACCAATATTTTGTAATTTAGAAATTAGAATATCATGATTTACAGAATCAAAAGCTTTTGCAATGTCAATAAATATGCCCAATGCAAATTCACCTCGATCAATTATAGAGGATATGTTATCCTGGATAATGGTTATTGAGAAGTGACATGGAAGTAGAGTGGCCTGGTTGGAAGCCATGTTGAGAATCATGTAGAATATTCTTTTTGGTAAAGTAATTAAATAATCTTGAATACATAACTTTTTCAATAAATTTGGAGAAAAACGGCAAGATAGAAATTGGCCTGTAATTCACAAGCTCTTCTTTATTACCTTGTTTAAATATGGGTATAACCTTGGCTATTTTTTTAGAGCAGATGGAACAATGCCAGTTGATAGAGAGCAATTGATGATTTCAGCCAAAGGGCCAGCAACGAGTTCAAATAAAGGGCTCATGACACTTTGGGTCTATCTCGTCAAGACCTGCGAAATGAAAAGTTTTAAGATTATGATTAATTGACAATTATAGTTCAGTAGAAGAAGTAGGGTAGATGGCAAAAGATGTTGGAATTGGTGGATTAAGATAAGTATGGATCGTATTCGTGGAATCAGGTAGGCTATCTTGTTGACAAGATCTTGAGCAACATTGGTAAAATAGTTATTAAATTTCTCAGATATGATACTATATAGCATCTGTCACACTCTCACCATTAATGCAAAGATTTTCAATTCCAATATTCTTGTCCTTTGTGTTTATAATATTTCTTATTATTTGCCAAGTCTTTTTTAAATCATGGTTATATTTTAAAAATTCAGATTCATAGTACTGCTTTTCAGCTTTGATGCGAATCGTTTTAAATTTATTTCTATGTGAAGTGAATTTAGTTTTATTTTCAGGTGAAGGGTTCTTGACAAATTTCAGGTGTAGCTCTGACTTATATTTGCAAGACTTAAGTAGGCCTGGAGTCATCCATGGTTGATCTAGTTTCTTATCTTATCTTATCTTATTATTGTGATGAACCGAAGCAGGCCGGGCTCATCACTCGATCTCTCAATGCTTCGTTTAGTGCTTGCCTGCAGCTGAAACCACGAATGCGTTTGAACATGAGATGCTAATAAACAGTGCTTAATTGCATAGACTATATAGGCCTACATGTATATACAATCATCCAGTCACACGAGCAGGCTACACACGCACACACACACACACACACACACGTTCACACCACACATGTCGCATGTACGACACATTAAATTTACACTCTTGATCTCACAAGTACTTGTAGACCTATATTGGATCTAAAACATAGATTAAAGGCCTATATTGGATCTATAACATAGATTACAGGCATATACACCGTGACTCAAAAAAAAGTAAGCCAAATTGTTTTGCATATATCTCTAACACCTGATGACATATCAAGCTAAAATTTTCCAAATATTTATAGAAGTGGACCAAGAATATGATTCCAAAATTTCATGAAATAAAGTTGAATGGATAAAAAGATATGAATATTTAAACTTCATATACCGAAATTGCAGTTTACAAGCAATTTTCTGTCAGATTCGATAAACTGTTTCCCTATTATCTCCAATGCCTGATGATTAATCATTCTAAAAGTTTCCAGATATGTAGAGAATTGAACTACCAATATGACCCCAACAGTATGGTTTGATAATTTAATTAAATAAGATGCTCAAAATGTCCCCCTCCTGCTTGCACGCAAGCCTGAGGGCGCTGGCGCCATTGCAATGGCAACAGCAACGTCGATTATCCTCTGGTTCAGGCCATCCCGCACTTCCAACAAGCGTTGCTTCAGATCGTTTATATCATGGATTGTTGTCTGGTAGGCTCGATCTTGCATCACGCTCCACATTTTATAGTCGACAGGATTCAAATCTGGACTGTTCGGAGGCCATAATGTGGGAGAAACGAAGTCTACACAATAACAGACTTGCTGAAAACTGAAATTTCGGGTGATGAAGTTGAAATATCCATATCCTTCTATCTCTTCACATTCATGACATGAAATTTTGGAATCCTATTCTTGGTTCAATTCCCTAAATATCTGGAAAAGGTTTTTATGATTACTCATCAGACATCAGAGATGTAAAAAAAATGTTTGGCTTACTTTTTATTGAATCTGACAGAAAATTGCTTGCAAACTGCAATTTCGGTATATGAAGTTTAAATATTCATATCTTTTTATCCGTTCAACTTTATTTCATGAAATTTTGGAATCATATTCTTGGTCCACTTCTCTAAATATTTTGAAAATTGTAGCTTCATATGTCATCAGGTATTAGAGATATATGCAAAGCAATTTGGCTTACTTTTTTTGAGTCACGGTGTATATTGGATCTATAACATAGATTACAGGACTATATTAGAGATCTATAATATAGATTAAAGGCCTGCCTATATTGGATCTATAACATAGATTACAGACCTATATTGGATCTATAATATAGATTACAGGCCTATATTGGATCTATAACATAGATTACAGGCCTATAATTTATTAGATCTATAATATAGATTATTGATTCCTGCCAGACTCACGGCTTGACATCAATGCTTTAACAACGCGGTGGCGTGGCTGGTATGTTTGCTTCCTTGCAGCCGGAGGTTTGCGGATTCGAATCCACCTCATGCCGCCTCGTATGGACCTTTAACAAGTCCTACGCTCACATTATTGCCTATGTGCTTTGGCGTGAAACTCCGATTCAGTGTCCGCACTGTAGTCTGGAGCGCTTCTGAGTAGTAATCTTGAAATAGCGCCATTGCAGGTGCATATACATACATACATACATTCATTCATTCGTTTCATTCATTCAGAGGATTTATATAGCGCCTCTTAAAGGAACTACTCAGAGGCGCAAATTACATACATACATACATAGTTACATACATACATACATACATACATACATACATACATACATACATACATACATACATACATACATACATACATACATACATACATACATACATACATACATACATACATACATACATACATACATACATACATACATACATACATACATACATACATACATACATACATACATACATACATACATACATACATACATACATACATACATACATACATACATACATACATACATACATACATACATACATACATACATACATACAGGCAGCTTGAACTTCTTGCATATAGGGGCCTACCAATGCCCAGTTTGTTATGCGCTGCAGTAGAGCATACATCAAATCTGCTATAGGCCTGTATTATAATAGTCACAACTTCCCATCGTCATCAGTCATCGACACAGCCCCCACAGGAATTCAAACAATTTGCAATCCGACAGAGTAGAGGCTGGAGGGGGCGCTATAACAATTGTTCATACGTAGCCTACATGCAAAATAATATACTCACGCCAGTTGAATGCATCGCGGACACCCTTCACCAAACCATCTTTATTAATTTTAGTCAAAACTCTTAAACTTTAGGAGACGCACGCTACATAGTTGTAGCATTGTCTCTGATTTCGTGTGAGCCAAAAACGGCAAGTCTGGCCAGTTCTGCGAGCGTCGAATCTTTCGTGAGTATGTCTTCGATTCCGTTCGGTCGCACTTCCTTTGGCCAGATTCGAATCCAGAGATGAACGGCGTAATTCTCTGTCCAGTTGTACTTGTTCCCTTCGTCGTAGATCTGCTTCGTCTCCATCCAATTCGGTTTGTTCATAGACGTCTCTTCGACGTGAACCAGATGTGGATAGAGAAGAGCCAGCTTATCCGTGTTGACGACAGACTTCTCGTTCCATTTCTCACGATAACCCAAGTAGGAGCGGTATTGCTCGAGAAGAAGTCGAAGGAAGGGAGCGCCTCTCTCGGCGAGCATGATCCCGTTGCAAAGACCGTGGTCCGTTTCACGGCCGATGACGAAAGGATAGTGGAAAAGAGGAGCGAACGACTTGACTATCAGGACGTCACCGTCCAAGTATATTCCACCGTAACCTATATGGAAAGAAAAAATAATAACGATAACGAAGATATTTACTGCTAACAATCTAATTCAGAAAAATGGTCTTATGTTTGAAGAATACTACAGCTGCATTGCAACGTAGAGCAATTAAATATTTATAAAGCGGTTCGCAGAGTGCAACCTGCACTGCTATTAAACTGATCAATATGGTTATAACTAAAAGTAAACAGAAAATGTGCGAAAACAAAGGCATAAAGAAGAAAGAAAGAATGGGAAAAAATAATAGTAACGGCATTCACCTAATAATGCATGCTATAATTTGTTTTAGTTATACGTGTAGGCCTATGCATGAATGTATAGTAGGCCTATATCATGTGCATGAACGTAATGCATATTACATAATAATATTATGCATGAACGTAATGCATATTACATAATAATATTATGTAATATGCATTACCGTGTTGACGACATAATAATATTATTATGTAATATGCATTACGTTCATGCACATGATATACTATGCATTCATGCATATTGCATAGGCCTACACGTATAACTAACACAAATTATAGCATGTTTGTTAGTGTTTCAGAATGCATTTTATGTTCATCGGTGTATTATTATGTTTGCTCTTGATAATCAGTCTGCGCCAGGATACATATATCGATGACAACTTACTCAGCAACGTTTCTGTTCTTATGTAATCCGATATGTGAGCCGGAAACGGGAAAGGTTTGCCATTTGGGGCGTACTTCGAGTATGTTCTTCGGACATGGTAGATGTTCTTCACTTCCTCGACGGTCCGGTTCCACCACGTTCCGCTCGGACTGTGGTCGCCATGCACGAAGATCTGTTCCGGTTGGATGAATCTGTCTACGCTTCGATAGCTAAGGTAATTGGCGAAGGTGAAGTTCAGGTCTGATCCGAGGAAGACGTAGTGAACGACGTTAGGAACTCTTAGCACTTGATTACATCGGATGTTAATGTAACCGTCATCACCGTTCTTGCGTTTCTTAGAACCAACTGGTTCCTTTGAAAGTTTGTGTGCAGCACTTCTGTGTTGTTTGGTCCACGACGGTGATGCATTGGAGCATGCAATCGGTGATTCCAGAGGAGATCTGTCAACTACAACTTCTGACACGGCGACTGGTTTGAGTCCATCTCGTGTCATGGCTTCGAGAACGCTAAAACGATCGCTGCCTGCGTGGGCAATGTATTCTTCGAATTCGGCAGTGAGGTCTCCATTAATCTCGAATGTATGCGACGACGTTGAAGTGTGCGATATGTTCATGGAACTAATCAAATGCTTCATCGCATGTCGATGAAAACCGCGGTAGAACATTAGGTAGGTACTCACGAGCAGGAGGCCTAGCAGTGTGACGGACACTAGTTTTGTATTTCCGGTCAACATTTTAGATAATAATTATGACTGTCTCATCAGCTTATATGTTAGAGCTGCAAACGGAGCGGCGCAGAGAGCAGAAGTTGAGGCGTTTTGGTCACACGTGTAAGTCTGAGACGCTATTAACGACAAACGAAAATGCTTACGTGAGCGCACGTGTTGTTAGCCTGAGTCCGATAAAGGTAGAGTGGGGTTGGTTACTTCAGTATACCGTCGATTATCATGGGATAAGGCAAGCGAACTGTTATCAGTGAACGAAAAAAGATGAGCGTGGA
>OX243816.1:15119788-15157288 GCA_945859605.1 Lumbricus rubellus | reverse complement strand
TCCGTCGTACCATTAAATCGCTTCGCATCAATTCACTTGGATACGCACGGAAGAGGGGATTAATTTCACGTCTCAACGATCTTCCATACACCGGTCTTTCGAAGCCGGCTTCAGAAGCGTGGAGACGCCGTCGACCGCCAAGGCTTAATATATCTCGACGCAACCGTTTCACCGATAGATAAGCAGGCTCGATTTGTTACTGCCTGTTGCGTATTATCCGGCGTCCTATGTAGGGGTGGGGCTTGGCGAGCAGGCCTAAGGCCCCGTACACGAGCCATGCATACGCCGGCCGGGTTCGACAACTTGCATTAGATTTTCTGTGTTGCATTCATAAAGTTACAAATACTCTCGTAAAAGTTTATCAAGAGCCAATCAATGTGCTTTTACAGCCTATACTATAATACCACTGATTGTTGTTGGGAACGACATCAGTTGGTCCAATTAATATTGTTTTGCATTGAACTTTATTGTTGAATCAATGTTTCCTCCTTCACTCGCAGAATTCGGTCAGATACATGTATCGTAATCGTAATTTCCGGATCTCTGCTGCGACCAAAGTCGGTGGACAGTAACTTTGGGCCTAATAATTATTCATGACCGCTTATAGTTAAGAAGGGAATCGGCGAAGCCTGTGAGTGTTCTGGATCGTTTCCAATTATTTCGCATGTCAAGGTCAGGCATGCAGCTAGATAAGCCTAGCCACATGGAGCTGGCTTTCGTCATAATTATAGTAAGCTGTTGTGGGGTCAGTTAGGTTGCACTCTCTATCTATCTATCTATCTATCTATCTATCTATCTATCTATCTATCTATCTATCTATCTATCTATCTATCTATCTATCTATCTATCTATCTATCTATCTATCTATCTATCTATCTATCTATCTATCTATCTATCTATCTATCTATCTATCTATCTATCTATCTATCTATCTATCTATCTATCTATCTATCTATCTATCTATCTATCTATCTATCTATCTATCTATCTATCTATCTATCTATCTATCTATCTATCTATCTATCTATCTATCTATCTATCTATCTATCTATCTATCTATCTATCTATCTATCTATCTATCTATCTATCTATCTATCTATCTATCTATCTATCTATCTATCTATCTATCTATCTATCTATCTATCTATCTATCTATTTATCTATCTATCTATCTATCTATCTAATTTTTATAGCGCCTCTCGATCAGATTCATGGTCATTTGTCTATAAAGAAGCCCTTAATATTAAATCTACTAATCACAACATTGGTCAACGCTGCTCGTATCTGAAGGGTCTTTAGTTTATCTGTGTGTCATATAGTATAGCTAATTAATCTATGACCGAAAATGTTATTCATTTCCCATGATTTCGATGTGATACTGAATGCACACACGTGTACACAGTATACGTACGGAGTTGGTGGCAGTGACAAAATGAATGAGGTTTAGTAATTGGCAAAGCGGTAAAGTGGCAAAGTGGTAAAGTGGTAAAGTTGCAAAGTGGTTTAGATAATATATATGCTGAAGATGGTGGTTGTGGCCTATAAGCATGCATGCCTTCCTAACCTATCATAGCAGAAATAAATACAAAAGCATACAAAATCATACATCTACGCATGTACATTGTACACTCCTACACATGTGCATTCCAAACATGTATACGTACATTGTACACACAGACATAAGCAGTGCACGGCTTTCCTGGCGCAATCCCAAGAGAAGGGTCCTAAATAAAATTCTCAACGATCGATGCCGTTTCCTACCTATATAGTTGCATTCGCTCACATCTCTTTCTCTGTGTGTGTGTGTGTGTGTGTCTCTCTCTCTCTCTCTCTCTCTCTCTCTCTGTGCTTCTGCCCACTTCTATTGCTTTTATAGCCTAAGCAAGTTGAGGCACACTGGGATTCACACACATAGACACACACACACAGAGATGAATACACAGAACTCAATTTCAGACCCATGCAAGGTCAGGAAATGTAAACTGAAGCACACGGATTGACCGATACACTCGCAAGCACAGACGCATGCAAACAGACGCATGCAAACAGACGAGGACAAACACACAGACACACACACATACACACAGACACATTCATTATATAGGAGCGCATGAGCACGGTGGCGTTACGTCATTGGAGTGTGTGGCAGTGGAAAATGAACGAGGTTTAGTAATTGGTAAAGTGGTATAAAGTGGCAAAGTGGCAAAGTGGTAAAGTGGTATAGATATGCTGAAGATGGTGGTTATAGTCTGTAAGCATTAAGCAAGCCTTTCTAACCCATCATAGCAGCAATAAAATTCTGCACCAGCAACATGAGCTCGAGATCTGGAGGGAAGGAGGAAGTGAGACACATAAGGAAATGAAAAGAGGGATGGAGGAAGGAAAGGAACAAAACTAAAGGAACAAAAGGAAAGAGGAAACCGGGGAGAGGGAGAAAAAAGAAAGAGAGGAGACTAGATTGGAGCTGGCCAAGGAAGTGTAGCGCTGCCAGCCAGGATTGCCCCGAGGGAGAGAATTCCATAACTGACGATATCGTAACAACGGTTATGATAGTGGTAGTAGCCTAGTGATAAGTATACAAAGGCCAGCATGATGATGACGACGCAGATGATTATAGTAGATTGGAAATTTGGATGATGGCGATGTCGATAATGGCGATGATGATGATGATGATGATGATGTTGATGATGATGATGGTGATGGTGATGATGATGATGATGATGTTGTTGTTGATGATGATGATTGATGATGAATGATGATGACGATGATGACGAAGACGATGACTATGACGATAACGATGGTAATGATGTCTCAAGACTGTCTTATGATGATGACGATGATGATGATGATGATGACGATGATGACGATGATGATGATAATGTCGATGACGACGATGACGATGATGATGATGATGATAATGATTACGTTGACGATGACGTTGACGATGATGACGATGATGATGATGATGATGATGATGATGATGATGATGATTACGTTGACGATGACGTTGACGATGATGACGATGATGATGATGATGATGATTACGTTGACGATGACGTTGACGATGACGTTGACGATGACGACGATAACGATGGTGGTAACGATCATGACGACGCAATGTTTACTTTGTCAGACTACACGCGTGTGATGTCTATGAAGACGAACAATGTCTGACGTAGTATATAACAAGAGAGTGTTTGTTGATTTTGATGTGTTACGGGAGTTTGGAGGGGTGGTAAGGGGGCGCAGCCACTGCACTTCATCAGCCTCAGTCTCTTACTCACCGACTCGATGACTTTCTTATTGACCTTCTGACTGACTTTATGACTGACTGACTGACTGACTGACTGACTGACTGACTGACTGACTGACTGACTGACTGACTGACTGACTGACTGACTGACTGAATGGCTGAATGGCTGGCTGACTGACGATAAACACTCCCTCACTCGCTCACCCACTTGCTGATTTACTTGCTAGTTCACTTGGTCATTCACTCACTCACTCACTCATTCATTCAGTCACTCAATCGCTTTCGAATGACTCCTATATTATTTATTCTATTTCAGTCTTTCTCAGTTCGTCTCTGACGTCATCAGAAGATGGCGCCTCCTCCTCCGTGTACAGCAGACGCCATCTGGAATCTCGGCCGAGGCAACAGGATGGAGGCGAGGAGAGCAGTAGCAGCAGCAGCAGTAGGAGGCAACCTCAGCCTCCGCAGCCGAAGATGATACCGGCTGCAGATGCTGGACTAGCAGCGGAATCTAGTCGCGCAAGGTGATACTTCGAGTCCTTCGTTAGAATATATTATTATGTTGCGCGCGCGTCTTAATCGAAATCGTTTCCAACACATCTGCACACATTCGGTGATGTTTAGCACTTGATGGCACCGACATTTACACCTGGATGAGCGAGCACCGGATGTAAACAACAGCACACCCCATTACACCGCATTACACCCCATTACACCGCATTACACCGCATTACACCGCATTACACCGCATTACACCGCATTACACCGCATTGCACCGCATTACGCCGCATTACACCGCATTACGCCGCATTACACCGCATTACACCGCATTACACCGCATTACGCCGCATTACACCGCATTACACCGCATTACACCGCATTACACCGCATTACGCCGCATTACACCGCATTACACCTTGCATTGCGTCTTGACAATACATGCAATCATGACTTGTAGCATTTTTCGACCTATCATCGATCAACCAACTCATAAGCTGTAAAATAGTTTTCCATTAGTGTTTGCAATTTCTTGCCGGTAATGAAAGTGCCAGTCACTCTCTTCAATCGTCAGCTTTAAATTTTAAAACAATTCCTTCCCACCTGACCGATGCTGATAGGTTTTTTAGACGCGTTTAAAGTTTATCAGAATGTCTGCAGGCTCATTTGATGGTCCATTGCAATTGCATCTTTTACTTGTATACTCGGCAAGTCAGCATGGAACAATATTCTTATAACAAAGACTCTAAGTCGGTTCCGTTGTTGTTACGTTATTTTTGTTCCACCTCTTCTAGGAACTCTCATGCATCGCTGTCTCAAGTTTCATCATTATAACAATAACATTTCCAACGTACATAAATGCACGCAGTATATGCAAGACTACATAACATATAGCCTATTATATGTATGTTTATGCATTCACGGATAGTCTATAATGAAATAATTCTGTATTTATGTATGTGTGTAGGCTATGCAAAAGTATGCATGTATGCATTGCATGTATGTAGGTATGTAACTATGTATGCATGCATTTATATGTGTATGTATGCTCATTGCTCACGTGCATGTATGTTTGTCTGTATGCACTCATTCTTCAGTCTGATAATTTATATAGCGCTGTTTGCCTGTCTGCCCGTCTGTCTATCTGTCTGCCTGTCTGCCTGTGTGTTTGTTTGCCTGTCTGGCTGTATATTGCTCTTCTTCAAGACATCTACTGCACATATATAGTAGGTGAGTACGCACGTAAGTAAGTACACCATCGAACCACATGTCTTTGTCTGTCTGTTTGTTTGTCTGTCTGTTTGTCTTCCTGCCTGTTTGTCTCTATGTCGGTATTTCCAAGATGACTGGATATAATAATATTCTTGTCGTTAGGTTATCACAGAATAGGATCGTCCTAAGCCGTGATGTTACGCCGAACTTTGAACCCGTCTCCTCATTACATTCTCAAGTTCCTCTTGGAGATGACAATCTTGCAGGGGTAAGAAGACTGGCTGCTGCTGCTGAAAACCATGGCTTGCTAACCCATCCACCCCTTTGCTCCTAGAGATGCGTTTTGTTTGAAAAGTACTGCTACTAATCGGTTCTGAACAATAGTTAGTTGTTGCTGTATTCGCTCGTTTTATACCAACATGCATCATTAAGAAATAAATAATTTTCTGTCTGTCTGTCTATCTGTCTGTCTGTCTATCTGTCTGTTTGTCTATCTGTCTTTCTGCGTGCCTAACTGCTTGTCTGTCTACCTGTCTGTGTGCCTGTCTGTTTGCATGTCCACTTGTCTGTTTCTCTGCATGTATCTCTAATTCTACCCCAGTGTATCTATGTTTACGGTACCTCATTATTTTCTTGCATGCATGGATATGCATGCTTTACTAAGTTGACTACAATACAATAATTACCGAATGTAATGTAGCTGTCATCTACATGTGCCATGCTATCGCTGGTATACTAACCAATATGGACTCAGCTGTATTATTAAACTGATTAGAATGTCTGCATGAATAATGAGGATCTTTGATTATTGGGATAATAATTGGTTCGTTGTGTGTTGGGAACTTGCGTTAGTATTACAGACCTGCGCAGATAAATAAAATAGTTTCTGTTTGCTTTCCGTTTCTGTGCGTTTCTTTCCCTCTGCAAGGCGAGGCCGACAGAGCCATTGGATGGAAGGAGGGAAGGGGAAATAGGGGGAAGGAGGGAGCGAGCTACAGCAGAAGTAAACAAAGCCAGAGTAGGATGGAACAGTATGAAAAGAAATAGCTAATCGAGCGCAGACAGAGAGGATAAGTACGAAGTAAAACAAATGGTTTCCAGAAGAAAAGAGAACAGAGAGCATCTGTATTTATAAAGATGTGCTGCTCGTCGACTTTCAAAACCGATTGAATTTGACCTTGAAAAGAATATAATCAGGAAATCGCCCTCGAGCTTGCAATGGAAATCCGAGGCTTGTGTTGTGTTGGTCGGTCGGTTGGTCCGTGTTAGCGTCAATGCTATGCAGAACCAATTGCTGAAGTCAGACGAATCACGTGGTGTGCACAACCTCGTCTTATGGCAATCGTGGGTGGATGTTCTACTGTAAATATGACGTTTATAATAGGTGTATACCGGAGTATCCTAGATATCCAAAGCTTATGCTGCCGTGTTTCGTATATACTGCGTACGTTTTGTGCCCTGCAGTGTATATTATAGCAAAGCTAGTCACCGCATACACAAATACACAATGCAGTAGAGAGAGATAGAGGGATCCTGATGATAAGCAGACTATTGAGTATGTACACGATCCAGCCATAAAATATGTTTCGTGCATGTTAAAATAATGCCAGGACTCTGCAGCACGCAGTTCGGAATGGCATGTGCCGCCGCTTGAAGGCGCAGACACCTGATCAAATCGATTTCACAATAGAAAGGCTGTTGAACCGGGTTTGCTTTGGGAAAAACTCAGCTGATATAGCATATAATGTACGTAGATAGGACCTTTGATAAAAAAAGCTCCTGGTAATTGAACGTATACAGATTCGCCGGTCTGTTGGGCCGCATATCGGCCTATAGATAATTATAATTGGACGAATCCCAAAGCATGGGCGCCCGCGCACAGGGTGAAGAGGTGGGCACTTGTACCGTCTTGAAAACAGTAAAAGTGAAAACCATGTTTTTGCTTGCTACCTTTTGGCTTCTAGAAAATTTCTTTGCAATAAAGCTTTAGTGATACTAATGATAAATAAAGTAAAACTGAAAAATATAGTGTAGCCTATATAATAGGCCCCTACTTTTTGGAAATCTCTATGAAAATTCACCCATGTTCTTAATCGCCTACCCATGTTCTTAATCGCCTGCCCATGTTCTTAATCGCCTGCCCATGTTCTTAATTGCTTGCCCATGTTCTTTATCGCCTGCCCATGATCTTTATCGTCTGCGTTGCATCACTTTTAAAGCTCAGGCTAGAAGATTTAGCCGTGACTAATATTGTGGTTTGCCACCCTCCTCCTGCAAATTTTTTGTGGGTCCCCATGTCCCACAGGCCATTGTGACTGACCGTTTCTTTCTCAGCCTATATTGTTTCCATAATCGTTTGTTTGCTGAAGCAGACAACTTATGCAAATTCGTTCTTTATGTTCCATTTATTAGATCATGGTAGCATGCTTTTCGCTTTTTCAACAACGGACTCCAACTCACAATCGTTGTATTACAGACTCAGCGCGATAACGAGTGAACCGCTGGGCCAACCTGCATGAAGGCCTATCTATCCATCAGAAGAACTCATATAGCACACCTTCAAGATAACTATTCAGAAGTGCTCCCGACCCAGGCACTGCGAAAGAGGAAAGTCTTGAGTAGTTTATAAAAAATAGACAAGTTTCGCGGAAGGGAACGCATGTTTAATTAATTATAGATCTAATTGTGCCTGCATGTTTGGAGAACCACATAATTACATTGCTGTAGACCTTATACCAGCAATGTAATTTACATTGAAAGGACTTCCCACGCTTGTGTTCAAGTCAAGCCAAGTCAATTTGTTTATTGGTCCCAAAAATACCAAACAGACAACTATGCATTCACAATTATTATAGTACACAAAGTGACTAACTGTAGCTAACAATTGCGGTGGTAGGGCCTATAGCTGATGCCATGGCATATCCAGATGTGCTCTTGATCCGACCTTGGATACCAAAGTCACCATATCATAGCAGTTCCTTGCATAAGCAGATACCGTCCATGTGTAGATCAAATGTACCATCAACGCATGTTCCCCTGCGTTAAAGTAACATAACATAGGCACATAACATAGGAACATAGTCACATAACATGGCAACATAGTAGCATAACAACATAACATATATAGTCACATAACATACATGTAGTAGCACGGTAGCATAGTAACAGAAGTCCTGTACGTGCATGTTGCCCTGTAGCCATACCCTTATACTAGCGTTTAACTCAAAATTTCATTTGATTCTCAAAGTTTTCCCTAAAGTTATTTATCAAAGCAATCTTCGCAATGTTGATATGTCTCTTTTGAACCTGCATGACGAGTTGATGTAAATCTGAACTAGCATAGGTATAATTCAATCTACAATATGTGAATCAGGGCTATTATTATTATTATTATTATTATTATTATTATTATTATTATTATTATTATTATTATTATTATTATTATTTCTTATCTGATATGTCAATATTATTATTATTATTATTATTATTATTATTATTATTATTATTATTATTATTATTATTATTATTATCATCATCATCATCATTATTATTATTATTATTATTATTATTATTATTATTATTATTATTATTATTATTATTATTATTATTATTATTATTACTATTAGGCTATTATTATCTCATCATCATCATCATCATCATCATCATCATCATCATCATCATCATCATCATCATCATCACTACTCTTACTACTATTCTTGTCAGGTGTGATCATTTCTTATCGGATATGTCAATATATAACTAATCAGTCCTAATAGACTTTAAATAAATGAATGCAAAGACTGTTTAAGTGTTTATACATCGCTTCGTAGTTCAAACAGTCAGCAACTTTAATCTATTGCACTTTTTTTAAATTTAAGAGGTAAGACCAGAAGGTGAGGCACGTTATTGAGGCAAAGTGGTCTATTCCATGGTCTATCCATAGGCCAACGCAATCCCAAAACAACCACGCTTAGCAGCGATGTTGACCTGCAATCTCTCGAGTCTGGCTTGCGATTTTTAATTTCCGTGACACGTCCATAATTATATTTTTGAGGACTGAAACAAAATAATTTTTTTAGTAATTTAAAGGATGCAAATGAAAATTCGATTTGCGGAAAGGTTGTTTGAATTTCTTTTCGGCAGGAAACGTGCGAGTGGTGCCAACGGAAGTTGATGAGTGTGGCCAAGAAGGTCAAACACAAGGACAGCGACAACGATGGAATTCCCGATCACCTGGACTCGGACTTCCAGGGAAAGAAGGTTCCAAACAAGGCTCCGTCCAAACCCGTGAAACAGCAGGTACCTGTTCCGAAAAAGCCGGTTCCTGTCCAACAGAAGCAGGTTCCTGTTACGAAAAAGCAGGTTCCTGTTCAACAGAAGCAGGCTCCTGTTCCAAAAAAGCCGGTTCCTGTTCCGAAAAAGCCGGTTCCTGTTCTGAAAAAGCCGATTCCTGTTCCGAAGAAGCTGGACAAGAAGAAGGATTCGGACGGTGACGGTATACCCGATTATCTGGATGACGATGACGATAACGACGGTATTCCGGATGCAGTAGAGGAGAAAGACACGGATGGTGACGGTATTCCGGATTATCTAGATGACGATGATGATGGAGATGGTATCCCAGATGACCAGGATGATGACGATGATGGAGATGGTATACCTGACAGCGAGGATGACGATCATAAGGATACGGATGGAGATGGAATACCGGATTATCTGGATGACGATGACGATAATGACGGTATCCCGGATCATCTAGATGAAGATGATGATGGAGATGGTATTCCAGATCATCTGGAAAAAGATACAGATGGTGATGGTGTCCCAGATTACTTGGATGACGATGATGATGGAGATGGTATCCCAGATGATCAAGATGATGACGACGACGGAGATGGCATTCCTGATCATCTGGAAATAGATACCGATGGCGACGGTGTTCCAGATTATCTTGACGACGATGACGATAATGATGGTATTCCTGATCACCTGGATAACGACGATGATGGAGATGGTATTCCAGATCATCTTGAGAAGGATACAGATGGTGATGGAGTACCAGATTATCTGGATGACGATGACGATGGAGATGGTATCCCAGATGATCAAGATGACGACGATGATGGAGATGGTGTTCCAGACAGCGAAGATGAAGATCATAAAGATGCCGATGGGGATGGTATTCCGGACTACCTAGATGACGACGACGATAACGATGGTATTCCAGATCATCTTGATGACGATGACGATGGAGATGGCATCCCAGATCACCTAGAGAAGGATACAGATGGTGATGGTGTTCCAGATTACTTAGATGACGACGATGATGGCGATGGTATCCCAGATGACCAGGATGATGACGATGACGGTGATGGTATTCCGGATAGCGAAGAAAGGGAAAATAAAGATACAGACGGCGATGGTATTCCGGACTATTTAGATGACGATGACGATAACGACGGTATACCAGATGACCAGGATGACGATGATGACGGTGATGGTATCTCAGACGCTGAGGAAAACAGAGATACTGATGGTGACGGTATCCCGGACTATCTAGATGATGACGATGATGGTGATGGTATTCCAGATGACGAAGATGACGACGATGACGGAGATGGTATACCAGATCACGTGGACAAAGATACAGATGGTGACGGAATTCCTGATTACCTTGATGACGATGATGATGGCGATGGTATCCCAGATGACCAAGATGATGACGATGACGGTGATGGTATTCCGGATAGCGAAGAAAGAGAAAACAAAGACACAGACGGCGATGGTATTCCGGACTATTTGGATGACGATGACGATAATGACGGTATTCCGGATCATCTAGATGAAGATGATGATGGAGATGGTATTCCAGATCATCTTGAAAAGGATACAGATGGCGATGGTGTTCCAGATTATCTGGATGACGACGATGACGGTGATGGTATCCCAGATGACCAGGATGATGACGATGATGGAGATGGTATTCCTGACCACGAAGATGACGATCATAAAGATACGGATGGCGATGGAATTCCGGATTATCTGGATGACGATGACGATAACGATGGTATTCCTGATCACCTAGATGAGGATGACGATGGAGATGGTATTCCAGATCATCTTGAAAAGGATACAGATGGAGACGGTGTCCCCGATTATCTGGATGACGATGATGACGGTGATGGTATTCCGGATGATCAAGATGATGACGATGACGGCGATGGTATTCCAGACAGCGAAGAAAAAGAGAATGTAGATACAGATGGAGATGGTATTCCGGATTATCTGGATGACGATGACGATAATGATGGTATTCCTGACCATTTGGATAATGACGATGATGGAGATGGTATTCCAGATCATCTAGAGAAAGACACGGATGGTGACGGTGTTCCCGACTATCTAGATGACGACGATGATGGAGATGGTATTCCAGATGACCAGGATGATGACGATGATGGAGATGGTATACCTGACAGCGAAGATGAAGATAGTATAGATACAGATGGAGATGGAATTCCAGACTCTCTGGATGACGATGACGATAACGACGGTATACCGGATCATCTGGATGAAGATGATGACGGTGACGGTATTCCAGATCACCTTGAGGTGGATACCGATGGTGATGGTGTTCCAGATTATCTGGATGACGACGATGATGGCGATGGTATCCCAGATGATCAAGATGATGACGATGACGGTGATGGTATTCCGGATAGCGAGGAAAAGGAGAACATAGATACGGATGGAGATGGTATTCCGGATTACATAGATGATGATGATGACGGTGATGGTATCCCAGATGACCAGGATGATGACGATGATGGCGATGGTATTCCAGACAGTGAAGAAGGCAAAGATACGGATGGTGACGGTATCCCAGATTACCTGGATGACGATGACGATAACGACGGCATCCCAGATGACGAAGATGATGATGACGATGGAGATGGTATATCTGACGAGGACGAAGCCACGGACACAGACGGTGACGGCATTCCTGACTATCTAGATGACGATGACGATAACGACGGTATACCAGACGCCCAGGATGACGACGATGACGGCGATGGCATCCCGGATAGAGACGAAAAGAGGGATTCGGACGGCGACGGTATTCCGGATTATCTGGATGACGACGACGATAACGACGGTGTGCCGGATGACAAGGACAAGGATGACGACGGTGACGGTGTTTCGGATGACGACGAGAAGGACAGCGATGGAGATGGCATCCCGGATATCTTGGATGACGATGACGATAACGACGGTATTCCGGACAGCCTGGACGACGATCGCGACGGCGATGGGATCATCGACGTCCAACCGGAACTGGATTCGGATGGAGACGGCATCCCGGATAGCCTGGACACGGACGACGACAACGACGGAGTGTCCGATGAGGATGAGTTCGATCCAACGAGGGACAGCGACGGGGATGGTGTCCCGGACATCCTGGACGACGATGACGACAACGACGGCATTCCGGATCACCTGGATACGGACTCCGACGGTGATGGAATCCCGAACGAGGACGAGGCCAATTACGAGGAGGAGTCGACGACCACTTCCACTCTGAGGGAGTCCAAGTACGAGCAGGTGGAAGTGGAGGAGGACCTTGATCTCTGGGACTTCATGACGTCGTGGATTTTCGAAGGCGGCGACGGCGGCGGGAAAGCGCCCGGTAAGAAGTCGGGCGGCGACAGTGATGATGATGATAGTGATAGTGATAGCAGCGACGACGACGACGATGATAAGAAGGGTTTTGTCGGCTACATCACGGGATTTTTCTCGTCCGGTGATAAGGATAAGGAGGACGACGATTGACCTCATCTGCTGTTAATCCGCACGAAAAGAAAGAACAAGTGAAAAGCGTCCTGGACAAAAAACAAACGTTTCTAGGACATTTTCCACCTTCGATCTTCTACGTTCAAGGATCGAGGTTCTGCTTCTCGAAGGTTCCCATCTCTCTCCCGATCGAGACTGGTTCCAGTCTTTCAGACCAAGCTGGGTCGTTTCTTTTTTTTCTAAGTCGTTATTCTCAAACACATTTCGCTCGCGTAACCTCAGCTTGTGCGCTATTTTAGAGGGGGAAGGGTTGCTATTAAAGGCTTACCCTTTGCTGAGGAAAATTGTTTCCAAGCTTATGAATTGGCAGATGGATTTTTTAAGCATTTGTGTGGGCCGCTGACGCTGTTGTCAATGCAATAATTGATCAAAGTCGAAAATCATAGAGTACTGTCTCTCTGTCAGCATTATAGGAAGCAAAAAGCACAGCGCACAGTCATCGGATTCCTGCACCGTTCAAAAACAGATTCACTTAATAGAACCCTGTCAGTTTCTTTTCCTTTGCATTTGTCGAAAATAAAAATGACGTCTTGTGATAAAAATAATTATTCGTAACCAAGTCAATTTCGTTATCTGCTGAGTAGCTTTCGTTTAAAATAGACAGCAGAGCAAGTATGGAGTTTTTGCCATTGAGCTAAATTTTTATCTGTTGAATGACCTCGTAATATTATTCATCCCATGCACTCTTGAATTATTTATTTATTCTGCATTCTCATCTCGCCTTCTCACGTGTAGTGATCGGATGTGGCTTTTTAAATTATAAAAATGTCCAATGTATACTGTGCAACCGAGCATTCTGAAAGAATTTGCCTAGACTTGTTTTTGTACGTACATGTATTCTGGTGGTGCTCTGGTGGTGGTGGTTTTGGTGGTGGTGGTGGTGGTGGTGGTGGTGGTGGTGGTGGTGGTGGTTTTGGTGGTGGTGGTTTGGTGGTGGTGGTGGTGGTGTTGGTGGTGGTGGTGGTGGTGTTGGTGGTGGTGGTGGTGGTTTTGGTGGTGGTTTTGGTGGTTTTGGTAGTGGTGGTGGTGGTGGTGGTTGTGGTGGTGGTAGTAGTGGCAGTAATAACAATTATAATAATAGAATAATAATAAGAAGAAAAAGAATATTGATTTTGTTTAAAAATAATAATAATAAAGACAATAAAAAGGTCACAATAATAAAATAATGAAATCATGAAAATGACAATAAAAATGACAACAAAAATAATAATAATTGTAATTATAATCATAATTTATAATAATAATTTGTATGCATTTAAAAAAATTCCTGATGGATCTCAATTACCTCGGAGCAAACTATAAAGGCGAATTCAAAACATAATTGAATGACAAACATCAACACTTTCTTCTACTTCAAAAATAATTTTTATCTGATTGTAAGATTCTCTGATAGACAGCTTAACTAACGCTGTCCAACGATCTCTAAACAACCTCTAAACATATGATAGTCTTAACATTCAGTGTCGGACACCTGAAACAACCGATAAGTAAGTATGTAGAAAACATATCCGATGTCTTGCGGACAGTGCGCCCTCTACTCAACGATGCATAATCCCATTTGACGACGTCAGCTTTTCTGCCCTCGATGTGTTGTGGATGAACGTTTATTTATAAGCGGATTAGTAACACCTCGATTTTCCAATTCAGAATAGGCGTCTCTGGAAAAAGCTGTGTTACCTCTTACCGGAAGGTTGCTAATTTCGCCAACTGTGTAGGACACACAAGAACAACAAAACGCACATTCTTAGACAAGATAAAACGACGAGTTAAATGACTATAATCTGATGTTATCTGTTCAATCTAAGTCTTTTATCCTGTTGGTAACAACTCTTCTGGCCCTGACTGAGTCGACTAACCCCTCCCCCCATGCAAAAATCTTGCGGGCGCCCATGTCTGTTGCGATTAATTATTCTCTAACGCAGTTATCCGAATGCAGCATAAGGCATCAAATAGACGGTTGCGTCAAATAAGAAGAGGGAAAAGTGCAGCCACTGCAGCAAGCCATGAAGCAGTCATATCAGTGTTAAATGATAGCGATTTCATTTTCCTAGCCTCGGTTGATGAATGCGGATGGCTAATCCTCTCCCTCGCCGTCTCATCTTCCCACCGACAGTGTACGGTCAGTGTACTCATTATGGCCGAGCCGTCTACGGGTTGCAAGTGGAGCAGAAGTCTTGACCCCCCCCCGACCTCTCGATTGATAGAATAGCACGCGAACAACTGCACTGCCGAGTAAACTTTTTAAGTGAGAATCTTGTTCTAAAACCGCTAATCAGAATATACTGAGCGTAGGTAAGTAAGTAATTAAGTGGAAACTGTCGAGTCTTGTTAAATTTTGACCCGAACGTCTATTCTGCTCGCTACGTAGGCCTATACCGTGTAACAAACACTGTTTCAATGTAATGTAGGACATTACAGTAAATGTAATGAACGGGATGCAAATGCAATTCATTGCAAAATTGCTATCAGTATATTATTCCGCAGTCTGTATATCCAACTAGCCTACTTCGGTGCCACATTTTAGCATTATTTCTACCGTTGTCTACGACGTTTTCTACGTCATCATCCAATCTTCACCATTGTACAATTATCAACTGCATTTTTGTCAAGATTGTTCATTCTTCGAATTTAGATAGGGCGTTATGCCTCATTAACCTATAAAAAGTTGACCAGTAGCCTACGTGTCTACGACTCTACGTTAACAGAAATCGCAAAGAGCGGTTTGGTATATGACTGGAAATAGACGTTAACAAGATTTACTTTTCGTATGGAATGATGGACGGATGAATGGGTAGTTCGGCTTTGTATCCTTGCGTTCGTAAATCGGTCTTCTGACGTATGTGCGGACTTTTGAATGACGTCATACCGGCGTCCGTTCGACCCAGTTGACAGGTTTGATACCTGCAATCAAAAAGACAAAAGACACACCTGGGTTAAAACATTTAATCATCACAATAGAAGAATAGAAAGAATAAGACAACACAGATAACATCAGATAATCATTTAACTCGTCGTTTTATCTTGTCTAAGAATGTGCGTTTTGTTTTTCTTGTATGTCCTAAACAGTTGGTGAAATTAGCAATCTTCCGGTAAGAGGTAACACAGCCTTTTCCAGAGACGCCTATTCTGAATTGGAAAATCCCGGTGTTACTAATCCGCTTATAAATAAACGTTCATCTACACATCGATGACAGAAAAGCTAACGTCGTCAACTGGGATTACGCATGGTTTAGTAGAGGGCGCACTGTCCGCAAGACATCGGATATGTTTTCCAACACTGATATAGTCTAATATCTATTCTATGGAAACAACCAAAGCGAAGTCTAGGCAAGGCCAATAGGCATTGGGTATCCACCAGTGGTGTAGTGGGGCGGGAACGCGGGGGAACGCCGTTCCTTCACGTTTTTCCAGGAATAATGGAATATTAATAATAATACTACTAATAATAATATTATTATAAAGAGCGTTCCCCCACTTCATTTTTTTAGGACTACACTACTGGTATCCACCAATGTAAATACGGCCCTGCTCTTCCGGTCTCATGCGCCACACAAAGTGTCTGGGTATACCAATGCAATTACGCAACTATAATGTGGTAAACGGTATGCATAATCGCATACATACCAGTTGGCTTCGAGGATGGCGTCCTTGACAGCTGGATCGTTAAGAACGTAGCTCTCGCGGCGGCCAAGGGCAACCAGCTCGTCTGGAGTGAGGTTCTTGAATCGGATGCAGGACAGGACACTTCCGGCGATCGGGACTCGATTCTCTCGGTCCTCGTTGATCCATCGAATGGCAGCGTGCGCTACATCAATCTCTGACGTCAGAACGAGGTCGTCGTCGTTGAGCAGACGACAGACGCAATCGACGTTCATCTGAAGGAACTGCTTCGTACGAGTGACCGTCTTGAAGTGACAAGCGATTCGGTGCCACTAGAGAACAGCATGGACAGGAAAAGAGATTATCAATAATACTATAGATCTACTTAACATAATTTTGCTACTCGTAGGCCCTATAAGTTGAAGAACAACCTCTAAAATTAATTATTAAACCGAAGACAGGCGACAGATTCTACGCTGATAAAACAATCGTTAATTAAGTAGACCAAAACAAGAATTATACATAATTGACTGCCCACCAGTTTATCGATAAGATCGGATGCGGTCGTCATTCCATGCTTGTAGGCGGAGATCATAACATCGAGCAGTTGCTGAGGATGAAGACCGCTCAGCTTACGTACGCAGTTCGATTCCAACTGAGGCAGTCCAAGTTTATTCGCTGCCAGCAGAACATCCAGCAGGTAAGTCTGATGCAGCGCTATCTCTATACAGGTAGAACAACACACATACACTGCGTGTACAGCGATTTCACAGAGGATTGTTAATTTGTTACTTGTTAGTAACGAAGTCGTTTATAATTCTGTATCAGCCATAGAGTCGGGGAGTCGTTGGCACAGCCAGTGTTAGTTCGGACTCCAAACAAAGCATATCACAGCATCCATCATACATGAAAAATTCACTGTCCACATGGGGCACGTGCATTTTCGCCACTTTCCATTATAAAATAAATACTTTTGCTCTATTCCATACTTGAGACTTGCGTACTTGTACTAGCAACTCAAGTATATGTGTGATATCTCTGTCACTTTTCCAATCCTCTGGATGGCTAAACAAAATAATACGCTTCTTAATTAAACGGTCGTAGATTACTGTGTAGGCTAAGTATGAATACTTACGGCCGGTATAAATGTATTCGAGGATCTTCCTAAGAATGGAGGGTGAGACATCGTCGATCTCGAGGATGTCCGGAGTGGGTGGGGACGACAATAGACCTGAGGTGGAAGAGGAGGAAGGAATTGGTTCCTGGGTGAAGACGCTGGCGAAGTATCGACTGTGACAAGCGAGCACCGAACGATGGGCGTAGAAACATTCCGACCCAGCTTTCAGTATGACGTCCGTCAGCTGATCCTGTTGATACCTGTTCAATCAGACAATATAATATTATTGGTCCTGCTGATACCTGTGGAATCAGACAATACAATATTATTGGTCCTGCTGATACCTGTTCAATAAGACAATACAATTGGTCCTGGTGATACCTGTTCAGTCAGACAATACAATTGGTCATGCTGATACCTGTTCAATAAGACAATACAATTGGTTCTTTTGACACCTGTTCAATAAGACAATACAATTGGTTCTTTTGACACCTGTGCAATCAGACAATACAATTGGTCCTTTTGATATCTGTTTAGTGTTCAATAAGACCATACAATTGACAATGCTGATACCTGTTAATCAGACAATTTTAATTGACAATGCTAATGCCTGTTAAATCAGACAAAACAATTGATAATGCTAATGCCTGTACAATTAGACAATGCAATTGGTCCTTCTGATACCTGTTTAATTAGACAATAAATCAATAATAATACTGGTCTTACAGCGAGTAGACGAAGTTCCCGTATTTGACGAGGTGGCTACTGGACGACTGGTCCGCCGCCGCCGGGCGTTTGTCCGTCTGCAAGTTCCGATCGCAGGTCTGACGATGCTGCGTCAAGTGTGGAGGGGTCACAGGACGAGAGGCGGATGGAGGAGGAGGAGGAGGCGGATAAGGAGGAGAGGTAGGCGTTGTACGTATGCAGCTGGATGATGATTGGTTGAGATGATGGCGATGGTAGAGAGGAGAGCGACATGATACAGATGATGATGAGGTAGCGCTGATTGGCTTCTGATGATGACGTAGACTGTCGTCTGCTGTCTCTGCAACAATTTACCGCCAAGAGATCATTAGACATTCAGACGGATTATTATGAATTAGCATACGTAAATAACTGATCAAGTCTGAGACTTTTATTAGGCCGCTATGACCATGTATGAGCAGTTTAGAGAAAGACTGAAGTTGTACAGTAATTTCGATAGTATGGACCTTATAATTGATCTGAGGAACATGAATATTACTCATGCCCAAAAATTGGATCAGATCAGTCATCAGATCTGGTAAATATAGACTCTATATGAATACTAGCATTATTATAATTTTATTCTATTTTATTCAGGACGGATGGACCATTCTAGATGTCACACCGCAATTGTTAAGTTCTATCATCGTTCTCATCAAAAAGTTTGCTTGATATTTTCTACATAAAACTTTTGGTATGATTATAGTTTCTATCGTCTCATGGCTACCTATGGCAACGAGCCTATCTGACAGCTGATCAAAAAATGAAAAAATGATCGGATTATAAGCTGTTAGTAGAAAAATATAAATCATTTGTTTGTACACAAGAAACGACTGCAACTCTTACTTGTTACTATTGTTTGCGTGCTTGAGTTCCTTCTTCTCAGCGTCATTCCCGTTTCTGTGGGTGACGTCGATTCGGACGGATGCGCAGGAGCCCTGACCTTTTGGGGTTCAACAGCCACCAATGACGTTGCCGACCGACTGTCCGTCTTGTCCGTCTGCGTAGCCAACGTCATCCGCTGTGAAGCATTGACGTCACTGACTTTGTTGACGATGACGTCATTTATGGACGTCCGCTGAAGAACGTCGTTGACCTTGTTCACGATGACGTCACTTATGGTCGTCTGCAAATTGAAGTCGTTGATTCTGTTGGCGATCAGGTCATTTATGGTCGTCTGCAGAGTGACGTCACCGACTCTTTTGGCGATGACGTCAGCTGGTGGAGGTACGTCACTGACTTTGTTGGCATCTACGTAATTCGTCGTCTGCAGTGATGGAGCGAGAGGGAGTTGATAGGAAGAGGAAGTCGACGGCTGCTGGTGCTGCTGGGTGTCGGCTATTTCTGCTCTGGATGGGATTCGCCTGCAGGACGGCGCTCTGCGTAGCGGTCGTCTGATTCGGGTCGTGCGTGCGCTGTTGATCTTGAGTCTCGGAGACGGACCGGGTCGTCGGGACTTCAGAGGAACCACATCGACATCAACGATCTCGTATTTGCCATCCGGAAATGCGATTGCTTTGGCCATAATCTCTACGAATTCCGTCGATCGACTTCCGTTGACGCTGGCAACGGAACGAGATTTACTCGCTAATACTCTATGACCCATCCTCACCGATTCTTCCTCCTCTTCTGCCATCCTCAAAGCGTCCTCTTCCTTCTCTACGGCTGCTGCAGCAGCAGCAGCTTCATCTTCGTATAGGAAGTTGTTCTCGGTTCGTCCGTTGGCATTCTGGTTTCGTTGCATCTCAAATCGCTCGTCTGTCTCTGCTCGGTTTCTCGGATCAGCTTCTGTGCCCTGTGGCCTCTGCCATTGCCACTCCCCAGAATCATAGACTGGAGCCTGAGCCGTCCTCCTATCGTCGGCCTGAGGATCGTAATTTTGATTGTAAGACATTCCTCTGTCGTTCTGAGGATCATAGTTTGGATCGTGAATTATTCTCCCGTCATCCGGAGGATCGTAGTTTGGATTGTGAGTCATTCCTCTGTTGTCTTGACAATGATAGACTTGGTCATGAGTAATTCTCCTGTTCTCACGAGGATCATAGTCTGGATTGTGACTCATCCTTCTGCCGTCCTCATGAGGATCGTACGCTTGATCATGAGTAGTCCTGCTCTCGTGCTGTGTATCACAGTTTTGATGATGAGTAATTTCTCTCTTGTCCTGAGGATAATAGAATGTAACCATTTCTCTGCTTTCATGAGGATCATAGATTGGATTTTGAGTCATTCCTCTATTGTCCTGAGGATCATAGATTGTATTTTGAGTCATTCCTCTGTTGTCCTGAGGATAATAGGCAGGATTTCTGTCATCCTGAGCTTCATAGACTGCACCTTCATGCTGAGGATCATATACTGGATTGTAAGACATCCTACCGTCGTCATGAGGATCATAGACTTGATCATGAGTCAACCTTCTGTCGTCCTGATGATCACATACTTGATCACGAGCCATCCTCCTCTCGTCATGATGAATAAAGACTTGACCATGAGTCATCCTTCTGTTGTCGTGATGATGAATACAGACGTGACCATGAGTCATCCTCCTGTCATGAGGACTGTGAACTGGACGCTGAATCATTCTCTGATCGTCATGAGGATCATACACCGAATTGTCCGTTCTTGTCGTGCCGCATAAGTGGCATGATTGGGCTTCCCTCCTCTGCTCATGAGCGGCATCCGATCCGCCATTGTCTTGTGGTCCTCTGTGAGGATGCCACTCCTCTCTTCGCTGTGCCGCCATTTCCGCCTCTTCAACGCAGCTGACAAAAGCATCGTCCGGCGTCTGACCGGCGATCCCATCCTCTTGACTGTCGAGGTACCCAGCCGATGAACTGGCTTCCCGGCTGGACACACGAATCCCGTTACTCGTCAGGTAGTTGTTGGCGTTCACATTGCCCAGGTTGTTCTCAGAGCCGACGACCTGAGGAGGAGGAGGAGGAGCAGGAGGAGGAGAAGGAGGAGGGGCCAACTGGGGCTGGGCCACGGGTGCTGCCTCCTCTCTTAATCGCTTAACCTTCGGCTGACGCTTTACCCTCCGAGGGTGCGTGGGTCTTCTGTGCCCCCGTCTCCCCTCGGAAGCCTCCGACGACGACGATGAATGCACGATGTGCTCTCTTCTCGGTCTCGGCATTCGTCTGGCCGACGATGACTCGCTGTAGTCCTCGTAATCGTAGTCGTAGTCGTACGTGTCGTCGTCGTAATCATAGCCCGTGTAATCGTCGTAATCGTCGTAGTCGTAGTCGTAGTCGTAATCGTCGTATTCGCTGCTGTATTCGGTCGTCGGGTCGTAATATCTTCGTCGTTTCTTCTTCTTTTCCTTCTGCTTCTTCTTCTTGTGACGTTTCTTGTCGTCGTCATCATCACTTGAGTCGGACGACGACGACGATGATGATGATGACGATGATGATGATGAGTCGGATGATGACGTGGTAGAAGTCGTTGATGTGGTCGTTGTCGTTGTCGTCGTCGTCGTTGTCGTTGTTGGACTACTTTCGTCGTCTTCATCATTCGATGAGTGCAGTCGGAAGAGGAAGTATCCCTGCCCCGGATCCGTTTCTCCCACACCTCTCGCCATCCGTATCCTGCCGCCTCCTCCTTTCTTTCCTCTTCCACGTCGCTGCGTATCCCCGCTCAGAACGAACAGCTCTGGCCTGGCATTCCTCGCGTCACCCCCCGAGATCCTTGACAGACGCTTCTTCAGAGCGCTGACCGTCGCCGTGTCCATGCCGTTCATCGGGAACTTCGGGATGACCTTGTCAAGCTCTGCCCTCCTGCTCGAGGTCTTCAGGGCGTGACTGAGTTCGGCCAGCGACGCTGTCACGACGACGGTTGCAGCTGGTGTCGATCCAGTATTCCCGCCTCGATCAAACACCTCAGAGGCTCTGCTCGGCGCAGTAAATCCGCCTGGAGGACAGTTCAGGAAGTCCAAAGCAGTCTCCACTCTGACGAGCTTCTTCCCGTTCACAACCATCTCACCCACTTCCTGTTTATTCAAGAAGCCAGACTCCTTCGAGTCTCTGACGGTTACGGATTTTTCGGACGTCGTGCTACAGTTGACGGCCGATGCGTTCCTGTTAAGGTCCTCTCTGTCCCCGCCCGCTGCCGTTCCGGATGCTGTCGTTGGTCCAGACGACGACCGTGCTGTTGTTCCTGTCGGTTCCGTAACGTTTGAGTTCCCGGCGGTTCCAGGCGTTCCGCTTGCTGTCACGTGACTATTTGTTACTCCTGAGTCTCTGGTCTGTCGTTGGTTAGCGCTAGTGTTCGTCTTCTTCGCTCTTTCCCGCCCTCTGGCTTGTGGCGCTGCATTCATTGGCGGTCCAGGAATGAAAGGAATGGCGCCCTGGAGGACAGGAGTAAATCCTACAATACAACAGGCAAGACGCTGTAGATGTACATTAACACAAATATACGTATAACTACGTAGGCTAGTTCTTGCTGTTGAGTTTGTAAATACATGTATTTAAATAACATTGTAGGGATATAAAGTTCATCGAGTTCAGAAAGTCCATCATACATACACACATGCTTTGGACAATTGCGGCATGGATTGTGGCTAACCTCATGCTAGAACAACGATCTTGACATCCTTCTCTTCAATCCAAATATCACGTGTGACCGGGAACGACATAAGATCTCAATGACATTGCACCTAAGACCATCCATGTATATTATTATTTTATGTCTTCATTACGAATCGAGTCTTGAAGACCAACGCCTACGAAACTCCGGTGTACGGTACGCGAAGTGCTACGCTGTGTGTTTTAGCATGAATATGCAATAACTGTAGTGTACAATGTACAACATTGTACATGTATGTTTAATTGTTTATGTCCTTAAGCGTCAACCATAGTCCTGAACCCATTCACTGTTCCACTAAGTTCATCGGACTACAATGAAGAAACCCTGCAAGTGTTTTTGCAAGCGTTTAAATAATTATAAGCCGTGAAGTATAAGGACCAGAATTGTGGCAGAATAGAAGATGGACGAAACGGCATTTGACTAAATATTTGCATACATACATACATACATACATACATACATACATACATACATACATACATACATACATACATACATACATACATACATACATACATACATACATACATACATACATACATACATACATACATACATACATACATACATACATACACACATACATACATACATACATACATACATACATACATACATACATACATACATACATACATACATACAATACATACATACGTACGTACGTACGTACGCACATACATACATACATACATACATACATATGCATGAAGCAGACAGGCAGAATATATTCTAATGCAATGGGTCAGTGAACCGGAATACCTCTGACAAGACGTGACATGGTACAGAAGTGGTACTGAGACCATGCAGAGCTGTAGGACTTACCTCCTGCCGCTGGATTGTACTCAAAGCCCTGTTGCATGAGATACATGCTGTAGTCGTAATACGGATCGTTCTGCTTAACAAGCCTTCCATCACTGATTCGATACAGTTGATTGTACTCATCCCAGACGTACTCGGGTCCTAACACTGGTCCCGTAGGTCCATTGACCACTTCCATCGGACCGTTCATCGTCCCGATAACTACTTCCGTTCACGTGACAGAGGGATCCGGAAGTGTGTCTATTGGCGGTCTCAGATAGCTTCCGGCGATGTTACGAAAAAGATCTCGAATCGCGACAAAGATCGAACCGATATCTTTTTAGATGACGAAAGAATGGCGGCCGATGTCAACTTTGGACAATAATAATTATTATTATTGTCATTTCTGTTTGGAATCGTAGATCGTATCGCTTGCAAGGTTTCGATGACGTCGTTGGCGTTTTCAGTCCTTACCGCCGATCATTGTGTTGTGTTTATGTAAATAAAAATATTATACACGGATAATTATATGCAGTGATAATGACGTCGTAACTTGTGAAGATGACGTTGCAATTATTGTGCGGTCCGAAATTTTCAGCAGTTTCAGCGCGCGGTTAATCTAGAAGGTTGCCAGTCTGTTTATTGTGATTATTATTATTATTATTATTATTATTATGTTCGCTTATTGATAACAAAAATGATAGACACAACTATCAGGTACAAAAAGCAGTTGATGAGATGGAATATTCCGGCGAAACTGCAGTATCGGGGGACCGAAGCATACACAACATCTTAGTATAATATAGTTTTATAGTACGGTATACCTAATGACGACACTAACCCTAACACTAGCCCTAACCGACCCTCACGACGCTTAACTTGATCTTAACCGACCCTCACGACGCATAACCTGACCCTAACCGACCCTCACGACGCCTGACCTGAACCTAACCGACACGTAGATCTCTACGGTCCCCGATACTAATATTCCTTCAATTGTCTTTGCCCAAGTGTATTGAATTGGGTTTTGGAGAAAAGGAGCGAGAGGGGAATTCGTAGTATATCTTGATGATTAGATCACGAACTATATGACTTCGTAATGTGTAATTACGAAGTTCATGGATGGATACACAGTTTACCTGCACTTCAATCCCCTATAGTTCTCCCCCACATGTATCTCCGCCAGTTGTCCACGGTCCAACCACTTCGCTGGACCGCTCCTCTTCCCACTCAGAATTTTTCTCTATATCATCATCTCACCACTATACCGGGTGGCGCATAAAAAACGTCCCCAAACTTTGTTAATCTGACAAAGATCTAATTTCAGAGATATCAAATATTAATTTACACCAAAATGTTAAGTAATCATTTCTGTGCACACATGTCAAATTTCAAGAGAGTATGTTTATTATATCACACTCTGCAGCAAGGTTATAACGTCGTACCTGTTAAAATATTTTGCACAAAACTACGTCATTTATTTTGCCGCGAACGAAAGTAAGACTTTATCATGAGACTAGTCGTTTCTCTAAACAAATTTAATGGCATCTGCTGGAGTTTCGATGCACGGTAAAACACACATCATCGTCATTGATCCTCGGAAAACCAAAGTCAATGAAGAGTAGGCCTATTACATTGGCTTGTTACGCGATAAGCTCATTCCCGAACGTCGTATAGGCCTAGTACGTAGACTCAATCCTGATGACAATTAGGCCTACATCTTTCAACAAGACAGTGCTTCTTCACATCGTTGCAGATTGGATCAGCAATTTCTTCAAACAAACATCCCTGATTTTATCCACAGTGATGCCTGGCCTCCAAACTCTCCCGATCTACATGTAAATCCTATGGTCTACTTATGCACGGAGCGCCCCAAAGGAGCTTGTGTAATGTGTATGCTGGTCGCAGAAAATTGTTTCTAAAATTAGTGCTGACGAACTTAAGCAGGTCATTGAAGTAAAAAATTAATGGTCTCTATTAGACGACACACAAATAGGCCTACATAAGTCATTAGGACAGTGGAAATAGCGTTTAAGGGTCGTTACAAGAGAAAGCGGAGGATCAATCAAACATTTGCTCGCGTAAAACATCATCATTAAACAACTGTGCAAAATTTTGGCCATGGGTCATACAGTTCTAACAACAATTTCTCTCAAACGGTTGAGTATTTTTAGCTAAAATTTGGCTGTGTTGTACAAATATGAATTATGATTACTTTGATGTACTATTATTTAGTTTATCTTTAAAATTGTTTAATTGCCAGCCTGCCAGGTTAACAACGTTTGGGAACGTTTTTAATGACGTAGGTTTGTGCAAAATATTTTAACAGGTACGACGTTATAACCTTGCCGCAGAGTGTGATATAATAAACGTACTCTCTTGAAATTTGACATGTGTGCACAGAAATGATTGCTTAACATTTTGGTGTAAATTAATATTTGATATCTCTGAAATTAGATCTTTGCCAGATTAACAAAGTTTGGGGACGTTTTTTATGCGCCACCCGGTATAATTTGCAAATCTCTACACAGCCAAAGTTGCTCTCCGGAGTGAATTCCAGCCAGAATTGCATCAAATATCAGATCAATCCTACGACTTCTTTTTTTAAAGCCTCTCTTTGTAGCGGTTTCTCTTCAAAGATCTTTTAACACAAAACTGAAAACACTGCTTTGCCACAAAATAGCCTCATCACATTCCCCTTGCATGCATTTTCATTTCTAAACGCCATCCATCGTCTGAACTCTCCTCGCCTCATCTCTCTCGAACTTGACCCGGAACCGATTGCCGCGCATATCGATTTTCCTCAACGGTAGGTCTACTCTCTAAATTCATTATTATAATTTGTCTGATAATAGGCATGCGTCATGATTATCGTTATGTTACAGTGTACTTCTATTCACTAAAATCGCAGATATGAAACGCGTTTCATAATTAAAATATTTTATTCCGTATATTTACACTCATTGAATACGATATGATGTGATGTGATAAGAAAAATATGATAAGAAAAGTAATAGTCTAATTATAACGAGCATGATAATAACAGTGACAGTGACAAATTTCAACTGAATTTGTTAGTGTTCGGCTTATCTGTGCATCGTTATGTAGGCCTACAGTAGAGCTGGAAATCAAACAATGAACCAATATTAGTGTAAAGTAAGTGGGTTATACCAACAAGACCTCTAACAGCACCTGACGCATCTCTGTCATTCTCCCCCCCCCCCCCCCACCCACTCATGCCATGCCAGACCTATATGCCATTAATCATCTTTTAAACAGCTAAATGCGTATACCGTCCTGTGCCCAACATTATACGGGTCAGACCTGGACAAAACCTACGTGTACGGGTATACACTCATGCCCAAGAGGACACACACACACACACACACACATATATATATAATATATATATATTACGCTGATAGCTATTAAATATATTAAAAAAATTATATGCTCAATTGAAATCTTAAAAATTGAAGGTTTGTTGTTGAATGCTACTAAATTTAATTACACTCTTCAGTTAGGCCACAATGACTACCTCACACTTATTATATAATATTATATATCCTATATATACATTATACAAAATAAAATATGCAAATATATATGCAATATATATCTTCATGTATGATACCATTCTATAGATAGCAGACCTCATCTAACATCTAGGCATACACAATCATGTGAGTGAGAAAAGCATTTGTTGTTGTTGGCGGGAAGATGAGATGGCAAGGTAGAGTAGCCTACTGATGGCCACCGCCCTCCTCTCGTATGTTATAAGGAAAATGAAGTTGACGATGGTTGCCTCGGGATTACAGCTTGGAAGAATGCAGTTCTATTCTATTCTCTTCTTTGCATACAGATCGATGTTTGTATGCGTTCTAAAAATTATATTGTACGAGTACTTCCTTGAAAAGCGAAGGATTATTATAAGCAGTTTGTTCTGCTACGTGTGACATGATCATTGATCAGATCAAGCAAATGATTTAGCTTTATACATGAAACGCTGATTATATTGCATGTCGTGAATTAGACGAAGCGTGACAGAGACATAACCAGACAGACAGAGGACAGACATACAGAGACAGAGGCAGGCAGAGACAGACAGACAGAGAGAGAGGCAGACAGACAGGCAGACAGACAGAGAAAGAGAAACAGACATACAGAGACAGAGACAGAAAGAAACAGATGGAGAGACAGAGGCAGAGACAGAAACAGAGATAGAGACAGATGGAGAGACAGAGTGAGAGACAGAGACAGGCAGAGACAGGCAGAGACAGCGAGACAGGCATAGTCAGCGAAGACAGATTGAGTGGCGCTATTATCTCTCCGCACAATGCACGCTTTGAGTTCCTTCACTGAGTCATACCACATTAATATTTTAAATATGAATCATGACTGCATACATGACTGATTATATAGTTAAACACACCAACCACTTATGCGGGCACTCTACATCTACTCAATGTGTAAGTAGGACTGGCAATACTCATGGTCTACTGCAAATTATAAATTATAGGTCCGCTAGTGTGATGTAGGGCATTGTAGGCAATAAACATACAGGTCAGGATTAAGCCTATCCAATGCATGTCATTATACATTTCTGAGAGTATGGCTTAAATCATGTTAAAAATTGAATGCGGTGTAATTCCATCACCGTACAGTAAAATTTAATGCGCAAAAGGGTGTGCATTTAGATCTATATGAGTCGCTGGCACAGTTGAACGACTGTTCAAAAACATAGGGTTCATGACACACAAGGCATGAACCTTCCAGCATCATTAAGCCCACGCACGTCCGTATAACCATCAAATCGATGCCCAATCTTCTATGCACGTTCACTGTTTCATCTGTAGCTTAGCCTTACTAACAGGGTCTAATATAGGCCTAGCTTATAAAATGTAAAGTGACTTTTATTCCTTAGTCAACCTTTGTTCCCACGTATGCTGCTGTAGCACTACACAGTTTTCACCTAACATTCTTGCAAGATGCAATTCCTTTTTACCTAATCTTCGTTCTTCCTCCTCCTACTCTATGTAGCTTATAGGCTAATTATAGGTCTGCACGTGACCTTGTAATTTCTTATCTAACTTTGCGTTACGTTACTTTCTTGCACGGTGCCCTATTATATTGACCCGGTGAATGTGATTTTTTATTGCTCTGATTCAAGACCATCATTACGTTGTCGACTTGTGAGGCCTTCTATTCGTCATTGATTGGTGGGGTTTCTCCACCTCCCCCCCCCACCACCACCTACCCCTTGTGCCTAATGGCATTAGACAGCAGACAAGAAAATCTTTGTTATCAGTGACCGGGTTAACGAGGTCAATAAACAAAGTGATAAATTTCAAGGACTTCAGAGGGTTGGACGACAATAGTCTGTGAAATTAATAGGTTAAGAGCCAGCCAACAGTAGCTCTTGAAGGGTGGGTGGCCTCCATATTTTTATGGCGTCATTGACAATTAAATGACGTGTGTCGCTTTGAATGTTGAATGCCAATTATGTGTTGAATCAAACAAAATGGAGTAAACATAAGGTTACACCCGCACACATTTTTGTGCTGGATTCCAGTTGCTTCATGTCACGCAACAGTTTGTAATATGGAATTTATTGAACGCTGTTTAAATCTAAGCGTATAACTGAAATGCGGTATTTTGATTTCAAAGTCGGCGCAAAGTGACAAATTGTAGTCAGAGGGAATCAAATGTGGTGATTGTTAGAGTATTGTACTGTATCTATTAAAATTTTTATAGCGCCTCTGCAGTGCACATTAATAATATGTTCAGACACGCTTCAAGTGCGTGAGACAGATAGATTAAGGCGAATACAAAGGAAAGAGAACGACAGGGTGAGCAATAATAATAATTATTATTATTATTATGAGGCATAAAGTCAATCGAAGTTTGCAAGATAGTGAATACAATAATCGATTCTGCTATTTCGCACCCAATATTTGCCTGCTTGTTTAGTTTAACAGAACTATACAACTCGGCCTCATAAGTAGATGGTGAGTGTAACAAGGAGGTAAAAAGGTCAGGCAAAATTATACTATAATGGTTTCTTTCCGCCAATAATAAATTATGTAGGCCTAACGTGTAAATAAATTATTTAATTAACTGGCAGGCCTACGCTAATTAATTCAGCGCATTTCTGTGATTCACCGAAGGACTTGATCCAGCGCATTGTGTCCGACTTTGGTCGCTGCAATAATATTAATTTTAGCACCCAATGTTTGCCTGTTTGTTTATTTTTAACAGAACTAACTCGGCCTCTTAAGTGGTGAGGGAGTGTAACAAGGGAGGCCTATAAGGAGACAGAGAGTGAGGCAGACGACCTAAGCTCTACTTAATCGTGGTTCACCACCCAAACAACAGAGGTGTCTTCTTTAAAGCGCAGGTGACTATGACTCATTGCATGCCAACCTCTGTAAGGTTAAGGCTTATACAGAGCACCGTCCGTTTCTTGACTACAGAGGCACTTGTCAATCAATCAACGCATCACGATCTCAGAACACACTAAGTCTAACTAAGCCATTGGAATGCTAAAGCGTGATGTAGAATTGTAGACCTAAGGTAAGAAATACCAATTAAAGTTCAAGACAAGGGTAAGGAAGAGTAAGGCACCAGCAGTTATGTATGGTTAGATGAGGTACCAAATCAGTCGCTGCTACTAGCATCCTTTTCTTGACCTACTCTAGGCTATTAATTAATTATCCATACGTACAATGGAAATAACAACTAGCCTAATAATAATTATTATTCTTCGTTTATTTTTCAAACTGACACAATGTGCAGTATGATTACAATCAGTGGGCTAATGAATGGATGATCACAAGTAATAATTACAGTAGTCGAATTTAACATGTCCTATTTTTATAGCTAATCTTCAGACGAATGCGTTCAAGAAGTTTGCGCATGGTATACGTGAAACCTCACTATGATTAATGACACCTTCACCATCTTCTTCTTCATCATCTTCATCATCATCATCATCATCATCATCATTATCATCATTATCATCATTATCATCATTATCATCGTCTTCATCATCATCATCATCATCATCATCATCATCATCATCATCATCATCATCATCATCATCATCATCATCATCATCATCATCATCATCATCTTTTCTCCGTCTCCTTCTCATTCTCCTTCTCCTTTTCCTTTTTTCTCCTCCTCCTCCTCCTCTTTCTTCTTGCTATTCGTGATCCTCCTATTTCTCTTTTAGTCCTATCCTGGGAGTTCCGCCCCAGTATCAACAACGCAACTTTGAACTCTCGGAGCGTGTAAAGACCCGAATCTCTAGAACAGTAACTGTTAGCTCACTCAGATGTTTAGTGTGACAAATTCGGTCCACTATATTGTGTATACAGTAACTGAGACCCACTTGAGTAATCTGCGGTTATATATACACCATTACACCTGTAATTCGAAGTCACAGCGCTGACCAGTAGCCTACATTGTTTGGTCACTTTTGTCACTCAAGTTTACACTAAGTCGTGTGTGTCGTGACAGCATGACGTCATGAATGGAAATCATGGATTCTATTAATAGTGACTCAGGTCCAGTTTAGGAAGAAGGACTTTTGTGGGTGGAAGGGATGGAACAGTGGAGGGAATTTCCACCCATTGTTAGATCAAGACACTCTGATCTATTGTCGTTACAAATAACTTTCTACGAACGATATCTCGAAAAGAAAGAGGAGAGGGACTGGACAATTGCAGTGGATCATATAAAAGGTTGCTTGTGAGGAAGTAGCTATTTCAGAGCCACGATGCAATTGAGTTACATGTAGGCCCATAGATTCTCTCCTGACTCTGGTGCTACAAGGCTGTTTAAACTATCCGGTGAAACGGCGGTGAAGTGCTCACGTTAACCCTTTAATGCCGAGATGGTATTAAATGGTATGGGAAATCCTATACCCTCCGGCGTTAAAGGGCTAAATAACATAAAAGTGTGTTAATATGTACAATTTGTACATGTACGTACATGTAATACTACATGCTTGCATATGAGCAGACAGGTAAGTAGATAGGTAGACCAATAGCTGCGAATAACTATATGCATGCATTTGCATACATTTGAACAATCATAAAGTACACATGAACCCCTGTAATGTGATTTTTTAAAATATTTTTCGCATTTACCATGGCGCCTCTTCAAGAGATAACTAGCCTACTCAAAGGCCCTCCCGACTACAGCGCGGACACTGCATCTGAATTTCATGCCGAAGCGCACGACCAATTGCAAGTGAAGGACTTGCTCAAGGTAAATCATGGATGTCTGCGAGGTCAGAACATCGTAAGTCTGCTTGGTGTAATAAATAATTATGGTAATTTCATCGTCAAAGACTTGGACGTTTGAAGCTGTTCTAAAGTGATGTCCGTATGTGCAATAGTCAGCAAGAATCATTGGAAGATCGTGCTTTTGAACAGAAACCAAACACATCTGTGTCTGCAATCTTTGGAAATCCGCGAAAGATTGGTGTAGGCTAGTGGTGTAAGTGGTAGGCTGATTATGTTCTGCGGTTTTGAACTGAAGCTCTTTCTTATAGATAGCCTAATGGCTGAAAGGTTAGGCTACTTCCAGATCGTGACTGAGAAGGTTCAAGCCTCATGTCGGTGGAAAAATTGCAATTTTGTTTATATTTGACACTCTACTTTTAGAGCAAGTTTGTTCATCTTTTGTAGGTCTAGAGTAAAAGGGTTAAAAAAAACGACGTTAAGCTGATTCTTGTTCTCAAATCTCAACCTATTAAGAATTAAGGCACTCATAGGACGATACGTCTTTCAAAGATGACAATCCGCTGCAGATAACAGCTAGTTCTGAAAATAATGTGCAGCAGAGAGCGAAGAATGTTCAACCAGATGAACCGAAGATATTCTTCTGCCACCGCACAACGAGGCCAGATCAAGTTTCTATTGTCAGTCAATACGACGAGCATAGATCTATAAACATCGAGACACAACAGAAGCACGACTACTCTTGACGATAGGTTCTAAACCGGTACAAACTTTACACACTGCATCACCCGCAAAACAAGCAACGCGCTTACCAGCTAGGCCTCTGCAAGCCTATTACAGATTATAATAAAAGGCACTTTCGCATGGATGCGTAATAAGCCTTGTTCGCGCACACAATAGACGCTTGTATATATTGGCAGCGAATACATACATAGGCCGTGCTTGAACGACACAAGGCTCAGAGCTTGGTTACAGGCATATCCGTGGCATAGACCCTCTTGAGAGGTAGACTCTAGGGGCTTTAATAGCAGGTGATGCGTGCTGTGCAACCGTGCGTGTCTCTTCGTTTGGACTAATACACGAACGATTTTCAGAGCTCAAAATGTTAAGCAGTCAGGTGTTTGTGGATTTGGCTGGCAGTGCAGAAATGGCGCCATAGAAGTCAAACTTGGATCCGCATTGCATTGATTCAAGTATTGATTCTTGGTGCTTAGATCTCACGGAGGTAGAGGTCGTCGAAGTAGCACACGAGGAAGTGGATTCGAATCTGCAGCGCTGCAACATCACAGTCGTCCTCTTCATCCTTCTCAGCATCTGTTCCATTGAGATTCTCAAACGATGCGTTGACAACAAGAAGCTCTCAAAGGAATCCATAGTTTTAATGCCAATCCAGGTTTAAAGGAAGGTCACCGGAAAACAATGGCGACACAGATCTGCCGATTCATCTTGTTTGCTACGCTGTGCTTATGTCATCAACAGCTTTATGCAGCGCCGTTAGATCCTTCAAAGGCACAAGTAAGTAGGCTATTATATACACGTGGATATATAGTCTATAGCAATAATGTATAGGCCTATATATATACGGGTATTGCTCTCAATAAGCGTCGACAAAATAATATTTATTAAACAGTTGAAAACAGCAAAATGTACGATGAGAGAAGTTGGTCATTGGTATATGTAGTGTTACTAGTGTACGGAGACATGGATATCCATGAAGGGAAGAAAGTCCAGCTAGGTAGGAGGCCTTGAATGCAAGGTAATCCCTGTAAGATGTTTGAATATCAAACGATTGTTGTTGGAGCAGCCAGCAGCAGCAAACGTAATAAAGGTTAGCCTACTGTAATATTGTGTAGAAGCAGAGCTGTTTGTGTCTAAATTCTTTTCCAGGTACCGTACTTTTGTTTTGCATGTTCCTCCCTTAGCCTATTTAAGTTGTGAGGCGTGCACGGTTGTGTAATGGGTAGGTTATGTTCGTTGCCTTGCACCAGTAGGGTTGCAGGTTCGAATCTACCTCAAGCCGCCCTGTAGGAACCTCGAACAAGTCCTTCACTCGCAATTGCTTGGGCGCTTCAGCGTGAAACTCAGATGCAGTGTCTACGCTGTAGTAGGTAGCGCCTCTTAATGGAAAGCTTGAATGGGCGCTATATAAATTGAGAAACAAATAAGATAAATAAGTTAAATAACTTTAGCATTGTTGCTGTTCAGTTACTTGGGATAATTATGATGGCATACGCCTATTTGCCTAACGCTGCTGACCTTTTAATTAGATATTGTCTAATAATATAACTAATATAACTTGTCTAATAAATTAACTGATCTCTGTATTTATGTTCTTTCCACAGTCCTATTTGTCTGAGTTTGGTCACCTGAGTCCAGCACCTACAGCTACTTCATCACCGGCGACTGAGGTCCGATATACGGACTCCAGCATCCGAGAGGCAATCATCAGCTTCCAGCAGTTGGCCGGACTCCCTTTAACAGGTAGGTTATAGCCATCAACATATTCTCTCTTACTCCTTTAGCCTAGACTCGCGTTGTGAGTCCAGTCATTTTTATGGTGGACGATAGCGATGACTGGCGAATAGCAAGCGAACTATGAGGCAGTTTAGAAAGGGTGGTACCGGTATAATTATGTGACAGATCTGGGACATTCATGGCCAAGTGGAACGAATAGGGAATTACCCTCCTCTTTAGCCTACTCGCAGGGAGCGATAGATGTTATAAATCTCTCATAATTATGAGATGAGTCTAGCAACTTTTTTTAACTCTACATCAATATTCTGTGAAATTTATCTTTAATAGGCATCGCGACAGATGCTTTCTGTGTATGGTCTCTTGAATTTAGGCCATAATGAGTGGAAGTGAGAAACTAACGAAGGACGAAGAGTAGAAGAGGGAGGGAGGGGTGGACAGATCGATGAGAAATTGAACAGAGGGAAGGAAGGACTTGAGCGACAAAAAGAAATGGGTGGTTGTGGGAGTTTTTAAGGGAGAAAGGTAAAAGGGGTAGTTCGACTGTGAAGAAGCTCGCTTTCTTCTGATGGGCGTCGGCTTTGTAATAACCTTTTCACATTCGGAGTTTAGTCATCATTCTATACGCTTCACCAAATCCTCTATTCATGCTTCATAACCAACGATGCTATCGCAGCTGTTGCATTCAGGTCAACTTATGTTCATCTGTCACGCGTCTTTATTTTTGAGAGCCTCGGGGTTGAAAATGTTCAGACATTCTTCCTGTTTACATATATTGTATGTATGCATGTACATGTATGTATTTATGATGTATCATATATGTACGTATGTATGTATGTATGTATGTATGTATGTATGTATGTATGTATGTATGTATGTATGTATGTATGTATGTATGTATGTATGTATGTATGTATGTATGTATGTATGTATGTATGTATGTATGTATGTATGTATGTATGTATGTATGTATGTATGTATGTATGTATGTATGTATGTATGTATGTATGTATGTATGTATGTATGTATGTATGTATGTATGTATGTATGAATGATTTATGCATGTATGTATGTGTGCATGTATGTGATAGAAATCTTGATAATTTTACAGTAAAAAAAGCAAAGCAAAGTCGCGGTTTAACTTCATAATTTCAAAATGAACAAAGTACTAATAAAAATGCTAATTATTCTAAATTTATTTCATAATTTATTAGTGGATTATTATTATTATTATTATTCACTGATTTTTGTCTGTTTGTTCAGGTGAACTCGATGCCGACACTCTTGAAGCGATGGGCAAAGACAGATGCGGTGTCGCTGATAATGTTGGTCACAGCAGTTACGTCAGGAGAAAAAGAAAGATACGAAAACGATATGTTGCGCAAGGTAACAGCAATTAATCACTTGTTGCATGTCTTTATGGCAACGACGTCATCGTCGTTGTCGTCATCAACGTTTTTTCCGTTAGTCGCCATTGTTCTCGTTGTAAGTATTGATGTATAGTCGTAATCAAGAGCGACGGCAGCAACAACACCAACGACAACAATGATCATATCATCGTCATAAGTTAATCATCATAAGATAGCAATCTCTGTAATTAACTTCGTGGTCTTTCTTTGCCCATTTTCCGCTGGCGTTTAAAAACCATTCTCTTCGATTGTGGTCAGCAGTTCTCTAAAGTGGCTCTATATAAATTAACGATTACGATTGGTTATGTTGTACATTTCCAGGAAGCCGATGGCCAAACCCCAAGCTACTCTATTACTTTCAGAACACGACGAAAGTTTTGGACGCAGCGCTGACCAAAGAAATCGTCAAGAAGGCATTCGGAGTGAGAATTAATTATTAATTATCAATTACAAAGTTTATAAGATTAAAAATTTATTGTCAAATTTCTTACTTAGTCTTAATTAATTGTCTATAATATTAGGATAGTTTAATGAATAGAGGAACTGAAAAAAGCGACGGAAGATCGCATATTGTAAAGAAGGTTGACCATGGCGGTCGCTAGGGTTCAGAGAATCGACGGCGCAAGATGACAAGGTGAGTTTAATGAAGATGTGTGCAGGTCTATAACTCGTAGGCCTAATACTTAATAATTTTTTTAAAGAAAAATTATGACAAATTATAATACGTCTGATTGAATGAGCGAGTAAAAGTGTAAAATTGGCCAAATATCTAAAATTAATCAATGCACCGTATAAGATAAAATTTAATCATCTGAAATGAGAGTTCTGATGCTCAAGCAACAAATCACATCACAATGACCTGTCAATCATTTTGATTGACAGATGTGGTCGAGCGTGTCAACGCTTTCTGCTTCCGAGACATCTTCACAGACATCGGCCAACATCCGGTTGTTCTACGCCTCCCGTTCCCATGGCGACGCGTGGCCTTTCGACGGAAGAGGGGGAGTGCTGGCGCATGCTTTCTTTCCGGACAGTGGAGGTGACGCTCATTTCGACGATGACGAATCATGGTCCGACCTTTCTTATTCAGGTATACATGTCTACAACAGACAGACAGACAGACAGGCAGGCAGGCAGGCAGACAGACAGACAGACGGACGAACAGATAGGCAGACAGACAGACAGACAGACGGACGAACAGATAGGTAGACAGACAGACAACCCACATATACAGAGACAGACAGTCAGACGAGAGGCATATAGACAGGGTGATAGAGACAGAGACAGGGACAGAGAGACGGAGAGAGACAGAGAGAGACAAACAGACAGACAGCCAGACATACATACATACATACAGACACACATACACACATACACACACATACATGCAAAGAGAGACAGACATACAGAAATAGAGACAGACGGAGACCGAGACAGAGATAGAGACAGACAAAAAAAGAGAGAGATTGATGAGCCTGTAATGTATTGCATTTTCGTTTATTTTAATCAAACAGTTTAGGTTGTGGTTTGGTCGTTAAGTTTGTAATGTTTAGTTTTCTGCTGCAGTACTGCTTTGTCCTCTAGTGAAAGCTTCGCACATTTTTGTGAGAAATACGCTAAGATAATTTAAATAATTAGAGATATGACAAGATTACAGTAAGACACGGTGGTGAAGAAAACTTTAAGTAAGGTACAGTATACTGAGGTCATATCAGA
>OX243816.1:15114788-15117288 GCA_945859605.1 Lumbricus rubellus | reverse complement strand
AATACATTCCAGATGATTCCTGGATATCCAAGATCGATTCAGGATGGCTTTCCAGGAATTCCGGACAACTTAGACGCCTCATTTGTTTGGTCTGGAAATGGAAAAATCTACTTCATTAAAGGTATGGAATATGCATGGATGGGAAGTGATGAGGTCTTCAAATGACAAATTAAAGGCAATAATATTGATAACAGCGATGATGATGATGACGACAGTGGCGACAACGACGACGATGATGATTACGATGATGACGAAGATTCTTATACATTTTACTCACTGATTTACTGACTCATGTTTTTAACGACTGATACTGAGGTTCCTCTGATAGCGGGACTTGTCCCTTTGGGGTTCCCCTTTAAGTGCTCAACCGTATGCGATCCTTTGCTTTATAATGTACTGTTTATTTGTATGATGCGCTGTTTATTCTTTCTGTTATGTTAATCATTAATGTTAATGCTATTATTCTGTTTTGTTTGTTTTGTCTTGATCAATGTGCAACGGTTGTTGCCTTAATAAATGGTAATAAATGGAGAAAAAACTCACTGGCTCCTTCACGTACTGACTACTGAGTCAATGATTCACTGACATGATTAATCATTTACTGGTTTACTCAATCATTCACTCAATCTCTCGTATCAATCACTCATCCAGTCATCAGGTCAATCTTTCACTTAATTAGTCACTCAATCAAGTAGGTTTTACTTCTACCCGAAAAATAAATCCGAAATAAATGACTTCGTGAGTTGAAATCTCGTGGTGGGAAATTTTTCCCAGACAAAAACGTTGACGACCTTTTTTAGTCATCGGGTTGAAATGTCGTGCAAATACTCTCTTTTTATTTATTTTACTCTTTTCCCGGGTATGCTTGCCCGAAAAACCAGACTTCCCTAAAAATTGGGGGGGGGGGCATTTCTTCCCCCTAGACTCCCACCTCGTACGCCTATGATCGTAATCGTGCATTTATATAGCGCCACTTCAGGAGAAACTCCTCAGAGGCGCAAGTAGTCAGTCAGTGAGTCAGCATGCAGCTATTCAATCAATCAACTGTCTTATTTCAATCAAACAGTCAATCAATCAATCAGTCAGTCAGCCATTCTGTCTGTCCGTCCGTCCGTCTGTTTGTCTATCTATCAACAATCAATCAACCAAGTCGCTAATCAATTATATTAATCAATAAGTCATCAATCAATTCAGCCAGTAATCAACATCACCAACGGAGTCATTGATCATTCAACGCATAATAATATTATTTTTGCTTCCACGTATAGGCGGTGATTATTATCGATACACGAGATGGCGTGGCGCAGATTCGACCTACCCTCGAACGTTGGCTGTCTGGAGAGGACTTCCTCAACTCGTCAATGCTGCTTTCCAATGGACGAACGGACGAACTTACTTCTTCAGCGGAACCGATTTCTACCGATTTGATGACGTCCAATTCTATGTTTGTACCGTCTTAATTCAATACAATACAGTACAATACAATAAAGAACAATACAATAAAGTAAAATACAATACAGTACAGTGCACTGCAATAGTTTCCATACAATACGTTTCAATACAATTTAGCACAGTTGCAATACAACACAGTAGGCCTACAATGAAACACAATGCAGTAAAGTACTTACTGTATACAATGCAGTACAACCGTACAATACGGCACGATGCCATGCGTTTCAAGGCAATGCAGTAATAATATTGTGAGTTTATACTGCCATCCTTTCATAGTTCAAATCGAACCCGTACAAGCGTTAATTAAGAACCGTACACGTTGACTGGAACAGGTAAAAGTCATCAGGTTAGAACAAAAACCTCGATATCATATAGGAGAGCTGAGAACAGGAGGAGGTTATGAGCTTAGCATCTTCTTATTGTATCCAAAATCTGGTCTTTTTAGCCGTCATTTCCATCATCATCATCATCAACATCATCATCATCAGTATTGCCAATCGCATGTATCTATTATGGGCATCACCGTATCAGTAGTATCAATAGCCGCAATATGTGTCTTTTTAAAATATGATATAATGTAATGACCTCTACAACAGCACATGTTCACCGCGCAGAGGGTCAATCATCATCATCATCATCTTCGTTATCATCATCGTCGTCATCATCGTCGTCGTCATCATCATCATCCTCATCATCATTCTCATCCTCATCATCATCCTCATCCTCATCATCATCGTCTTCATCATCATCGTCTTCATCATCATCGTCGTAGTTATTCTGTAATATTTGTCGTTGTACAGACCGATGCTGGTTATCCGAAGCCAGTAGCGTCGTCGTGGTTCGGTTGCCCTGGCTCTGAGTCTCGTCCAATGGAGAACCTCCGAATGGAGCAGCAGCAGGCACTTGACCAATTCCACGACGTCACCCCTGATGATGGACCTCTAGCTGACCCACCACCCTCCCTCTCTGGATCATCGACCCCTGGTCCTGGTCCAGGTCCCTACGACCTCCGGAACGCCCCGGTCCAGCTCAGCGATGATGATGACGG
>OX243816.1:15102288-15109788 GCA_945859605.1 Lumbricus rubellus | reverse complement strand
TGCATTTTGTTTTCCATGTCTGCGTATACGTCTGTAGATCTATAAGATTGCATATGTTTATACGCATCTATATCAATTGTGCGTCTGTGTCTATGTGTGTCTGTCTGTCGGTATCTGTGTTTCTGTGGGTGTATATATTGTATTGCATTGTATTCGTACGTTTATATAGCGCCTTTCACAGATTGATTATTCAGCACGAAAACTGCGGGTGAAAAGATATGTTTTTAATAACGACAGACTGACAAGGAAAAAGAGTAATTAGTTTAGTATGCCTATCTGTATGTATATCAGTGTCTCTGACTGACTGTCTGTATGTGTCTGTCCGTGTCTGTCTGTTCGTCTGTCGATCCATCCGCCTGCCTGCCTGTCTGTCTGTCCGCCTGCCTGCCTGCATGTATGTATGTCTGTCTGTATGTCTGTCTGTCTGCATCGTGCCTCGAAAACATCTTTCTTCATCAAAACCCGGCGGCGTAAGACAAATAAGCGATGGTTTAAGACGCAGACTGTTCTAGAACGTGACCAACTGCTAGACAATAATAGACAACACTTGCACAGGCGTCACAATGCAGCTCGCACCTCGCTAAACTCGCCGACACTCACAATGGCTGGCAGAACATTGACGGCCGACAGAACAGACTTGCCGCAGGACATGCGAGCGAAAAGACAAATTAACAGATTTATTCCATGGCGCTACATGTGGGGCCCTTGTGGGCCCTTTGTGGGGCCCTGAACTGAACGCTGGGCATTTATATTTTAAAAGGTAATGGTTCTATGGGGAAATCCCCCTAATTTCTCCTAAGCCTTAATAACGGCGCTCTATAGCTATAAATTTGACCACACTAATGAATCAGTCAGGTCGTATATTCCAACACAGATTGTCTGGTCAAGACTAGAGTTACAGACTTACAGGCTATCCTACAATGGTTCGTTGCTATAGACACTAGAGTGCCATGTAGCGCCACGTTGACTTATTAATTAATTAATTAAATTTAATTAATTAATTAATTTATCCATCCATCCATTTATCCATCCATCCATCCATTCATTCATTCATTCATTCATTCGTTCATTCATTCGTTCATTCGTTCGTTCGCTCGCTCGTTCGTAAGTTTTTATTTATTTACATAGCTCAATAGTACATCGTAATACCGATGTATAAAGATATTTCTAGAGCACGATTAAAAAATAAGCTTAGACCTAATAATCAGATGAAAGTCCAACTACAATGTGAGCTACCTAGAACAATAAGAACATAACCTAAAGCAGAAATATAAATATTATTAATGTCTTCTTAGAATAGAACGACGGAGTCACGGCATGACATCATTACGTTTAATAAATAATGCATCTATGCATGAGGCTATTATTGATGCATCGACTTTTAAGAACCACATAAATCCGACGCATTTATGCTCGCTTCATGTTGCTCTTTCTGCTCTGTTCTGGAATAATAATAGGCTCTACATTGGCCTACGTCTTTGATCACATGTACACGCTCTGTGCTGGTCGATGACATTGCCAAGAAAAGGCAATGTTTGTCTCGTTTGCTTTGCAAATCATGGGCGGAGACTTAGGGGGGGGGCAGAGAAGACGGTTCCCTCTCAATGAATGTGTTGGGGCACTTGGGGGGGACGGTCCTTGTATTTGTTCCCCACCCCCAATTGTTGAGTGTTATGACTTAAAAAACGGTCATCAGCTTTCTCGACGAGAAAACGGGTATTTTTCCAGGAAATTTCGGCCGGATGACCAGGTCTCCGCCCAAGTCTCCGCCCATGTTGCAAATATCCAATTATCCATCAGATAAAGCGACAGCGAGAAGAGAAACGAGGAAAACGGACACAGAGAAAGAGCAAGAAGTAGGCCTAGACATAGTTGATTATGTGCAGCCCTGCATGGTAATTTGTAAATGCTGAATTTCTGTTATGACAGACTGACAGGATATTGTTTTTCAAAAGCTAAAATTTAGCTTTTGAAAAACAATATCCTGTCAGTAAAGGAAACATTTAATGTTTCCTTTACAAATCACTTGCGGACGTGTATCATGGTTAGATATGTTTCCACAAGAAATCAAACCTTTCAGTCAGATTATATAATAATTATACTATGTTTAAAAAAGAAATGTTTTGACTGCAAAATATGCAATCAATAACGCAGGCCGATGAACTGCGATTCTTGCGCCTACCTCAAAAAGAGTCGGTTTATATTACTAATTAATATTGACAAATGTCACATGTATGCATGCATGTAATTGTAATTGTAATTGAACATGCATGCATGTACACGCGTAGCTATAGTTGACCTAATAGGCTACAGATTTCGTTCAATCGCTTAATATCTCTCTGCCTGCCTATAAGCTTACCTCATCAAAATCATATTAAATACAGTGACATGCAGGATTATGCAAATAATAAAATGGCTAATTTTCGCACCAGATTCATGGAGGAGGGTAATCTGGTCGCGTATTACGTCACTGACGGAGACAATGACTGGCGCTACATCATCTGCAGTTTGGCTGCAGAGGTCGACGACCGGCCACCGGAAGTGAGCGTATCGATCGTGGCTCCGCCTGTCGGCAAAACCGGAAAGACAGATCGGTTGATCATCGGATGAGTTTGATTTGTGGCTCGGTGCTGCTCTCAGAGTTCGCTCGCTGTTGTCCATCTGCGCCACTCCCTACAGTCAGCTCTGATACGAGGAGACACTAACGCGGCTAGAACGATGTGCGTGATGGGGCCGCCTGGAATTGGAGTTAACCAGGGTGAGAATTGCCGAGGGGTTGGGCGGTTTAAGACCCCAGTCTTTTTTGAGTTCCCCTCCTACGGTAAGGTATATTTTTCACACATTTACAGTAAACTCTGTTTTCTATACCCCCATTCCAAGTGGATCGCAGTACAACCCCTCCCCAGTCCCCAGTTGTTTTTTCACATTTCTCATACTGGAGTTAAAGAGCACAGAGCAGGGTTAGTTTTTGGGTGGTTGATTGGCTTATTTCTACCGAACTTTGTGATGCGTTTGCGAACTTTAGGCGCTATATAAGTGCTTTGAAACATGCATTCATTCATACATCCATAGTTCTTTATTTATAATAATTATTATGCAAGGACCTACACAAATTCACGCGTACGTACATAACGCGGTGGTTTAGGGTTATGTTCGGTGCTTTGAAACCTGAAAGTTGCGGGTTCGAATCCACCTCAAGCCGCCACGCAGGAACCATGAGCAAGTCCTTCACTTGTACTTACTCCTGCGCTTCGGGTGAAACTCCAATTCAGTATTCGCGCTGTAGTCGGGAGCGCCTCTGAGTAGGAATCTTAAAGGAGCGCTATAACTAGTGCACATACGCACGTTCGTAAATTCGTGCATATTGGCCATAGCGACACAGTGAGGATGGTAACTATAGTCTCCGATACAAGAAGGCGAATGCTATGGCCACATTTACAGCAACAACAGCAGCAGCCGAACCCCCCCCCCCAGGATCCCCCACCGCAGTTTCATCATCAGACGATGCCAACGATAATGATGCTACGGCTGCTGATGTTGAAGCATCTCCTCCTCATCCTCCTCCTCCCTCCCCTCCATGCGTTTCCAACGATGAGCGCCCATCCGATGCTAAATGACAATCGCATGTGGTGCGGTAAGTAGCCCTATAGTGATAAATGTAACTGCCCCAGTTTATTCGCAGTAGACAGCAGCTGCAGGGCTTAAAGTGTGGCAGGACGGTCATGGACGGCGTCCAGGCACTCGTTTTCAAATCTCTATGTCGTACTGCCACTCATTTGGCCAGCACAACAGAGAAAGTGAGGGGCCCTTATTTTACACTTTAAGCACTGCGATGGCGTAAGTGCATGCGAGGTCTTGTGAGTGTATTAGGTTTTATCCGGCAAAAAGTTCTGTGTAGGTTCTTGTTAGGTTGACTTATAAGAAACACATGGGCCACATACAATTATTAGATACAAGTGATCTGAAGTAGTCAACATCTAGTATAGTTTTGAGAAGCTTAAACGTGGTTCTCCACCTTCAATTCCCGACCCTATCTCAGTTCCCCTTCCAACTCCCGACCCAGACGACACCCGCCTTACTACCTGCTCCGTTTCTCTGATCTTTTGGCAACCGGACTCAGACCTATTTAGACTACAGTGTATATTCTTACGGACAACCATTTCACGCAACGCTCGTGAATAAGCAGGTGCCCCGCGCTGGGCTTTCGAGCGGCGCTTCAGAAGTCTGGAAATTACGATTACGATTACTTTCAAATGTTCAACTATCACTGAGCACTATACATAAATACATACATGCAATCATACATACATACATACATACATACATACATACATCCATACATACATACATACATACATACATACATGCATGCATCCATACATACATACATACATACATACATACATACATACATACATACATACATACATACATACATACAATGTATGTATGTACATACATACATACATACATACATACATACATACATACATACAATGTATGTATGTACATACATACATACATACATACATACATACATACATACATACATACATACATACATACATACATACATACATACATACATACATACATACATACATACATACATACATACATACATACATACATACATACATACATACATACATACATACATACATACATACATACATACATACATACATACATACATACATACATACATACATACATACATACATACATCCATACATACATACATACATACATGCATGCATACATACATACATACATACATACATACATATCTGATAAGCGAGCGAATCCGTGTTAAATCTGTTGCGGTTTTCCAATTTCCTGTGTGCGATCTGTAACGGGCGGATGCGTAGGGGATTGTGGGTAATTCTGTTATTGGGTAAAGAAGGGTTGGTCACGTGGTTGGTCACGTGCGTCGGCGTTTCACGATCGCCGATTCTCAGATCCTGAGGGAGGCAGAAGAAGCGATGACCCCGCCGCCGCATCTCACAGACCGCATCCAAGCGTAGGCCATATAAATATATAGGATGGGTGGTTGATGATGCTGCAGTTGCTGAGGAGAGAGAAGCGGAGGAGGACGGTCACTTTCTCTTTCTTTTCTTCAGTCGTTTTAGCTAACATTCGAGGTAAGAATGTCTCTGGTTGTCAGAAGATGGGCATGTAATAGAATTCCGATGGTAGGAGCGCATCGGAAAAAGTCGCTAAATAAACATATTATTGCCAGAAGATAGAATGAAAGGGAAGGAGGATGAAATGGGAATAAGAAGCAGAAGGAGTCCGAAGAAGAGAATGAGGAGGAATGTGAAGAGAATAAGAAAAAAGAGAGAAAGAGAGGCGAAGGATGATGGGGAAATTGGGAGAAAAGGAGATGGATGAGAAGATGGAAAAGGAGGAGTAGGCAGCTCCTTAATTATAATATGCGAACCCTAGGCATTATATGGTAGGGGGGCATTTTATTGGGTTCGGTTCGTAACTTCATGCCTCTGCTTGGTACAATAATTGTGTGAGTAATCAGTGTATTGAAGATCTGTCGTCTCCAAAATACATTTATGTGCAATCAGTGTACCACTGTGTAGCTCAGTTCTCTAGATGGCGAATTTAAAGAGAAATTTCTAAACAGCTTCTTCCCTTTGCTGGTATATAGCTTATACTGAACTCTAAGACTTGTCCTAACACGGTCAATAAATAAATATTATTATTTCTTATAGGTCTAGAACCCAACGAAAATAGAAGTAGAGATTATGCCGTGTATTATATCGTCCCAGTGCAGTCGTGTGTCTTTTTTTGCTCATTAGAGAAATCAAAATTGTTACTCAATAGAGGTCGCGTGGCATTCTTACATTGTTCCAGTAACATCCGTTTCTGTCCGGGGTCCTAAACAGACTGACTGGCGGCTGTTATCTGCGCTCAAACAGAGGGCGACATATTCTGCGTTCCAATGCAGCTGCTCGAGCGGAACTCCATTTATTATTCGCATTAAGTCTCCATTTGCATCAACATTATTTTACGAACCGAAGTCTTAAGAACGCCGTGGCTCTTTTTTACGGGATGTGACGAGAAATCTATATATATAAAAATGAAACTTTCCAATAGTTTGTGTAAAGTGTTCTCGAAACGTACCGCACAGATTGTTTTGAAAATTTCACAAAACCTTCCATTCCTATCAGAGAGTTTCCAACTTTTTTTTTCTCCGAATAAACGCAATATTTTCCACAAAAAGTGAACTTTGCATTCCGCTCCACCGCCATTTGCAAATTAAAAACCGCACGTTGCCAGATTCACAAACGCCTTGACAGTGACTGCGACCATGCAAACGAAACATGAATGAGGTTGCATCCCATGACGTCATAAGCGATTCGCATAATTAATTTGCGGCCTTCTTGGTTGAGGGAGGAAAGGAGCGGAGGTTCGGGACGGAGGGGGAGGGGGAGGGGGAGGGGGAGGGAGAGGGGGAGGGGGAGGGGAGGGGGGAGGGGGAGGGGGAGGGGGAGGGGGAGGGGGAGGGGGAGGGAGGGGGAAGGGGAGGGGAGGGGGAGGGGGAGGGGGAGGGGGAGGGGGGGGGGGGAGGGGGAGGGGGAGGGGGAGGGGGAGGGGGAGGGGGAGGGGGAGGGGGAGGGGGAGGGGGAGGGGGAGGGGGAGGGGGGAGGGGGGGGAGGGGGAGGGGGAGGGGGAGGGGGAGGGGGAGGGGGGAGGGGGAGGGGGAGGGGGAGGGGGAGGGGGGAGGGGGAGGGGGAGGGGGAGGGGGAGGGGGAGGGGGAGGGGGAGGGGGAGGGGGAGGGGGAGGGGGCAGGGGGAGGGGGAGGGGGAGGGGGAGGGGGAGGGGGAGGGGGGGGGGGAGGGGGGGGGGGAGGGGGAGGGGGGAGGGGGAGGGGGAGGGGGAAGGGGAGGGGGAGGGGGGGAGGGGCAGAGGGAGGGGCAGGGGAGGGGAGGGGGAGGGGGAGGAGGGAGGGGGAGGGGGAGGGGGGGGGAGGAGGGGGGGGGAGGGGGGGGGGGGGGGGGGGGGGGGGGGGGGGGGGGGGGGGGGGGGGGGGGGGGGAGGGGGAGGGGGAGGGGGAGGGGGAGGGGGAGGGGGAGGGGGAGGGGGGGGGGGAGGGGGAGGGGGGGGGGGAGGGGGAGCGGGACGGAGGGGAAGAGGGAGGGGAGGGGAGGGGGAGGCGGAGGGGGAAGGGGAAGGGGAAGAAGAGGGGGAGGGGGGAGGGGAGAGAGGGGAGGAGAGGGGGAGGGGGGAGGGGGAGGGGGAGGGGGAGGGGGAGGGGGAGGGGAGGGGGAGGGGGGAGGGGGGAGGAGGGAGGGGGAGGGGGAGGGGGAGGGGGAGGGGGAGGGGGAGGGGGAGGGGGAGGGGGAGGGGGAGGGGGAGGGGGGAGGGGGAGGGGGAGGGGGAGGGGGAGGGGGAGGGGGAGGGGGAGGGGGGGGGGGAGGGGGGGGGGGAGGGGGAGGGGGAGGGGGAAGGGGAGGGGAGGGGGGAGGGGCAGAGGGGAGGGG
>OX243816.1:14583588-15102088 GCA_945859605.1 Lumbricus rubellus | reverse complement strand
CTGCCCTACACAGATACAGTTGTACATTGTAACCTAATATACTTGAAAATTATCTGTGGTGTAAGTTTCATTGGTCACACCCTCTCCCGCCAGCATCGGCCAGCAGACGGTCAGCCCGGTTCGTACAATATCAAGATCTTTCCACTCATTAGTGGAGTAATCTTGGTCCATAATTTGTATACAATGATTGACTGTCCGGAGCTGGGCAGGCTATGGGATATTATTAGTACTCTGACGGCCCTAGCTCTTTGATCTACATCTGTAGGATAGGCTACATGCGCAGCTGATACCTCTAAGATGCATGCACATGCGACGGGAAATGGGTGCTTAAAGTGAGAATATTATAATGATAGGCTAATATCTACATACATTAAAAACACACAAATGCAACTCATTGCTTCAAATAACCTAGGTCCTTAGTTTTAAAACAATTGAATAAAATATTTATGAATTTATCTACAAACGGCCGCCAGTATGTTATATAGTTGGACTTGGGTCCACGGCCGCCAACAATTCCTTTCACGGCCGCATGCGGCCGTACGGCCGCAGGTTGCGCACCGCTGGCTTACTTCAATGTATACCGGGGTACGCTACATGTATATTATTGTGAAGACTGTTGAAATGCAAGCCTAACTAGAGATGCATGCATGTATGTATGTATGTATGTATGTAAGTATGTATGTATTCTAGGTCGAGAGTCCTACCTCCAAGAAGGCACTCTAATAAGCATAGTCAATATAAGTATTTGTCTGAAAGTCATGAAAACATATATACTAAATGCTGTTGACAGTGACTCTGGTGATTTTGGGGTCTCTCGAGTCGGTACCGCCTCAGAGTAGTTTTTCTTGAAGGGGTGCCAAACTACATGCTTGAGGCACTCCTCATATGAAATATATTTCCTAATGAATGAATGAATAGTGGTAAGCTTTTTGGTGACTATACCGAAATGATCTACTGTATTTCTACAACAGTGTCACACACACATCCACACACACACGCATGAATACACACACACACACACTGTTCTTTATTAAGTTCTTGCACTTTTAAACCCATCATGCATGCAGCTGATGTGCCAAGATGTTACAACAATGCCCTCCCATGACCAAATTTGTTTCACTGCCATCATGCATGTAAATATGCGGTACTGTAACAGCACCCATGTATATCCTTGAAGCCATGTAGCTCATTAATTTTGTGAAGAACGAAAAGTAAAACGGAAATAACGCCAAACTCGTCTACTCCAATTTCATCAAAATTGGCAAAGTTTTACAGACCAATCAAAAAACCCATCCAGTATAATGTGAAAACGTCTGAACCATGATTATAGTAATGCAGACAGTAGGAAAAACCAGTTGCTTATACGCAAAACTCATTCAAAAGGGTAATACCAAAGCTTCAGCATGAATTGTTAAATTGCTTAAACTATAGCAAGTCAACATTAATGTTGCATCTTCTGGGTTAAACCTTCTACCGTTAAACCTTCTACAGTTCACAAAAGCAAACTATGCGCATCTACTTACCGAGAACAAAAGGTTCTGTTACAATGATTAATTATTGTACATTTATTAATAATTGTCACCGTCAAATGAAGGCGCAGAGGAAGTGTGATTTAGGAACTCACTCCAGGTTTCCACATGGTAACCTCCACATGGTAATCTCCACATGGTAACCGTCACATGGTAACCGTCACATGGTAACCGTCACAGAGGTGACTCAAACCTTATACCCTCCACAATAAAAAGCAAGCTCTTCAAGCAATTGGCTAGTGTATCCCACATAAATGCGGTTAACTACATCACAGTGCAACTTACAGCATTACCTGAATATCATCTGGACCATATATGAAAACTTGTGTAAAGTTCAACTGGAAGAGATTTTAGAGGCCTGGTTACACCAATATAATGTACAACACACAGGGTAACGGGTAATAAATTACATAACCTTCAAACTATAGCATCAGCTGCAAAAATTCTTAACTGCTAGTGCAGAGGAATTGTGTAAATTAGTGCAAGCAAAATGAATAAAGCAATTAAGCAAAGGTTTACCAAAATCAAACTTTAAACACCAAATTTCATGGAAAAAGAAATAACCATATCACATCAAATGATCAAAAGTAAATTCTCTGAAGACCACTCGTTCAAAATCAACAAACAATTTCTTAAATTGTATATTTTCAAATAAGCCACTGCAAAATCTGTCCTTTAACACACAAAACAAAGCAAAAATATAATCCATTGTAATGCAAAGGGTTGCATTTCTTCATATATATAATGCCACTTAGGACCACACATCGTAATTGTCTGGTGGTCATTCCACACGAATAGCAAACAGTGCTCAGTGGTGAGATCACTTTGGCTGGTTGATGTTGTGCCTCACTTGCACTGGTCTGATATCGCGACTTGGCAGAGGCTTCATGTGGTAGTGTTGTATGGCCTCAGGAGGAAATGCCTTCTCCTCCTACAATTCAACCAAACATTACATAACCAATCAGCGTAGTTGACAAACGCAAAGAAGACGGAATACTGATTCATATCAATGGTCTATAGTGAGAAAAGAAAAAAGTCATTGGATCTAGTAAGAGAAAGGAACAGGAATCGATTTTTGCAGCAAAACCATTTTGCAAATCTTGATATTTTTTGATAGTGTATGAAATGGAATTGCTAATAGGAGCATGTATATAGATCAGTATATACAAGAGAGAAAAAAAAATAAAGGTAGCACACTTGCTTAAACAGAGGTGGTGCTGATTAAAATAGTTTAATAAATGAATTTTCAAAAATTAACTTCAATTAATCAATTAAATATGATCAATTTGGCATTTGTTCCGTGAAACATGAAAACTGTCCAAAATGTATGCACCGAGTCAATTGCTACTTTCTAAAAAAATTAACTTAACTGATGTCCTCGTTTTGTTTCCTGTCCTTCAGTGAGACTCCTAGTATCCATCGCATCATTCTCATCTCTGCTCTTTCCAGTAACCCACTTACCCATTTTCATTAACGAATCGGGAACAATGCATTATACCATTTACTAAATGTCATGAAAATGAGATCAAGTAGTACAAAAGCAATACTGATGGCCATTCCAAGATATTTATAAAGACTACAATAGATAAACTTACTTTGATCAAAACACCAGATACTAGGATTTCTCTCTTCTCTTCTTTAGGAGGGCTGCAACATAATAACTGTAATTATAGTACACCAACAGTCATTTGCTACCATGGGAAAATCATTTTATAAGCAGGTACAAGACTTTTCCAGTACTTTCATGATTTAATTGTATATTTTTATTCTTCTAGTTCTCAGGCAACTCATAAAAACTAAATTGATATACTTGCCTGTTGCTAATTTTAGGTTATTTCATGCTCGTGTTATCATTTGTACCTAATAATAGTCTCGCTACATTTATACTGTAATTGTAGGCTGCTGTAATTGATGCTAATAGGCAGCCCCAATTAAGTGAAGCTCCACAATTTCCGGGTCTGCCTTTTATTTCCTGGTCAACATCACGATTTGCACAATGTGACAATGAGGGTCACGAAAGTGGGGGGGATCGATGACGATGATGGTGGTGATGATGATGATGATGAGTTGCTAATTAAGACTCATATCACCTACATAATACACATTATTACCTAACATATTATCATTATTCAGGCAATTATTATTTTGGGCTTCCCAGCTGTTGTTAAGGATATCATCACAATCATATCAACAGCAATATTACCACAGTCATCGTCATCATCACTGTGTTGCTAATCTCACGATCTCCTGTACTTCATCTGACATTACCGGCAATCACCATGGATATAATCATTATCGATAGCTAAATCATCAACCTTCTTCAAATGATCGAATCAACATCACCACTACCGTTAGCATCATTAGTACTTATGCACTATGAAAAATGTCACAAACACTGAAGTTAACGTAGATAAGAATAATCTTTAATTGACAAACTGATAACCATATTTTGGTTTACTGATGTCGCAATAAACATACATAATCCATAGAATTAATCAGAACAGTCAAATATAAAACAATGCATAAGCCTATTATTACTCTACATACAAAATCGTATATTATGGGCCCCATGGGTGCAGGTGATAGGATGGGGGTTTGACCTGTGGGAGCAGGTCATGCAGTACATGACCCTCATCCACCATGCAGGGCAGCAGTAAGGAGCTTGGAATTCGCCTTAACACAGAGCTGTTGTTCGACGTGGAGGGGGGGGGAGTATCCTCAGGGAGGAAATGGAGTCGAATGGTAGACTGGAGCCAGTCACAGTCGCCCTGACCAGTAAAGACCAATCAAGCTGGGGGGCGGAGGAGGCATGAAGCATCCTGGCCAGTGTTATTACCCTCACCACATCAAGACAGTGGAACCATATCAGGCACTGGTAATTTCTTAGACATTGGCACCAGCTCAAGCATTTGTATTACACAACACATTTTTACTACTCTGGACAATGTTGTGAACCAATATCAATAAATTAAGAATTGAAGACCTCTAGATTTTTTTGACAAAAATCGACATCAAGGACCTTGAAAAAGTTGCAGAAAAAACCACGTTTCGGTTGATATGTTAGATAGCAGCGCTGGACCCAAATTGACATACAAGGGCTTTGCCTAAATACCGCAACTGTCCCTAAACTAAGCCTAGAGATGATCCAGTTTTAATTTGTGCTGATAACACGGTGACACTGGTATGGCAGAATACAAAAAACGTTGACACTGGTATGGCAGGATACAAAAGAGTAATATGCCTCTTAATTACCCGGCAAGCTAAACATAGCTCACCAGCCATACATGAGGATATGAAATACAATCCGGTCTGCATGTTTTGTAGCACCAGACAGAAAAAACAGAGGCAACAGGGCAACACACGTTGCAAACAGTCTGAATTAAGTACTGTGAAATTCACTGGTTACCTTTCAAGAATGATTATTTGGCATGTCATAATTATGAAACATACAGAGTAATGTCTGGTGTGCAACCAACGTCAAACAGAACTCTGCTAGATGAACAATTGAATGTTTTACGTAAAATAGAAAAAGGCACTTTTGTGGAAAAGACGTTCAACCAAAAATAGTCAGACTACAGCCAAAATTATTAAAACAATATCTAACCTTTCTGGAAAGAATTTATGACATTGATATTTAATAGCCTAGAAATTAGTATTATCTTTTATTCTGCCAATAGAAACAAGCACTAGCATTATTATAATTGTTTCAAGATTACACCACAAAATCATTTGCTTCACGATAAGCTAAATTGCTCATTTTTAATGTTTATTCTTTTCACTGAGCAATTTGCAGTATTTAATTTTGTTATGCTGTCTGATTTTGCAAACAAGTTCACATAAGGTTCACAAAAAACTAGTAAAAAGTAGACATGATTTAAAAAAGGACTTAAAGCCTTGTTTTTAATCCTATTGCTATTGTCAATTTGTAGTTCAGTAGCACCAATGTGTAGTGCAATGCAACCACAAATGGAACATAATGCCGAGTCACATTCATCAAATATCTGCTAACCATAATCATGTCAATACCAACCGTAAACACATCAATATCAACCGTATTACCGCAACCCTGTCAACAACAGGCAATAATTAAAGATCATTAATCGATCAGTAACCTGGAACAAAACCGGGTACATAGCAAATTGCAGCAATCCCAAAAAATCTATTTTACACTTCAAGAAAATTATACGCTTAAATCTCTCCCTTCAGAACATTTTCGAATATACCATTTACTCAATTGGCGACTTTGCCAAAACTTATTTTAGGTTTTGAATTCTTGGACAAATTGCTTGAATTGGAAATTCTGCCAATTTTGCAATTTAATCGCTTTTCAGGGAATCAGATTTCGGGAATTTGAATAAATTTATATCACAAAAAATCCCATTTAAACTTGCCTTGCTCCATATTCCTCAATCTCCTCCTTTGTCATTTCATTCTTTTCCTTCGACTCTCCAGTCGACGACTGATGACTACGAGCCACTCGCATTCCTCCAGCCTTTACTGTACAACAGAATAATATCATAATCCACATATATCTAATTGAACATCAGTCCTCAATCTGATAGATAAATGCACGTCTGACAAGTTTTTGAGCATTTAGGATGAACATTTGAAAGCAAAATGTCTTGATAGAGACATATTAAGCAAAATAATTTTATAAATAGGGCTTCGCAAAAATGCAAAATTACCAAGTACTATGGTAAAGTTGCTTTCAACTGCACATTTCAACTGCACACATACATTAAAACTGGTTAATTAATATAATAATAATCATAATTCTACTCTACAAACTTCCAAAGTGCTACTCAAAAGCCATCCACGGGGCACCAACTTATTCTGCGTTGAGTCAAAAGGGTTGTCCATAGGTGTAATTTAAAGGAGATCCAGGCCAGGTTGACGTGGAATCAGAGGGGGACAGAATAGCTACTAGCTAGTCACTATGAAGTGCCTACATTAGAAAGTCACTAAAGAAGTTTGTAATGTAAATTATATAAATCTTCTAAATTTGTCAGCACCACACAAAGGCCTTGTCAAGGGAGATCAGCACCCACAGATATTTTCGCTGGATGGTCACTGTTGAATTTTTTAGCAAGAGCTTGAAAAATGCAAAGCAGGAAATCAAGATCAATTAAATTTCCAAATGCAGATCTCTCAGCTAAACTTTGTGTAGGCCTTTCATAAGTACAATTAGCGCCTTAGTGTGAATTTTTTTTTAAAAACACCTGAGTGGTAGTTAAACAATTATAGGTGTAAGTTTTCCATTAACTTGTGCAGCGCCTCCATACAAAAATGAATTGCGCAGCAGCAAGGTTATAATCATGTCCGGTCCCAGGTTAGAATCGGGGACGTCAAGTCGAGACAGCATGGAAACACCTGCAACAAAATAACTCATTACATCGCCTCTAGAAATAATTTGTCTTAATCGACGCTGAATATTACCAGCTGGTGGATGTCCCGCTTTTGTTGAAACATCTGCCGAAGTTGACATCTTCGAAACGTATAACTTTGACGACGAAAACAGATTCTTCACACTAGTTTTGCAACAAAGAGTAAAGTAAACAAACAACTCAAAGCAACGACGGCATTCATTGGACAGTGGCGACGAGGTTAGAAATGCAACACCTGTGTTGATTGGTTGAACCTAGACAGCATTCTACGAGGTCGTTGATATGAAGGATAATAATGTCATACATTTACATAATAATTAGGTCGTTGGTCTTAGTGTAGGCCTACATTCCCTACAAGCTTTTCTACAACGACAGTGCTGCTATATAAATAAACGCAGCGCTGACAAGTCTTGTGCATTTACGCTGAACATTTAAAAAATGTTTTCACAGACCTGGGACAGTAAATTATTAGTAGGCCTAGGCCCTATAGCCTACTATTGTGATAATTAATACATTAAAGAAATCCTTCAACCTCCATCTAGGCCTAGCCTTCCGCTGCTTGATTGAAAAGTGCCACGCCATTGAAGTTCCCCGCTATAGGCTAATTTATAAAATTATTAAATAATCTAGTGGCAGTCATTTAACCGTTTTATGCATTACTGCATTATATAGCCTACATTTGGGGGTGCCCTTCAACCGCAGAAAAATAACTGGGTGGGGTCACTCGGATCAGACTAATCTGCGTGGAGTTGGGTCTTTCTCTCGTCTAAAAACTTACCTTTTCCTCAGGTTTGAACGTACTGGGAGCGCTTCTGAAAGGTTCTTGCTGCAGGAAGCGCTTTATAAATGGTCAGATAAGAAGTAGACTACTTTGCATAGGCCTATTTTAGGCTATCTTCCGTTTAATAAATTTGTTAAACGTACAACTAGGCCTAGGCTATAGGATTGAAGAGACGTCTACATGCAACCGAAAACTTCAGTCTCCAATTAGTCTCAGGAACAGTGCCATGGGTTAATTTTTCATGCATACGCAGCACAAACTCATCAAAACAACAGGGTAGTAGCGCTACATGAACATCCGTACTTACTGGCCAGCATTTAATTAGGTTCTGCCTATTTTTACAGCTTAAAACTATTTTTAGCAGTTGCTCCCTCGTGAGGCCGGAAAGCCCTAGCGAACGCCCAAAGGCTCGAGGCAATGTCACCAAGGCGAAATCCAAGGTGTGTCTATAGATCTTGGGCGAAATCGGTGTTGCTGGCTTGCTTCGGCCCGGGTGTGGGTCGGCGTGAGCCTGCAGGCTCCGGGGCTAAGGCCTGTAGCGTGTGAGCGTGTGAGCGGGCCACCATATCGCGCGTGAAGGCGCTCAGCGGTATTCGAAGCCCGTGCGGTGCGGTGCGTGTAGAGCTCGAGGGAGCAGAGAGAAAGAGAGAGATAGAGAGACACATAGAAAGTTAGACGGAGACAGGAATACAACTGCGAGTCCTGTTGGGTAGAGTTGGTGCTCCGTTCGTCGCTGCGTTCAGCTCTCATCGAGCGTAGTAGTAGCGCCGCACGTAGACGGCTTGTTATGATAGTGAACAGACCTCCTTCGTGTTGTTTTCTCCCAATCGTCATCATCACCATCGTCGTCGTCGTCGTTGCCCTCGTTATGCGATCGCAGGTCCTGGTCGTTGCCCGGCCTTTGCGATCCTAAGGTTCTGGACCTGTGCGGCACCGCCTTTGGACCCTGATACCCTCCATCGGGTGTCCACAGAGCTGCGAGAACTGTCGGACGACCTCAGGACAGCGGCTTTCGACAACCAACGGTCATCACCGATTCCAACTTTTGTGTGAACTTGACCTGGAGTCGTATTTGAGACTGTGATAGGCCTATCAATCGACTTTTATGATGTCGCGACAGTTTTTCGAAACGAACGGTGGTGGTGGAGGAGGTGGTGGTGGTGGAATAGGTGGTGGTGGTGGTGGTGGTGGTAGAGGAGAGTTTGGACCACGTGATACGATGGCGGAAACCCGGACTGGATCATCGTTGGCATCGTCAGCGACGGGTGGGAGAGGCGTTTTCCAAGGAGACGGACTGAATCCGTGGAGGATGGACTCGATGACCTTGAAGCCAGCTGCAGGTAATTTAAGTTTGCAATGTAAGAAGCAGAAAAAGTTCATAATTTATAGCGGCTTGCTTTTGGTCTCAGCTGTTTTTGATATGGGCTTTATTAGATGTTAATTCAAATGGAATTGGCTGGGAGTCTGTGACTAGGGTGGGGGTGGGGGTGTGACTAGGGTGGGGTGGGGGGAATACGTAGTAGTGAGAAAATGCTCTCGTCACCTTCATCAGAAGTGCAGATTAAGTAGATGAACTGGAAAAGGTCAGCAAGACCTTTTCTTAGAATTTTTAGAACTGCACGACCACTTTTTTTAAAACTTCCCATCCTCCATGGTAAATTACTCCCAATCGGATGACAATAACCTTTTTTTACTAGCCTATATCTAACTGCCCAGATGTGCCTTTACAACTGTACAAATTCATTCAGAACTGCATATTTTGTCAGGAACTGCATGCTAAAAAGCCCTGAAGGCCATCCTTCAATTCTGAGTGAATGACAGTATACTCTCGGTTTCAGATATGGGATGGTAGTGATATCAAAACTCTCATGCAGCCATGCTCTCCGTGTCTCTTTTTTTGTCTGCCTGTCTGTAGGCCTATGTCTGTTTGCCTGTCTTCTTCTGTACAGTAGAGGAGTTTGGAAAAACTTCCTCAAACGACTAACAACTACAGAATACAAGAAAATGTTTTTAAAAACCTTGCATATTTTTTGTTCTGCAGAAAAGAACTGCAAGTGTTTGCATCTTGATTGGATCATGAAAGTGATCTCCTGTAGAAAACACGTGGCATGAAGAATTGGCCGATCGATCACAAGCATGCATTGTGGGGTATGGTAGGGTAGGGGTATGTTCGGTGCCGCGGTGCCGAAAGGTTGCAGTTCGAATCCATCTCAAGCCACCGCACAGGGACCCTGAGCAAGTCCTTCACTCACAATTGTTCATGCGCTTTGGTGGGAAACTCTGATTTAGTGTCTACATTGTAGTCGGGAGCACGTCTGGGTAGTATTCTTGAAGAGGCGCTATAGCAAGTGCTCGTACATGCATTCATACACTCATACGTACATACATACATACATACATACATACATACATGCATACATACATACATACATACATACATACATACATACATACATATATACATTTTATTATTATTGCAGGCTGTCTGTTCGGTTACTAGTATTTTAGATTTATGTATTCTGTAATCTGAGTTCCTGTAAATTGTTTCAACTGCGTAATTGTACACTGTAACCGGTTGTGTTCTGTCAACTGGATTGTTGAATAAACAAAAGTTATCATGATTTATTAAATTTATGTACAAATGACATTCAGACAAATACAGATAATGTGGTTCATTGACCGCCTTCTGATGTCCCCGTAGTTGGGATGCATTGTACCATCGGAATCATGGTCATTGCTTTGAGAATTTGCTGCTATCTCATGTATTTGTTGTTGAGTAGTTGCAATTCCATGGTGTTGTATTGCTGATGTGCTGGTTTCTTTGACCAGGTTAGGCCTTGTTAATTCCGAGGCTTTAATGCTGGCTTATTACCACAGTCAAAAAGCAACCACAATATACAATTATACATAGTATAACATCCAGTCGCCCTTCTTTGGGGGAATTCAGGTCTCGCGGGGGAGGGGGGCGGTGGAGATCCAGGACAGATCACCATCGTCATTTGGCAGATGGCCAACCGCTGAGGCGCATTGTGCTCACCAGTGGAAGGTTTTTTTACTCGTATCATCTCTCACTTTTTTCCCATGATTGTAATCTGATTACTTTTTTTGATCTGATGACCTTTTTTTAGTATAAATTATCATCTATATATTTTTTATCCTCTATGTTTTTAATCTACCAGTAGATAGCTCTTTACATTACATGTAAACAGCAGCTGTACAATTTCTGGGGGACTCCATCCCCTCCAGAGACGTCTAGATTAAACATTTCGTGATATGGTTGGTTGAGAAGCCATTTAGCATATTTTGGAACTGAAGCACCAAGAGTTCTGTGACCAGGTAAAGAACTTGTGTGTGTGTGGTGAGGACTGAGGAGCATGGAATGGAGCTGATGGAATGGAGATGGGTACAGCCATCTATATATTTTATAGAAGTTAAGAGCATTAGTCCATTTGTCAGAAGTCTCTCAGAACGGTGTGGACACAAGCATAGGAACTGTTTTGGTCAAAAGCGTGGAGCCAATTGCGAGCCAGAGTAGCAGACTGTGTGCCAGATAGGACCAGACAAGTGACACCCTGTGGGGCGCGGTGGTGTAGTGGTGGCGTCGTTGCCTCTAAGCTGGAAGGTTCGAGGTTCGAATCCACCTCGCTGCGTAAGGAACTTGGGCAAGTCCTTCACTCACAATTGCTCAGCGCTTCGGCATGAAACTCCGATGCAGTGTCCGCTCTGCATTCGGGAGCGCCTCTGAGTAGAGAGAGCGTGAAAGGGTGCTATAACAAGTGCACATACAAACAAAACTAACCCTAGTTTATAAAAATGATTCGAATAAATTAACCATTTTAAGAGAAATTTGTAGACTTGACCCAGTAATTCAGCCTGTATTAAAGTATTAAAGATACGCTTGGCATGAAGTTGGAAGATTAAAATCGGCGACTAATCAGCAAAATTGGTGCCAAATTATCACCAATTTACCCTTTACCAATTTTCTTGCTACAATGTTTCTTGTCAATGCAATATGAGACAGATCTATGGAACAGATCCAGATCTGTCTCAATTGATCTGAAAATAATGAAGAAAATTTAATGGGCAAATGTCCACAAGGAGTAATTGTCCATAATCTGTAGTGCACGAGCAAGCGAGCGAGTGAATATATCGAGTACTCGAGTATTGATTCGCTGCATGCGAGCGGAGTAACATGTAGGGTTTGCCCGAGAGGTGGATTATGATTAGGAGCAATTTCGTCTTTGTAGGTACAAGTGACCATGCCGCGATTAGGCTTGTTGTTTAGAATTGAGGGAAGCCTGGTGTAATCTTGATGCATCATTTTTAACTGACTCGCACACCATTTTGGTGCTTTGGTTTTTGCTTGCCTTCTGACAGGTTTGAGCTTGTGATAATTAATCATGGTCTGCAACACCAATTCATCTTTTTTCATTGCATGATTCCCATCTTATTCCGAGCCTGTTATTAAATGTATTAGTCTATTTATTATGCTTTCATTGAAAGGCATTGATATATTCAACCAAGCAGGATTTGTTGATGTAAGGTGAATGCTTAGAGTGCTCTCTGTATAACCCCGAAGGCCTGCAGTTATAAGCATGTGTGTGGTGAACCGGTGAATTATCAGAGGGGGGGCATTGAAGGATAATCACAGATCACTGGTCTTAATGCAGCCCTGTATTGAACCCATCTAGTATTAATTAGGTTTATGTAAGCCACCGATCAATCAGAGCTTTGAAAGCCTGAAAGACTATTAATTTGGTGTTCAGAAATAAGTTCAGTAAATGCAATGCAAGAGTTTACACAACTCTTGATGCAGGGCTGTTTTTAAGGAATTTTTAGAACTGCACAACTCCTTTCTTTTCCCATCATCCATGGTAAATTACTTCCAATCGGAGGACAATGACCTTTTTTTGCTAGTTTTAACTGTACAGAAGTGCTTCTACAACTGCACATTTTGTGTACAACTGTACGTTGAAAAGCCCTGTCATGATGAACATCTTAAAGAAATCGCTGTACAGCAGCAGATCCGTCTAGTTGTACACATGCAATGTCATGCATGCATTGCGTATAATAATACAGCAAAGCAACGCGCTGTATCAAAGTTCAATGGATCATCGTCGTCGGCGCTTTGATGCATCCAAGGTTCAAAATCGACGAGATAGGCCTATCGACGATAATTATCAGGCTTAGTTTGAATCTGTGTGAACTGGTCGTCATAAAACCTCTAATACGTATACTGCAGAATGTGCAGATGCATGCTGCCTGGTCATAATAATAACTGCCGTGTAAAATATCATGTTGTACAAGTGTTTAATTTATAACGGGAAAACAAACCCTAAAACATTAACATTTGCTGTAAACTTGAACCAAAAGTGTTCTAAAATGTTTTAGAATGGAGACAGTCAGTCCCTTAAGCTGGACCGATGCGGTTACAGGCATGACGCGTTGGCGACTTCATTTCTTGGCCTTGGTCTATGAGAGCGGGTGACCAGTCCTCTCACCCACTTGTCTTCCGCCGAAATTGTTTGGTCATTTTAGCTGAGTTGACTAGGGGTACAGATGATGTAGAAATCCCCAACTAAATTTCTGCCCTGGTGCGGATTTGAACACCTGACATCTTGATTTTCAGTTCTGGATATCAACAGCTGAACCATCAAGCCCCTTCCCTGCTCAAATCCGGGGGGGGGGCAGAGCGCCAAGTTTACACAAAATTGGCCAACTGATGGCAACCATTTGTCAGGATTATAAGCTGGGATTATTAAAAACCTGCTTGATGCATTGTATATATATATTTATATAATAGTATATAATATATATATGTAATATATATATATAATCTAATATATATATATGTTATGGGTTTTTATTTATTGTATATATAGACTGTGCTCTCAGTAATCTGTGATGCTCTCTGTGGTCTTTCAGTATTTATTTAGCGTTTGCAGTTCATGCTAAGCCAGCGCACAGTCTTTCAGTTGGAGTTGCTCAACTCATAGGTGGCCAGTATTTTTGTCCTTAGTTTTATCCACGTCGACAACATGTTGAGTGGTGGCCCCAAGACAGTGCTTCCCAATCGTTTTTGGCTGCGGAAGACTCTTGATCCAAAATGTTGTTGACGGAACTCAAGCGTAAATATAACATATGGCTTAATGTATACAATCCTTGGGGTATATTGCAGTTTTAAAACCTTATTATTGGATGAGAAATGATTTTAAATTAAATTTTCCAACAGAAGCTTTCGTCTTGGAGTTGATTTATAATGTTGTGACAATGTTGTAACTACACATTTAAACAACGCTTTTGGTTCTAGGGTTTGAGTAAGTAAAATGAGATTATAGGGCATACACTGGTATTTGAAATTAAAATACACGTAGCCTTAACTTAATTACCTCTTACAGACTCCAAAGATTTAAACATGCGTCATTCTTTGACCCATGCCACATGCCACTGATAGGAAAGTCAGTGATTTGATAAAGGTTGAAAATTGTGAACCTTGACAAATGCTCGGCCTCCTAAATGACGTTTGAGTTCGCTTTATGTTGCTGACATCCAGGCTTATCTGCAGTAACAAGTTTCCGGGGACCGATGCTGTCACGTGATGCGGTGGCCACAATGTAGCAATTTATACTAAGTTGGCGCCTGGAGAGGCTGGAGTATTGATGTCTCCAAATGATTTGAAGCTCAGTGCATCTTAAAAATGCAATTTACATGTTTGCATATTGAATTGGAAAACAGTGGGGAAAACAGATTCTTTTTCCATTACCACTTACTCACTTTGTCAACTCTACTTTTGTGCGTATACAGAGTTTTGATGAAGAACTTGGTTTTCTGAACATCTAAAACTCTGATGTCGCACTTGCTTTTATCAGTTGTACCAATTGAGTACAGATCATTGTATCACACTTGCAATGCTTTTATAAAAGAACTTTCCATTTTTCGGTGCTGCATCTCAAACGCTCATAAATTTGACAAACGCATGAATATTTCTAATTGGCTGTAGGATCTCGTGTAAATATGGTCACTGTTGTTGTGTGTATAAGTCCAGACAAATCCTAAAAGTTTTGACCGAGCTATGACACTTCATTTTGTGTTCTACTTTTCATTCGGACACAGTGTAGATGATGTAGACCCTACATTTATTATACTATGTCTGTACGCCAAAATGCGGATGGCAAGTGGTCTATCAAAAAAAATATCCTCATCTTATCTTATCTTCAGACACGAAAGAAGCCAGCAGTTCAGAAGGAACTCTTTAGCACCTATAGGGCAGCGATAGGGTTAAATCTCTGGGGCACCAAAAAGGGATTTACGAGCCGTACCTAATCGGATATAAATTGGTGTTTATGCTTGGAATTACATCAGATCCGTTTTGTTTTGTTGCACCTGTTGTCTGAAGTTGTTAGTTGGCTCGGATGCCAGCAATTACCGCCCCTGGGAGTTTGAGAATGGTGGTGCCGGGTGGGGCCTCCGCCACTTTTCATTGCCGACAGTGATCGGTTGAAAATAGTCAAGCGCCCGTTATTAGAACACGCTACTTGTTTATAATCTCTGAGCACATGACTTGAGAAACAGATAGAGATGATAGTATATTATTATCGTCTATAGGCTGTTGGTATGATTGTCCTTGGTGTGATTATGGGTCTGGATTGGACCGGAAGTAGATAGAAAGAACTGGGATTGAGAACCGGAAGTCGGTTGTTACAGACGAGTTAAGCACAAGCAAGTGAACAATTGTTAAGAAACGAAGATTGTGGGGAACTTTGGGTTAAATCTTGAATCCTAGCTATAGCTCAGCTGAAAGTTAGAATTGAAACTGACATTGACTCTAAGACTTGTCTGAATTGAATCTGACATCGACTCTAAGACTTGTCTGAATTGAATCTGACATTGACTCTAAGACTTGTCTGAATTGAATCTGACATTGACTCTAAGACTTGTCTGAATTGAATCTGACATTGACTCTAAGACTTGCCTGAATTGAATCTGACATTCCCTCTAAGACTTCTCTGAATTGAATCTGACATTGACTCTAAGACTTGCCTGAATTGAATCTGACATTCCCTCTAAGACTTGTCTGAATTGAATCTGACATTGACTCTAAGACTTGTCTGAATTGAATCTGACATTGACTCTAAGACTTGCCTGAATTGAATCTGACATTCCCTCTAAGACTTCTCTGAATTGAATCTGACATTGACTCTAAGACTTGCCTGAATTGAATCTGACATTCCCTCTAAGACTTGTCTGAATTGAATCTGACATTGACTCTAAGACTTGTCTGAATTGAATCTGACATTGACTCTAAGACTTGCCTGAATTGAATCTGACATTCCCTCTAAGACTTGTCTGAATTGAATCTGACATTGACTCTAAGACTTGTCTGAATTGAATCTGACATTGACTCTAAGACTTGTCTGAATTGAATCTGACATTGACTCTAAGACTTGTCTGAATTGAATCTGACATTGACTCTAAGACTTGTCTGTATGCAGACTCATGCGGTAATGTTTTGCTTTGCCATCTGAGTTCACTCTAATATGCTTTCTTGATTCTACTTTTGGAATGACTTTTGAATTGAGTCCGCGGCACGTATGTTATGTATCCAACGTGAAGTCGTGACATGCGTCACGAGATTCGAAGCAGACTTTGGATGAACGTTTGTTTATTTGAACGGTTAAGACGATGTAGGAGTGTGTCCGACAGACAGACTTAGGGAGGATGGGATGAAGAAACAGGGAAGTTACGAGTATTGGATAAGCTGTGTGTGTATACTGGCAGCATCGGAAGCACCAGCAGATGCTTGTATCATGATTCCTAATCTTTTCCTCACGCCCGTCTGCAGCCCACCTCACCAGCCCATGCTTCTCAGGACTTTATACCTTGAGGTAATACATCTGGTAACGGCAGACATTAGTGACGGCTGCGGATGTGTGACATTTGCATGCACACTGAAGTTGTTAAGTAGCCAGAGGCTTTGTCACTGGGTTGAGTGACCTTACATAGAATACACTATGTCATCCAGGTACTTCAGCTCTCTGCAGCCCTTCTGGGGTCAGGGCTCAAGTAGGAAATCATGTTGATAGGTAGAAAGAGGGTTCTTGTTGTTGAAAACTGCACTGGTTTTATTTGTACATGAGACAAAACATCCATCAAATCATTTTAACAGTGCTTCATAAAGGTTTTCAGATAGACATATTGATAAGTTAGTTGGTTGTTTAGCCACTTAATTATAGCAACTTTGAGTACGTTGTAAACACATAAAAAGCAAAACGTTCATGAAAATGCAAAATGTGCATCAGAGAGCAAACAAAGCTGAGACAATTTTTAGGCAGTTATACACACACACACACACACACACACACACACACACACACACACACAGATCACATTGAAAGGATTATGGTTGACATTTTTTCTACTTTAATACACCTTTAAGCCAGGCCTCAGATTTTAACGATTAATTCATCGATTAAGCAATAACAAGTTCAATCGACTAATTTTCTAATAATTTTTAATTTATTTGATGACATCAGGCGGCCATTTCTGTACAGCTTTTCAAGTCAAATGGTGAATCCTGGCACTGCTTGTGTGCCTAGATCTATAATGTATTCCAGCCAGAAATCGCACACACTCTGTGTACAGCTGTGGACTAATGTTGACTCTCTGCCCGGCCGTTGATGTCTCTCAGTCTATCTGGTGTTTGTCATAATTGAACGAGAAAATTGTTGTTTACTCGTTGTCTTGCATGCCATTACAGTGTACATGTTGTAGGGACAAAGGCTCTGGTTAAGAAAGTTTGCAAGACAGACTTGCAAGGCAGAGACTTATTGAAAGATTTACAGAAAGACGAAGAGACACAGACAGGGAGGGAAGGAGGGAGGGACTCTCTGAGAACGAAAGAAAGGGAAAAAACCCAGTGCCAGTGAGACAGACTGCAACAATGCAACATGGACAATTGACGGATGTAGGACATTTCCCCCCCTGGACATATTCCCCCCCGGACATATTCCTCCCCGGACATATTCCCCCCCGGACATTTACCCCCCCGGACGTTTTCCCCCCCGACCTAGGACATTTCCCCCCCCCATAAGAGTCCTTATAGATGTTAATGAATGACTGCACTAACCCTATCACTAACCCTAACCGACCCTCACGATGCCTAACCTGACCCTAACCGACCCTCACGATGCCTAACCTATGTTAATGAATGACTGCACTAACCCTATCACTAACCCTAACCGACCCTCACGATGCCTAACCTGACGCTAACCGACCCTCACGATGCCTAACCTGACCCCCACCGACCCTCACGATGCCTAACCTGATCCTAACCGATCATCACGATGCCTAACCTATATGTACAGAGAGGGGGGAAATTGTCCGGGGGGGTAAATGTCCTAGTCAAAAACGGGGGGGGAAAACGTCCGGGGGGGTAAATGTCCGGGGGGGAATATGTCCGGGGGGGAATATGTCCAGGGGGGTAAATGTCCGGCTCCCACAATTGACATTGTATACTATAGAGACACTAACAGAAAATGAAAGGAAGTGAGAAAAGGAGCTGCAGGCAGACAAGTAGGCAGGCGAACTGCTTCTATATGAGATTTGATAGACAATGGTTGATATTTGGCAGACAGACAGACAGACAGACAGACATGCAGATTCAAATATTTGCAGGCATTGAGCAGTAGGGCAGCTATGTTGCTCGTGTTTTGTGTTCTTTGTTTCAAAGTCTCTTTCAGTTGGCCCAAAGTTCTTGATCCCATAGCTACAGTACAATGAGGATGACGACAATGATGATCTCATTTTATGGACAAGAAGAAGAACATAAAAACATGCCTTTTTGTTTGTTTAAGACAATAGAAGATCCATTGTTTGTGCTGATTGCCCTATATACCCTCTTAGTCCTGACACAACCATGCCCCACTAGGAACCCTGTATATACAATATAAATTGTCTTCAATTGTTTGGGACCAGAACCAATGCCCTAGTTGTTTGTTTGAATGAACAGATACGGCCCCCCTTCTCCCACACCAGTTTGTCTTGTAAATGGGTAAGATGGAGTGAAGTTTACAAGTGGAGTAAAATTGGGTGAATTGGGACCTGATCTGAGATCTCGAATAATACGACGAATATGTACCGATATAGTGAAGTATAATTGAGATTAAATTGGGAGTATAAGGAAATGGCGGGCACGCAAGGTTTGTGTTTTACGGTTATTAACGGTTATTACCTGTCGTTAACTTGTCATCTTTTTACTGGAGTCGATGCTTCTCCTTACATACTCCGTAAATATCTTTCACAGGCAACACGCGTTATTTACAACCTGGGCATATTTTTAGCGTAATAGAAAAGCTATATGTAAGGCTGCACAGTGCACAATGCACACTCTGGGTCTATTATTATCACAATGGGTTATTTTTCATGCTGGTATAATTATTTTCATCCTTGTGCCATTTATTTTTGATTTATGGGTGCATGTATAAATGAACCAGACATTATTATAATATTATTATTGCACCAGCTTATAGTCAGCAAAGACCTTGAGGTACGATAGGCTACGCTTCCTAAGATATGATTTGGTTGGTAAGGTAGCGAGTAGTATGTATTGTATGATTTGTGTATGTGCACTTGTTATAGCGCCTCTTGAAGATTTCTACTCAGTCTCAGAGACACTCCCAACTATAGTGCTGACACCGAATTGCAAATTCACGTCAAAGTCCATGAGCAATTGCGAGTAGAGGACTTGCTCAGGGCCCTTACATGGCGTTTTGAGGTGGATTTGAACTGCAACCTTCTGTCCCCAAGGCACCGAACATACCTCTACACCACCGTGCTCCACAAGTAGTGTAGGCTTACACTAAGTATACAATGTCTTGTTTTGTTGTCCTAATCTAGATTTTTTGGTTTTCAACTCGGTGGTCAGTGGTTTGAGTAATCTTGATTTTGAGTGATTTGAGCCTAAAATTTTTCTCAAATTACTAACTGAGGCAGGAAAATAAAATTTGTGAAAATTAAATTTTGCTACCGTTGGGGGTTTAATTAGAGACAACATCTGCACGAGTAGCTGTACCATTTTATTTGTATGCAATGTCATTTTCAATGTGTCTGAATCAATAAAATGATTGATTGATTGGTTGATCGATTGATACGCACTTGTAAATTATGCATAATCAAATGAATTAATACATAATAAATGCGTATATAAATTGAGCGTGCTGATAGATGTTTATAGGATCCCTTCCCAACCCTTTTAATTTAAAAAAGCATCTTGTAGACGAGAGCTTGATAGTCTGTTGGGTCTAAAACAGTCGTAAATAGTCCATGACTCAGACTCGTTCTGCTCACGCAATACTTTGACTCCATCCGTCATCATCATCAGCAACAGCAGTTCCACGACCACCGCCGCCTACAATGGCCTCCTGCTGCTGCTGCTGCTGCTGCTGCTGCTGCTGCTGCTGCTGCTGCTGTGTTTGACCTAGAAAATGTTTGTTTACATAATGCTGTAATGAATGCTCTTATCCGTGCAGATTCATATACAGGGAGAGACGGAGGCAGAATGATAAACACAGACAGAGGGAATGCCTGATACGAGGGCACACACGAGCAAGAGGTCTGGATTGGCCGCCGGGTGGTTTTTTAAGGTGTTTTCGGGTGTTTTTCGTATTCGTCTTTTTGTGATCTGACCTTGATTTTTTGGTTCTCCTGTGCTGCAGTCACTGACCAGATGAACTGGTTCCCTCCTCCTCCTCCTCCTCCTCCTCCTCCTCCTCCTCCTCGTCTTCCTTCTCCTCCTCCTCCTCCTGATGTCAGCTGCAGTTTCGCCTCGCTCAGTCCCATTGGTTAAGTAGGACTGAACTAATCTGGGATTCAGATAATATCTTTCTTGGGGGTGGATTGTAGACCTGTAGACCAGGTAGAGTGGGACTTAGATTGATGGAGTGATGGCTGGATGGAAGGATAGATGGAGGTAAATGGATTGATGTAATGTCAGTGTGTTCCAGTTTGGGTGGATGATGTGGACTAATCAATCTCTCCTTTAAGCCTGCTTATCATTTCAATCGACAGAATCTGCATTTCTTACTGTTCATAAGAGCTGAACATTCTTTTCTTGGTATTAAATGTTCAATGGAGAGGGTGAAGGGTGAGGGGGGGGGGTAAGGTGATATCACTTGTACTTCTTGACTTGTCTGCTGCTTTTGATACTGTCGATCATTCTGTTCTTTTCCATGGCATCATCTGAAGAACTGCTTTGGGGTCTCTGGTCCTGAGCTAAATTATTGGTCTAGTGCTATCTTGGTAGTCCATGCTCTCAATGAGTGTTTTTAAATGGAAATTAGTCATAATATACATGTAGTACTTTGTTGCCATGGGTGTGTCACAGCCCACAGGAGTGTGTGTGTGTGTGCCTGGTCCTCTTTTGATTGCCCTACAGTAGACCTCACCACTACAACATTGCAGGATAATAATTTGTTTGGAAATTATTTCTATGCTGATTATAATACTGGAATCTACATGTACATTTAATTTGACAGTCTGTCATGTGACTCATCTATGCACAGCTGTTGTATGAGCTGTCTCTGATGGGATACAGCCTTGGATGATGGCAGCCAATAGACTCCTCCTTATTCCATCACAGACTAATTTAGACTAAAAGACTAAAGACTAATAAACAAAGGCTGCACTATTAGGCACTGCACAGCAACTTTAAAACTTTGATTGGATTAATAAGTCATTGAAATTGTGTGACTCAATTGTTGAGTGGGACATTGCTGCACGTGATTTATAGGCATTGTTTTCAATTAGTCTTTCACTCACTGGCCATAATTATAAACAGTATTTGTATGTCATCATAATAAATTATATTAGATGTTCATTATGACATGTGCAGAAATAGGAGTGTTACATGTACTCGTATTTGTTCATGTCTGCAAGAAAGTCTCTGGAAATGCATTCCTTCCCATCCGCATTGATTACTGTAACTTGCTTCTTACTGTTGCCAATAAGAAAAAGATGCTGAAACCGCAGCGTTCGAACTCTGAGGCTGTAGAACCATAGCTAACGCATCGAAATATGAACATAATTATAGCCCCAGTGCATAAATCTGTGCAGTGCAGTGACTTTTTGATCAGCAAAGAATTCGATTCAAACTGGGGCTTCATATAGTATAGATAAAACTCTGAACCATATCTATCATCGGTATTTATAATTGGTTCTTAGTCCTCAGATTTATCATTTGTACTCAAAATGAGTTCATCTGATTGCAATCTCTGTCTTGTTATAAATTAAGAACTGTTCTCGGTGAAAAGAACGTTTTCAGTTGTTGGGCTTTCTTTTTAGAATGCTCTTCTTGTGTCATTTTGTTGTCAGTTGAAAATTCCTTGACCTCTTTACAATTGTGTTCAAAATTTTTTATCGACCATCTGTTGTTTACCTCTCTGTCTTCGCGACTGACATTCTGGATGTTGATCTGATTGTGGTTTGGTTTTGGAGCGCCATCGCCTGATGCATTGCGCATTATACATTGGCGCTATATAAGTTGCAAATTACAATTACAATTGTGGATGAATGAATGGCTGAATTGACTGACAAATTGGTGAACAGGTGAATGGATTGACAAATTAATGTTCGGATGAAGATACTGACAGATTGATGAATTGGCTGACAGATGAATGAATGGATGAATAGATTGACAGATGAATGAATGGATGAATGGATTGGCAGGTGATGAATGGAGGAATAAACAGAACAAATTGATGAATCAGTAATGCAAAGGTAAATATAGGGCTCACAGTTACACAGCCTCACATGTAATGTACCCTCATGTACAGACAGACAGACAGACAGACAGACAGACAGACAGACAGACAGACAGACAGACAGACAAGTGAACAGAAACGGAGATGAACAATTGCTCTGTAATGATTGTAGAACCTCGCAATTATTTTTCTTTTCTCGAGTAGATTTTATTTTTAGGACTAATTACATGCATGCCCGACCTTCATTAACTTAATTAACTTTTTCGATTGCTTTAATCATAATTATGGAGCATGGATGAAGAAGCAGCAGGTACAGTACATGTAATTCTATCCCAATGGATGCGGTTCTTTTTCTGGACTGATGTGTTATCATGTCTTCCAATTTTATCATCGTCTACTTGATTTTTAATCAGCTGCTGACCTTTGCCCTGTGGCTCACGGACTTGAAGTGAGATGGGTGTCAGTTGGGTAACTTGGGTGGAACCATACTGACTACAAACCTTCTATGTCTCTTGCCCCCAAACACAGTTTGATAGAGATGATGCGATTCAACTGAGCACTGGGAATAGTCTGTGAGTTGAGCACAGTGCACCTGGTATATAGGGACATGGTTGGAGCACACCCTTTTGATTCGTAATGGTTTTTAAAGTTAAAAACCTCGTTGTACGCAATTTTATTTTATTCAGGAAAACACAACTTTGCTAGTAAACACTAAAATTAATAGGCTAGCAGTCTTTAATAACCCATAACAATTGTTTCATTTCTAATTTTAAGTAGAAATTGAGAAATTTAAAATATTGAAATTATTTTGAAATTTAAATTGTAAATGCAAACCTCATAGTCTATGTTGACATAAACATTAACAGTTAAAAAACCAACTGTAAATGTAGTGTATAACCTGAATTTAATTTTCAAAAATTGTACTTATTTAAATTTTTTAAATATGCAGGACCTCAAATAATTTTGACAAATTTTATTTCTTGTCCTGTGCTATTTAGTATGACTCGGCTTGTCAGTTGATAATTATATCTCTGCAGGTTGGAGCATTCCTAGGGTAGCACGATGCCTGATCCTACCAGACATTAATTTTGTTTTATTTATAGTTTTTCACATTTTGGTTTCCATGCACTGTAGGTTCACTTTTCCATCAAGATTAGAGACATATGGTCTCTGCTTTCTAGATACGGGGGGGGGGGGCTTGCCTCTCCAGTCAAGATTGCCTTGGCTTGTCCTCACTTCACCCTTTAACCCCTTCCCCTCTCGCCCCCAACAATGTCTTGCCCTACTTCTGGGGAACTTGGTTGCTACCAGTGTCTGGATATTGTTAAGGTTTCATTCATTCCCACGCTGTTGTTTTATCTCTGTTTCTTTGTAGTTGTTTTCTTAATATGTAATATTTATTATCTGCTTCTTTCTCTTTTTAGTTGTTTGCGATGATAAGATAAGAAGCTGCCAGATCCTGCATGGCTTTTCTGCCGTGCTGCGTTGTTGTTCGTTGATTCGTTGGTTGGCTGTAGAATAAAAATAAAATAATATAATATCGTTTGAGTAATCACTGATTTGCTGCTTTGTGGTGGAGTGGGATCAGACTGAGGTGTATGTAGAGATTTTGGGGAGGATGTGGGTGAAAATATGGGTGGAAATATGAGTGAGGATAATAGTGGATGAACGGATGGGTGGATGGAAGGATTGATTAAATGAATGGATGGATTGATTAAATGGACGGATGGATTGATTAAATGGATGGATGGATGGATTAAATGGATGGATGGATTGATTAAATGGATGGACAGATTGATTAAATGGATGGATTTATTAAATGGACGGATGGATGGATTGATGGAACAAGCCACAGGTGGGGTATCTCATTATGCAGATGGATTGGTGGATGTTTTCAAGAGTGAGGAAGATGTGGCTTGACATCATTGGGTTATTAAAGGATGAAGGGATTCTGTGGAAGGAAATATAATATAGGTGAGAATGTGATGAGGATATAGATGAAACTGTGAGCGAAAATGTGACGATCATATAGATGAAACTAGGATATGCAGAGTATGTGGAGTAGATGCGGTTAGAAATTTATGGAAGAAACAGAAGATGTGGATTGAAATCTGGTCCAAGATACGTGTAAGATGTATAGTGGCTATTTTAATAAAGATATGTTGCATAGCCATGCACAGATATTGAATGATTGAGGAATTGCAATTGGAGACAGGTGAAGCCTCAAATAAATTCTGATTGGGTGGAATTTTGATCCTCTGACCTTTCAATTAGCAGTGAAGTGAGCTAGCCACTAGACCTGTTCAACCACAGATACTTAGATAGACACAGACTTCCTTCTGACTACTAGAAAACGCCAGATGATGGGCAACACAGATGGTGTTCTCAACTCAACTGTTGGAAAAGATACCAGTGAACAGTCTGGTCGCATTAAGTGCATTCTAGTACCAGACATTAGCCTCGTGAAAATAATTAGCCACCTCAGAACAACAATAATCCACCTGAGGACATCTATTCCCCTCAGAATATTGTCCTCCTCAGAGCAACAGTTACTGTTCTCATCTGAACAGTTATTTTCCTGATCATAACAATTGTCCTTCTCATAACAATTGTCCTTCTCATGACAATGCACAATTACTAGGACTTGGCAGATCTTCCCGTTTCCAAGTGTCGAGCTGTGATCCTCGTCTCCAATTGGTGCCCAAAATCCGTCTGCTTGGTGATTGTTGCTAGGGATGCGGGGCGGCATCTTCTCCCCCCCCCCCACCCACCCTCGGTGCCTGTCTGTGCCTTGGTGCATGAGGGGGCCTGTCGGTCGGCTTCTCCTGGCCATGTTTACCGATGTCGACGTGCCTTGGTATGGCTGCTTTTCAATCTTAAACACGATCAGAGGAGAAGGAGAAGGAGGAGGAGGAGGAGGAGGAGAAGGAGGAGGAGGAGGAGGGGAGGAGGAGGGGAGAAACAGGAGGAGGAGGAGGGGAGCAGGAGAAGAAGGAGGAGGAGAAGGAAGAGGAGGAGAGGAGGAGGAGGAGGAGGTGGAGGTAGGCCTAGCATAAAAGCAAATCATGATCAGACATTAATCGAGATCAATCATCTGACGGATGGATGGATGGATGGATGATCGAGTGACAAAACAAGAGGATCATCTAGATCTCCTGAGATCTTACAGGTCTAACCTGTTGTTGTTGCCTTCAGAATGTTTGTTGCTATGATCACGTGTGTGTGTGTTTGTGTGCGAGTGTGTTTGCACATTGTATATGTGTGTGTTTGCACATGTATGTGCATGTGTGTTTGTGTAATTGTGTGCGGTCATGTGTGTTTGCGTGTGTGTGTGTTTGCGCACGTACGTGAGTGTGTGCATGCGTGTGTGTTTCCACATGTGTGTGTGCACGTGGTTATGTATGTGTGATTGCTTTGATACACGCATGTGTGATGGTGTGAACCATAATAATTATTATTGGTGTTAGATGAGAGCCGAGACACAATCTGGAAACTAATAATTATAGGTATATGTTGAATGAACCCTTCAACAGATTCTCTGATGATTCTTAGTTAGCACCTCCATCGTCGTCGTCGTCGTTGTCATCATCATCATCATCATCATCTCTATTTCCTCCTTCTCTTATCTTCCACCTACACATCATCATTCTCATTCTCTTCATTCTGAACCCTCCTCCTCCTCCTTGTCATCATCAGCCATGTTGCGTTCCTCTTCAAAATTGGACCTGGACTCTAGGCTGTTTACGACAAGCAGTGGAAGGACTTTGGGACTAGATGACCCCTCCTCCCCCCATGGGTGTGGAGTCCCTCTGGTGGTAATCATCGAACTGTTGTGTACTCTGTTACCTGCTGCTGCTGCTGCTGCTGCTGCTGCTGCTGCTGCTGCTGCTGCTGCTTCCACCTTTACTTCAAGAAGTTGCCAGTGAGCATCATGATCCACTTACTTGTCACTCATTCCTCCTGCCTCAATGACTGCCATGAGAACCTCTTCAAGCATATATATATACTAGCTGTACCCGGCCACGCGTTGCTGTGGCAGAAAAGACCCTCCCCCTCCCTGTCCCCCTCCCCTCCTCCTCCCCTCCCCTCCCCCTCCCCTTCCCCCTCTTCGTTCCGCTCCCTCCGCTCATTTCCTCCGTCACACCGTCCAAGGCCGCTTTCGGAAATTAATAAGCGAGTCGCTTATGACGTCATAGCACGCTAACTCATTCATGTTTGGTCTGTTTGGGAACAACACGTTTATGAAACCTGGCAGCCGTGGTGTTTTGTTGAATTTGCAAATGGCGGTCGAACGGATTGCAAAGTTCACTTTTTGTGGGAAAGGTTGGGTTTTTTCGGGAAAAAAGCATAATAGAACACGGTTGTATGGGAATGGAAGGTGTTGTAAAATTTTCAAAACAATCGGTGCGTAAATTTGGGCGTGATTGTGTACCGCACTATTGGAAAGTTTCATTTTTGTTTATATAGATGATTATATATATACATAATACATATACATGTATATATATGCATGAAATATGTATATATGCATGAAATATATATATATATATATTTTATGCATATATATATACATGTATATGTATATGTATATATATATATATAATCATATATATATATATTACGTAGAGCTCATACAGTTTTAGCCTCAGGATATAGATATTTAGACACTACATGAATACTGTTTGCATGGCTTTAATCAGTTTAATGTAGGCATGTACATAGGCTGTTCAAGTACACCTAATTATGTGCTGTGTGTGTGTGTCGGTGTGCGTGTGTGCGGGCGTGGTTGTGTGCTCGCACATGCATATGTGTTTGTTCTATTTATATGTGTGTGCGTGTGTGTGTTCGTTTGTGTGACATGTGTGTATGTATACTATGTATGCAATGCATGTATGACATTGTATGTATGTGTGTACATCGTAATGCATCTGAACATTGTAAGGAGTATTTTGAGAACATGAGAAGGGCACTGGACAGATAGATGCCTTACGTACCAAACTGTCTGGTAGTGTCCAGTGGTGGGCACTGGTTGCCACTAGACTGCCTTAATAATAATTAATTATTGTGTCTATGCGAATTCAGGCCACATTAATATGTCTGTCAGTCGTCTGTTGGCCGCAGTGAGCCAATTGTTTACCAGACAAAATCTGTATGTACATTGCAGATGAATTGGTTTGTATTAGAAATATGTGTAGTAAACGTGATTGAGGACACAAAACTTACTTAAGTGAATAAAATGCTTACACTGCAATTGTCTGTTTGATTTGGTGGGCAACTGGTTTTTTAATATTTTTTTTCTTAAACCATGTTCGTGATCTTGTTTGTACTGGTAGCAAAATCATTGATGACAATTAATCAGCTCTAATCAGTTCATTTAATACCACAGTGCTCACATTGCTCATTCTAAGTGGTTCTTCTAATTTACCTCTTTTGCACATTTAGTGTAGGCCAATAAAAAGAGTTTTGTTCTCTTCTCTGACCATTATTGTTTTTGCTGTTGCTGTTATTATTGTTATTGTCATTATTACTAATCATCATCATCATCATCATCATTCATTATTTTGGTGAGCACCACTATATGATGACCAAGTATCAATGGAGTTTGCAAAACAATTGTGAGTGAAGGACTTTTTGAAGTTCCCCATCACAACAATCTTCGAAGACGAAGCACTAGTCTAGCTCCTTCTCCTCTCCGTATTACAAGCGCTCTGGTCTATGAGTATTGCATCACCTACAGAACCCATAAAGATGTAGTAAAAATTGCAGGCATTCATGAAATAGCTTCAATGGATTGATTGATAACATGTGTGACATAATTCTGCAATCTTTGGTTTCCTTTCCTATCTTGAGCAACGGTTGGGTTGTAAATCTTCGTATGTGATGTGCTGTTTTTATTAAATGCAGCTTTTGACGGCCATCTTGTGAATGTCGGAAACCTCTGGTCTGGTCTGGTCTGTTTTATGGTTTCCTTTCATCGTTATTATTCCTTGGTCCTCCGAAATTTAGGTCAACGTTTTGCTCTATTGACGTCATCGTTACTGTTGCACGTTCCTGATTTATGTGAACTTGTTGCCTTGCATCCTGGGAAATCCGGGCAGTTTGTTGTTTTAGCCTGCATTCAGAGGTCTGTCAAGATATTGCATTGTCACTGTTGTTCTGTTAGGCTTCAGTGAAAGGTCTTGCTGTCGTGTTGGGTCAAATATCTTTGTATAGGCATGGAATCCGAATCAACGAGTTATTCATCTCTGTACCGTGCCATATCCTTCAGTGACATTAAATTTAAAATGTCAACCCCCCAGTAGATCTTAAACCTTCTGATATATTTTGCCTGGTGCAGAGTGGCTCCTCCTTCAGATTCTGACCCAGGCTCCTTTGGTTGCGGGCTCTGTTGCTGCATAGCATCCAATGCCATCAATAGATAATGATTGCCTCCAGTTATAAATCTGGTCAGTGAAAATCAGAATTCATTGGAGAAACCTGGATGAAAATAATCTGAGGGATCATAGAAACCAGAAGCTAGATTGCATGTTGTGTACACGTAATTATTAATACTTGTTAACTGTTTAACTTATCTTACCTGCCTTGTCTTACATCACCATGCCTTATATTGCCTAGCCTTACTTTGCTTGCCTTACTTTGCCTTGCCTCACTTTGTCTTACTTTTTCTTGCTTTGTCTTGCCTTATTCCCTTGCCTGAGCACTGTACTTTGCCTTACTTTGCCTTGCCTCATTGTGCATTGATTTGCCTTAATATACTTTCCCTTGCATTACATTGCCGTCACTTACTTTGCCAGGTTGCCTTACCTTCCTTTGCTTAACAGTACCTTGCCTTACTTTGCCCTACTTTGCCTTGTCCTACTTCATGACATTGTCTTGCCTTTTCTATTGTCCACTGCACCTTCTTTTGCCTTCGTCATCTCCTCTCATCTACCAATCACTCCTCAGACATTTCGTTCAAATCTAAAGCCATGTCTCTGTAAGATAGCTTTCCATAATCCATTCTATCCATTTTCTTCTCGTTTCTATCACATTATTTGATACTTACTTTATAACGATAGAAGTACGATATAATAAGTGTACAATCCATCCATCTATCTGACTTGATACAGTGCTTATGGATCAGCAGGTGCCTGACACCTTAGCTTTTAGATACATTTGAGTCTGTGATTATATGCATACAATTGGTCTACTGGGAGCACCTGTTGGTGTTCTTTTTGAAGGGGTGCTGTATAAATTCTTGATATGACTGAGTGAATGCATTGCCTTAGAATCTTGGATGCATGCATATCAACAACTCTTTTCCATTTCTGCTAATTAAGCCTTGAGCTAATTATCGACCACTCTAAGACTTTTAGAATATGTGGCAATGTCCTGCCAATGTGAATTTCTCAATTGTTCCATTTAGGTCCTTGTTATTATTGTACGATCCGCCTCAGTTTCCCATTGTCTGACAATGACAAATTGTTCGAATTGTTCGTTCATTGACTTGAGAGCATTGTCTCTCTGTGACCCGCGTTAAAGGACAGGATGTCTGACAATCTTTTTTTATATCCAGCATGTAAACAAAATATGACAGAACTTTAGTTACTTTGTCTAATTAATGTGTCTTATTATTCGGTAATATCCTATTATTAGGTAATATCGGCTAATTTTAAACGTTGAAGTTTAACATGCGTATATATCGGACTATATCCGTTAGAGTCTAATTAATTAAACCGGTAATTGGTGAAGTATCCTAGCCTGGCAACTTGGTGATGATCTTAAGATCTGTGCAAATCCAATCTAAATCAAGTCTTACTTAGTATAATAATAATAATAATAATAATAATAATAATAATAATATTTTTTACCCAAGGCATTTATAATCCCTCAGATGTCAGGTATTAATAAACAATTTGAACTTTATTGTTATTATTATTACTAAATAAATTTGTCAGCGAAGACAAGGTCTCACCGAAATGTGAATCTGAGGCACAGAGATTTAGCACCATAGGAAGATTGAGTAAGATATTACCATGTGCTTGAAAGCCAATGAGAAATGGGGTGAGTTTCGAGCCGTTTTTTGAAGGAAGGAAATCCGAAATCCAGTGGCAACCTCACATGAGTGTAGACTGTAGAGAGAGGCAGCCATGGCTGGAATGGTGTACATTTACTGCATCTACCCCAATTGACACAGCCTAAACAAATTCAACCTGTGAAACACTGATATTTAAGTGTTCCTGTATTTATTTAGTAAAATAAAACATAACGTTTGTACCGCAATGCCACCAATAAAAAGATTTCAAGTATAGTGTGGTTTCATCACCCCTGCAGAACGAGTGTGACCACATAGACATCATAATGATTGACGGGAACAAAGGTGTGTTGACAGTAGCACTAATTAACTTCAACTGGTCAACTGCCGAGCCAACCAGCAGTAATGCCAAATCCATATATGCTTGCAGCATGAAAAGTCTGTCGCAAATTGATTAAATTTACGCACATAAATTGCGATAAATAGCTCGAGATCTGCAGCAATTTATGGCTTGTCCACTGCTTACATAAGATGCAATCGATGGTATGGTTCTTGCTGCACTGTATAGTTTCTTATGGGAAAGAAATGGCCTTCGGAAATCAGTGAGATAAGTACAGGTTGCATGAAGTAGTGTGAGAGTGCAGGTATTTGGTATAATTTAGAGTATGGTAACAAATGAGGTATTAAATGTGTAAGGTCATAACCATTAACCATGGCTGCAGTGGCAAAATTAGACGTCAGTTCACACTACGGTTGCCTGCATGGGCCTGCCTTCGTGAGACTAATCATTTTCCTGTACATACGAAACAGAAATATGTGTTTTTGTTTGGGCTTCTAACAGCACATGCCACCCACCATGTAGCCTATACGCAGTTAAAAAGCGCCGTGGTGGTTTCTGCATTTAATATCATGCTCTACATTCGATGTACATATCACGTCGAGTTGCTTTTCATGCTGTGAGATCTGCTCCACTGATTCGCTATCATCGCCGACGACCAATTTCAGATCTCGCGCTAATCGGAAATTGCCGAGTCCCGTCGTCGTTTGCTGCGAGCCTAATTCATGCACGAAAACAGAAAAATCATGGAAAGCGCTCACGTGAGCAGTTATCGGATACGCTGTTGTTGTCGGCGTTGGAGGAAGGAAGGAAGGAGGCGTGCGGCGGCGGCGGAGGAGGCGAGGAGCGGGAAATGCAAAGTCTGCCGGATGTGGCTCGGTCCATCGTGCTCTGCCAGCTCATCACGTGTTGCTCCTCGAGAGCGCTCCGGTTGCCATGGCAACCGTGCTGCTGCTGCTGCCGTGCTGCAGCTGCTGCTGGAGGGGATTTGCGATGTTGTGTATCATCTTTGACGAACGAAGGCTCGAGCTGGTCATCATCGTCGGCGGATTTGTAGCTTCCGGTGAATTTCTATGATCGGGAAACTTGTACGCCGGTCTAGATACTATCCGTGGAATAATCTGAAGTTGCGCTTGTTTCATCATCTGCAAAGTGTTTAGAACTGCAGCGGTGTGATTATTGTTATGTTGCTTAAATATAAAATGGCTGATTTGTAGTTTGTCATAACACCGAGCGGTGATATTACTCTGATATCAACTCTGATATTAAAATCCCCATCATTGTTGCACAACATTTGATGTTTGAAGTTTCACATGAAGTGGCTTCAGCTGTTTGAAGTCATATTTTCGAAGCTTTGGTCTTATTAAACTTTAGTTTCAAATGCTCCATTGCTATGGCTTTTCTGTATAGGCCTATTTGACCATTCAGGAGTTAGATTGACATTTTGTTGTACCAGATAATTTTTTGGAACTACTTTAACATTGCTTTTCTTACTTTCCTCAAGCTTTCTGTTTAATCTATGAACTTATTTATTCATAGTAACCCATGGTCTTCAGATCTGGTTATGTAACACTATTGTAAATAGGTAACTGAATGCATGAGAACTTTTTTTATTGGCGTAGGGTAGCAAAGCATTGTGCATGTATCGGAGTGCCTATGAGTAGGCATAGGTTTTTTCTTGAAGGGCTCTATATAAATTTCCGAATGAATGAATGAACGAACGCATGAACGAACGCATGAATGAATGAATGAATGAATGAACGAACGCATGAATGAACGAACGAATGAATGAACGAACGCATGAACGAACGCATGAATGAACGAATGAATGAATGAATGAATGAACGAACGCATGAATGAACGAACGAACGAATGAATGAATGAATGAATGAATGAACGAACGAACGCATGAACGAACGCATGAATGAACGAATGAATGAATGAATGAATGAATGAAAGCTCTGTGTAGAGTATGCATCGTTGAGGGTGAATTTTTCAGTTACATTGACTTTGCTTGTTCTTTTTAAATCGTTTCAATTCTATTTTTAAAAGGAATCATTGATTTTCCACCAGGTGTCCGGTGATCAATTTGTTGCCAAGGTCACCTGCAGTCTGCATGCCAAAGGTTAATTAGAATTTGATGAGTTTTACGCCTTGCAAGATGAAAATCTTCTAATGTAAGCAGTGGCGGCTTGTGTAAAAATAGCTAGAATAGGGATGGAATGAGTATCTAGGTCTGTGGATATTTGGCTCTCTATGTTTAGCTTTCTGTAATGTTTATGCATGTGCAGTGTATAATCATTATAATGTATATATGTGTGTATATATATTATATATACAGATATATATATATATATATACACTGTACATGCATAAACATTATAAATACTATTATTAGATATACATGTATACTAAAGGTTAGCAGGAAACAGGTCAGACATGTGCCTTAGAGAAGGAATTCAGTATAAATTTTCACTTTAGAACCATTCAGGACTGGATTTTACAAAGAATAGAAGTATACGTAGTTGTAGTTGAAGAAGAAGTACGGTATGTAGTTGTAGTTGAAGAAGAAGTACGGTATGTATACTATAGTTGTAGTTGAAGAAGAAGTTTGTAGTTCTAGTGCAATGTGTGGAACTGTCAAATGATAGGAACAGGAGTACCGTAGTTTGGTAGCATCTCCATACATAATTTTAGGCGTTTGAAAACCATTTTCTTTGATTGTCGTTTGGTATCAGGTCGGGAGCGCCTCCGAGGAGTTTCTCTTGAAGTGGCGCTATATAAATGCACGATTACAAATCGTAATCAACAGAGCTCTCAGTAAGTTGAATATTACTTGAAAAGGAGAATGACTAGTGCAAAACCTTACGGGGGGGGGGGGGGGATCTCAGATTAAGACAGTAAATCCAAAAGTTGAATGAGGGAATTAATTTATTCAATTGAGCATGAGTAAGATGAGAACAAACTAAAGCAGGATCTAGTAAACCAGACATGTGTTTGTGACAGCAAATGAGGAATCTGAGGATGACATGTTGTTTCTCTTGATGGTCGCAGATTCTCTGCCTAATGATGAAGCATAATAGTATGGTCATTGGTCACTGGTCGTGGTCAGCCATTGCCGATTTGTCCATTTCAAGCAGTGAACAGGAAATAGTTCTCACGGTGTCAGTGTAGTGATATGAAAAAGAAGGTTTTGGATGAGAGACCACAGCTCAGAGCAAAACTAAAGGTGAAATTGAGAGTATAGGGGAAAAGTTAGTTTGATCAATCAATAGGAAAGAGAGGTATATGTGGCATCGCAGTGGAGAGTGGTGAACTATGGCACGTGCAAGACAGGTCTGAAGCTGCTTTCATTCAGTCAGAGAATGGTTGTTGATGATGACTGGGCCAAGGACATCAAAACTCTCTTTCCAAAGTTCATTTGGAATGGAATGTAGGGCAGATAATTATCAAAAGAATAAAATTGTCATTGTGAGTCTCACAAGTTTAGAGTTGTTGGTTAGAGCTGAATGCTGATCAATGGAGGGTGTTTAGTAATTGTTTACTGTTTAGGTAAATGATGTGTGGCCTGTTTTCACTGTTACAACTATTGAAAGCTTTACTTGCATTAAATTTACTTGCAACTCATGATTAGTTTGATCAATCAATAGGAAAGAGAGGTATGTGGCATATCTTCTGTTAATAATAATAATCTTTTTTCAAACTGACACAATGCAGTATGATTACATGATGTAATCTTAATTAGCATAAATCTCAACTACTAACAGAAAAGACGGCTTGCATACAACAGCGCTTATAGCAGCCTACAAAGCACGTCTATTATACGGTGACTTTGGGAATCGAACTCCGCTCCGCATGCCAGTGTGTTTATCCAATGAGCCACTCGGCACCCCAACCCTCACAGTTATAGTAATTTGTCTCTCTCAGTTTCTAACAAGTCCCAATTGTATTGAGCTCTGCTGCATCAATTTTTTAGGGAATAACTCTTAACGTAAGAATTGAACCCATGTTCCTTTCGGGATTGGTCGCACAGTGCCAGTCCAAATCCTGTAAAAATAGGAGGTTGACACTGATCTTCTTTGTTGCAGCACAATGTCGTTAAACAGGAACTAATAAAGAAACCAACAATAATTTCCGATACAAAATGCATGGCACTACGTTGGATCCGAATTATTATTATTCAGCCTTGTTAATAACAATAACCGAGTTGCGATGCATTATCTCGTGTGAAAACTTTGCGCCTTGGCAACGCGCAATCGCGCATTCCTGATTTACAAGAGATCCTTCTTCTCTCGATCTCTTGACCCTCGCTAGTAAAATTTGTATCGTCTGAGATTTATGTGGAGCAATCGATCGAAGACCTAGTGGCACCAACCAGTGAACGTTTATGATGGTAGAGGAGGAGAAGGAGGAGGAATGAATGGCAGCGTTAGTAGTAGTTCCGGTTGTGTTGGTTCTTTCAGTCTTGAGTGGTTGGTAGAACCCGTGTGTGTGAAAACACTGAGGTCTGTAAGTGGCTTCGTGGTACATCTTGAGTTGATGTTGAGTGCAGGGTCGGTATAGAGATGATTGGATCCGTGAGCCAAACCCCCAGGAGGCAGAGCTGTAAGAGGAGTAAAGTAAGTAGGCCTAAGTGTGTATGTAGGTAGTCCTTGCTGCCTTTCTTAAATCCTTGGGCTCACTGCTGACGGATGTTGATCATGTGTATGTTCTGGTTGTATGGTCTTACCCTTCCAGGTTTTTCGTTCCTCGTATGTCATCATTGTAACCATCGTCATCATCATCATCATCATCACATTATCATTGTAACCGTCATCGTAGTCATCATCATCATTATCATCATTGCCGTAACCGTCAGCGTAACCATCATCGTCATCATCATCAGTTTCCTTTCAGCGTGCACCTTCTCTTAATAAATACGGCCTTGCCACCTGCAGACACAAGAAGAACGTCGGAGTAAGGAAATTTAAAAATCCGTTTAAACATGAAGGCATCAACATTTTAAAAATTATGGTCTATGTATTTGAGGTGAGACAGATTGTACCAGGTATATTATAAAGGACTTGTGATTTTTTATAACCGCAGGGTACGATTCGGTTCTTTCTGATCCTTCTGTTGATAGTGTGCTGCATCTGATGCAGCTGTTACACGGCTGAGTTTGCTAAATAATTGCTATATGCCTGGGTTGATAGCGCGCATTTGTTGTGTTCTTTCCATTCCCAGTCTTGGCCGAAGAGCGTGTATCCAAAAAACGCACCCAACAGCTGATGGCTCGGCTTTGTCATTTTTTGCATCTAAGTGGTCTTTTTTGCAGTGCCCCAGGATTAGAGAAGAGAAGCATAAACAGCTTATATAACAGTTGTCTCTGAGCCTCCTGTGAAGTGTATAGATAATTGCATCAGGTTAGATAAGATAAAGGTTCTATGATGGCAGAGTCAGGTGAATTCTGGGTTGTTACAGTCCTAGTCAGCAGTATATTATATATATATATATATATCTCTCCAAAGTGTGGACCAGCAGTTGAGAGGTATTTTGACTGGCAAACCAGACATTATTGGAGACGTGACATGTACGGTGGAAGCATTAATGTGGCTATGGACTGAAATTGTCTGGTCATCAGGTAGGTACGGTCAGTGTGACCTACAGGCTGGTTGTTTATTGGCATTTGAGGTCCATATTTTATGTACAGCACAATAAAATGTTCTGTATTACCATATGATTTCTGTACATATATATATATATATATTATATATATATATATATATATATATATATATACACACACACGCTCGCACACATTATTTCATGTACATGAATTTATGTATATATAATAATTATGTGTATATATATATTATATGTATAATGAACTTTGGTCGACATAAAGCTTGTACTATGTACAGTACTGATTAACCCTTTAATGCCGAGAAGGTAGTAGTAAATGGTATAGGAAATCCTATACCCTCCGGCATTAAAGGGTTAAGGCAAAAATCTTGTAAGTAGGCCTACTGTGATGCTTGCTGCTGGTGTTTCATTGGGTGTGGCTTTCTGCAGAGTTTTTTGGGTATTTGGTTTTCTTCAGTCTGTTCAATAACAGCATATTTCTTAATTACTGCTAAGATGTGCTGTATTTTTAAACAATTTGAGAATTGACGACTTCTACAATGTGCTACTTGTACTTAGCAAAGTTTTCTGTTTGTATATGATGATGCAATTCAGACTTGCGTTGTTTATACCAACTCCTCGCAAAGAACATCTTTGGTTTAAGGTCCATCAGGCATTATTAGGCCATCCACAACAAATACAACTTACCTTAAATGTCCTTCAAACTTCTCTGCCTTCCTGCATTAGCCAGATGTTCAGTATTGTCATTGGATTTGTATGCTTGTTTCAGCCATCCATGTTGTCAGTTGTTGCATTTTTTAATTTTCCACTCATTGAGGCATTCTTATTTATACATAATACACAATTTGTTTTCTTGTCAATTTGACTCGGAAAATATGTACCTTTCCAAGACAAACTTCAATATTTTTTCGGATCTCGCTTTTCCGATATTTTATATAGCTACATTGTTGTGTGCTCTGAGATTCATTTACGGCTCTATCATAAAGAGCCGTGTGCATAACTAAATGTACTTAGATGGATATTTTTAAATACAATACATTTTTATCTCAATAATTAGTTTGCGATATCTACTTTACTAGTTAATTTTTGTCATTATTTTTTATTTTCTAATATTATTATTGTGTACTCAATCTGTTCTCTTGGTCTGATTAGAGTATGATCATTTGTCATTTACATTTATTTTATGGTGAATTGATAACGCTAATAAATTGGATTGTGGTCCCTTCTGGGTTTTTCTGTTGTTCACCAACATTATAGTATAGCATGTTTACTGCCTACTTCTATTTGCACAGGAAATGATAAACAAACGATTATGTCGATGTAATGTTTGGATAATATAAATGATAATATTAGTGACAATTACAAGAACAATGCTGATAACCATAATAATAGTAGGTCTAATAATATAAATTAATGTGATGATAAAATAAAATCTAATAGTAATAATGATGATGTAATTTACTAACTGAGTCTGTCTGGTTAATTGTAGATTCGTCGTCGTTATTCCTGAGGCCGCCTGACTATACGTCGGATCCGCAGTTGAAGACGAGCCTCGGCAATCTGCAGAGACATTACCAGATGCAACGCGACATTCTCGCTCAGCAGTTCAAGCATCAGCAGACACGATTGGAATTCGAAGAGCAACTGCTTCTACACGAATGCATGAAGGTCTGTGACATTTTTGTATATTTGAGCGCCTCTGAGTAGTTTTTTTACTTGAAGGAGCGCTGTATAAATGTCCGAATGAATGAATTTGTGAATTGGGGATTCATTCTAGATGACTGATGATGGCTGAATCAAATGCTCTGAAGGGTCTTTAGCTTCTGATGCATAGCGCTCTTCTGTTGGGGATAGTTTTTGGTTGTATTGTGGATTTGGTTATAATTATTATAGATGTTACGTGCATGTGATGATATTGTGATGTGGTTATACTGTGCATATGGTTACATTGTGTGTGGTTATATTGTACGTGGTTATATTGTACGTGGTTATATTGTACGTGGTTATATTGTATGTTGTTATATTAAACGTGGTTATATTGTACGTTGTTACTTTGTGGATATAGTTACATTGTGGGTGTAGATATATTGTGGATTTTGTTTTCACTTTGGTCTTTTTTCTCTAGCTGTGGCCGGGCTGGGAGCATTTAAGAATCTATAGATCTTTTGAAGGAGGGCTATATACATACATACAATGATTGAATAATTGTATGAAGGGGATGATTATTTTGTGGATACGGTTGTATTGTGGATTTCGTTATACTGTGGGATGGTTACTTTGTAGAAATGATTATATTTTGGGTGCAGTTTTGGATGGTTTTTGTTATATTGTGAGTGTGTCAAAGAGTGATAAAGAATTGCTGAAGTTTTCCATGCCAGTGGTACTCCGCTTGGAGAGGAGGATGCTTGGCAATCGTGAATTTGTTTGATATTGCCCTCGGCTCGATTGCCTGATTGTTTGCCATCGAAGAGTGTTCTTTAAGCAAATACGAAGCTGAACTGCGTGTTTAGGTGGATGCATTTGCGTCTGATGACTATTCTATTGGAACAGATCTGTTTTGAATTATTTGATTTTTCTATCCATCTGTTCTCTCTCTACCTGTCCGTTATTAGGGTCGGGTTTAGTTCAGTGTATACTTCAACTACGAAATGTTGTTTTTCATTCTGCTTCTGGTGATGGGTGCCCGAAGAATTTTTTGGCAGGAAAGGGGGGGGGTCAAAATTTTTACGGCGGTCACAGTTAAATGTTTTAGTAGCAAGCACTTGAAAAAGTCAAAGCTGGAAATTAGTTAGAAAAATAGGTGTCAATTTTTCAGGTAGGGGTAGCAAGTGCCCCTCTTATTGCCCCTATGTGCGAACACCCATGCTTCTTGTGAATGTAATATTGGGAGGGGCCGGTAGAGTAATGGTCAACACGCTGGCCAAGAGTGCGAGAGGTAGCAGGTTCGAGCCCCCGTTGGGCGGATTTGATTTGTAGGCTGCTATTAGCGCCATTGTCATTGCAAAGCTGTCTGCTCAGTTGGTAGTTAAGTTTAATTAAGATTGCTGCATAACTTGTAAATGTAAAGCGCAGTGCGTCTTGCAGGCGTTTCAATAAAGGAAAGATATTATTATTATTATTATTATTATTATTATTATTATTCTCTGTATTTGTTCTGCAATATTGCTAGCTTGCGGTACAGCACCAGCATGAGCAGTCGATCAGGGAATGGGCGGAGTCTGAGAAGCGACGCAGGGAACAGGCGGAACAGGAACGACAGAACGAGAAGCTGGAACAGATCAAGCACAAGAAGAAGACGGACGAAAGTACGAATCCCATAATATGTGTCCTTGTCGTCGTCGTTAAATTTAATCTGATCGTAGGTGTAGACATTTGTTCAGCACTGGATGAACTCCTTCTTGTAAGCTGCTGTCAGGGTTTGCAATTCCACTAATTGAGACAAATATTTCGGTTTTTCTTTGTCATTGGTAGGTTTTTTTTCGGTGCTGAAAAAGGAGTACACTAATAATTAATGCATTGTCGAGAAAAGATTAGAGTAGAGTTGTGAAGAAAATTATTGCCATCCATGTGCCGAGGGTAAACGATTGAAGTTAGCATCGTATAGCGCAACATAGCTCAGGGTTTACAGTGGTTCAGAAGACTAAAGCTCGGTGTAAGGTCGACCGTTAGTGATTCCACGCTGTGATTCGTTGATTGGAAAATGATTCATCACCAGAAGGCTGTATAGATGACTTGTTTGACGCTAATATTTTAGTAATTTTATTCAACTTGTGATTTAATTTGTACGTTTCATTACCAATATTACTACCCGTACTTCGATTTATTATTTTGACATTCTATGTCCCACTATGCATTTTCAAGTGGAGTAATAAAGAAAATACTTATTTACTAATGTGTGTGTCTTAAGATCCTATCTGCCCGAGCTTGTCCTTGACACTGCTGAGTGTCTCCACTAAAACTGACTCAACTCATTCCAGCCTTTCCAGACCTTTATTGCTCTGCCGCTGAGGAATCTGTGTTTGATGGCCCCTTCTGCTGCCTGACAATCAGTTTTCATACCCCTTGTGATCTGTAAGGGGAAGGAAGTTCAAGGAAGGAAGCTTTTCTTCTTTTAGTGAAGCCACATTTTTAGTTATATATATATATATATATATATATATATATATACACCACAGGTCACTGCATTTTTGTAAGTTAATTTTATGCTATTATAATTACAGTTTCTATATGACTACAACGTACGGTACTTGTAGGTGCAGTTGCTTCAACTGAGGTGAAGAGGAATCTGAGAGAATTTCTTCTGAACAAGAGCCACCACACTGCCTCAAACAACCACTTCCCTGTTATGAACTCAAAATTCTGGTACGGTGGAAATTTCCCGATGATTATAATGAGTGAAAGGCTACTAAAGATGATGACAGCAACTTTTCAGTATCTGAGCTTTATTTGACTAATTTATTAAGGGTGTGAGACTGTGAGTTGGAAATTAGTCTTATTTGCAAACATAGATGTTCTGACACATTCTATAAGCACTTAAAAACTGTTCTGTTTGGCCGTGCTGGAGTCGGGAGCGCCTCTGAGTAGTTTCCTTGAAGAGGCGCTATATAAATGCTTGAATGAATGAATGAATGAATGAAAGGGCCTTATGAATTGGAGTTCCTAGATATCGAAGCTCAGAGATGCAGGAGTGTTGCCTACTTGCCCCCCTGCCTTTGATGATTTTCTATAGTGAACATTTATCTTTCATGTAGAGGTATGTAAGTAAGCAAGTGTGTTGTTGTCTTTGCTTTTCCATATAGGACACAGCACAGTTCCCTGGAGCAGCAGAATTCTCCAAGTGGAACTTCACCACCTCTCCGACCGTACATTCCATCCTACATCGATGATTACCCTTTGCGCAAAACAGGTACCAACTCTTTTTGCTGAGTCAGTCAATGAATCAATCAATCGATCAAGTCGTTTATTAGAGGTGCTAAGCTGACACAGATGCAATGTAAACAAACAATATTGTACAGGGCGTTTACAAAGACTGTCACAAAGCGAGGATAAAATATTATGTAAATATTCAGCCCATTCTTGTTATTGTAAGGCGCTATATAAATGTTCATAATTCATATGCATACATACAGGTTAGTAGATGTGCTTGTACAGAATACGCGAGATGTAGTTGTGATCTCTAATAAGTAATGAGACGTTGCGTGGTCTTGCTCGAAGTTCATATTCATTAATAAAAATAGTTAGGTATTGTTTAGCTGCAGCCTATTTCTGTGCTCTTAGATTTATTGAAACTCTTGCTTGCTGCACTAAACATATTATTTTGTATAATATTTTAATCATATAATAAGTAAGAAATATTAATAATTAAAGAAACGGTGTTGAGTTTTTGAATGACTGAATGAACTTTCAGCATCCGAACCTAACCTGAAAATGCGTTCAAAGCGCTTATGGCGACATCAGCATCAAATCGTTCAGCAGCAGAACAGTCCGCTCTTGATACACAACGAGAAACGTCGACGGAAACATCTCTACTCAAGTGAGTCCATTCGGCCATTGGCATCTGCTTTTTTGTATTTCATGACATCGGCTAAAAACTAAAATCTAAACAATTGAGTCCTATCAATGTAAGCAGTTGGATACTGGATTTTGGAGCCAAACCCTGTATAAGCTGTTGCTTTTGTATGGTTTCACTGTAATTAATGATTGCATGCTTGATATGTAATGTTGACAGGAGTTCAGGCATAATAACATCTATCCAATATTTAGATTCATAGGTTGAATGGAACAAATCCAACATTCATTCCTATTGCAGAGCTACGAACGATGGTTCTGGCTGGACAAAAGTACCATGGAAGGATTATTATTGTTATTATTATTTTTATTTATATTTATTTGTTATTGTTATTATTTTAGTATTATTATTATCATCGTCATCATTATCATCATCATCATCATCATTGCAGCGGTTCTCTTTCCCAAGGGTTCCTATATCTTTAGATGCAATGTATCTAGATGTCTATGTCTTTCCCTAGCACTTGGCTGCAAAGTCTCTGATTTTTATGTCTGGATGGGGCGGGGCAATACAGGCTGTAAACAAATGAACGGAGGGAGGTTCAAGGTTCATTTTAAAGACAGGATATATGGAACATACAGAAGATAAAGCTGCTCTCTTGTCCTCTTAGAGTTATACTATGCAAATGCTCTTTTCAAGTACTTATTTGCTTCCATGCTTATTATTAATTCTATTAATGGTCAAAAATATGGGTTGAAGTATTCATGTAGTCGGTTGATTTTTGTAGTGAGTAGCATTGGTAGCAACCCAGAGAGTCGACCGGATTCACCTCCGGCTACGCTGAGTTTGTACGATTCGATGAGTCACCTTCCACGTCACAAAGATGTAAGTTTCTTTCAAAAACTGATTAACATCACATTGCACGAAGGCAAGCCGTCAACACCATGAATGTGATGATGTAATTACCATCTTTGTCCGGACAATTTCAAGTGGACAATTGGGAGCGGATCATGTTTTACTTAAATGCATGGTAGATTGGTGAAAATGTTGTTGCTTTAATGGAGGTTGGATTTATGGGAGCAATTGTTGCGTAAATAGAAGTTGGATTGATGAAAATCATTGTTACTTTAATATATTTTGAATTGATGAGAGGCAAAGAGAGGAAGAGGAGCTCATGTTACTGGTTCTTAGGCAGCTTTTTTCTGGAGGTTGAAATTAATCAAATGAAAACTGAACCAATGGCTGTCAGGGCTTCTATACCTATACGGTGTGGATGCAACTTGAGCCCTGTGAAAACAGGAGGGTAAATCAGAATAAGCTGAAACTCACGTCGGGAAGGAAGGCCAGCCGACCGGGAGGGGAAGAAGAGGGATTGAGTCCAGCTGGGGTTTTTTTTTTTGGGGGGGGGGGAGGATAAAAGCCCCTGATGGCTGCCCATCCAACATCCACTGTCACCATCCGATTATGTTGAGACAGTTGGTATAATAAAAATGTTTCCCTGGTTTTACATGTTATTAAGTGTAGCATAATGATTTTGATCTAAACAGGAACCGTCAACCGCTTTTCCGATTCCTCTGCCAACAAAATCTCTCGTCAACCAAAGCATGCCGAACGTTGCGATTGGACCAATGCATCATCCAACTGTTGTGCCAGATCTCTCACACAAGATGGACGATACTGTACGTATATACATGTATTATTGTATTTCAAAGCACCACTTCAAATCATGTAGATGTTTATGCTGCTACAACTAATCATGCTATAAGTAACAAGGAGAAGATGATCCTGCTGATGTTGCTGGGTAAAATATTAATCTAATTAATTTTCAGTTATGTAAGCCTTATTTGTATGTTATTTTTATTACTTGGTTAATGACTGAGGATTGTAGACCTGTGGCATTTCAAGAATTATTTGAAAGAGAGCCTAGAGAAATGATGTACGTTTGCTGTGTCTGGATATCTATGTACTGCCTTTTTAAACCGCGTAAAACATTTTAGAATAATTATGACCATCTGAGCGTTCTGATTATAAACCAATGCTTTGAAGTGTTCATTTTTCATCAATCCTGTTGTAGATGTTGTTGATGATGGTGTTGACTTTATTGTCCAGCAGATGTCACTCTCTGACCATGGCTTCACTCGCTGTGATTGTCGATCGATGACTTGAGGCATTGTAATTAGATTAACTAGTTAATTAAACAATGCATTTTAGTGAATTGTATTGGATGTGTTTTCCTCTGTTTTCCACCGCAGGGTATTCCAGCTCTAAGTGCGATGGAGGCAAGGTTACGTTCGTTCATCCCCGGTCACAACCCGATCGACCTGCCACCACCGTCGCATGCACTCAACTCCACCGGCGGAAGGGGCGCTTACGACAGAGACCCTCATCTTCAGAACCCACTGCTCGTTGAAGCCCAGCTGCATGCCCTTGAGATGGTCCGAAGAACTGGAAGACTTCCGTACGCCAGAGGACCTGACCTGTTTCCGTATATGCCAATGGGAAGCGTCGCCAGTCTATCAGACGCTCACTATCGACTCTGCAGGTCTGTTGCTCACTTGTGCGCTTTAACTGGACGCACACTATCGACTCTGCAGGTTGCTGTTGCTCACTAGTGCGCTTTGATTGATTTTGGTGTCTGTAATAATTATATGTAAGTAAATAAGTAATTAAGTAGGAGTGCCGCTTATGGCTGCTTGGCGGAAAGTGCCGATCTCTGCTAGTTTTTTGTTGTTTTCTTTGGATGTTTTTCGTTTTTTTCTCGGATTGACTCCTTCAAATCTGGAATCAAGACTTATTTATTTTGTAAGGCCTATCCTGCTGTTTAGCATAGTATGTGAGGTGCCATTGTAACTGCCGTATAACTCTCCTTATGGTGAGATTGGGCCGGGAGCACTCCTGAGTAGTTACACTGAAGGAGTGCTATATAAATTCATCGTAATGAATGAGCAAATGAACTTCAGCTTGATCCCCCCCTCATCGTGCGATATTCAGAAGCATTTTGCAAATAGTAATTTTTGCGATTGCGTGTGTGTGTGTGTGTGTGTTGTCAGGCCTGTAATGTCGCGTACTCTGTCCGAACCAATTCCGTTGCCTGGACAACTGATGTGGCCAAAGCAACCGTTGTCATCAAGAGACAACTACAGTCAATTCCATAAACAGGTCGGTCTTCTTCTGCGCTCATTGGATATTAATTTTGCAGATTTTAATCACCAAAAGATGATTTATTTTGTTTATTGCAGTGTCTTGCAAATTTTTTTTAACTCATCAAAGCATATTTTTGTATTGTGGCACATTATTTCATGTACTCACGTGTATGTTAAAATTGATTAAAATCCCAAAACCAACGGCAGTAATTTCAGTTAGTCACATTTCAGGCTTGCCATTTTAGTCCAGTAATTTGGAAAGTAGAGCAGATTTTTAATTGATTATCCATCACTAATTATTGCGATGTATGAGCTTGTTTATGAGTGCGTATTAGCTCAAGACATGGTTCGATAGCTGACAAGCAGACTATTATTACTATTATTATTACTATTATTATTATTACTATTATTACTGTTTGTTGCTCTTGTTTTTTCGATTGCATTTCGGTTAGAACAGAAAATCAACTTTGTAGATTTACGAAAATTCAAACGGCAGCAGAAATACTTGATTGCTTTCGTGTTCAGTTACAGTCATGCTGGTGTCTCCATTACAATGATATCAAGCAGAGACATAAAATGAATTAATGTCACTAGAGTTTTTAACTTTTAATCACCTAACACTTCTTAAAAATGAAAACATTAAAGAGCTGAAAAATTGTATAATTTGTGAAATAATTTCTTAGAAAGTCAATTAAAGAGACTAGAGAATTTTAGGTTTCTTTCACTACTGGGCCAAGACACACAATTTGCAGTACCATAGTTTATGATTATGTGATAATTAGTTGAGCGATTATAGTTCAAAAAAAATATAAGAAAAATTATGACATTTGCTTAACAACCTTAGTTTTTTATTTAGATAATTTAAAGCGTTATTGTGGCTTACTTCATTTGTTTATGTTTGTGGTAGAAATTGTTACAAATGTCGAGCAGTAAGAGTCAGATGGAGAACGTTGAGGAAATCGCAGAATCTCACCTGCAGCAGGTAACTAACTACCTTAATTACCTTATGATAAAGTGTAATTACCTTATGGTGAAATTAACTTACCTTGTGATAAAATGAAATTTTTAGTGTTGTAAACTGATGTGAATGATGATTATTATGTATATGCTCTGTGACTAAATGGATATGTGCACAGGATGACCTTTCTCCTCATTATGCAGGAATTGACTCTTTGGAATGACCATTGCAATGAAATCACAAGATTTCGTATATTGAGAAGGAGACGCATGATTATCTTTATCACTTGGCGCTGTGTAGATTCTTCCGCTAGTGCATTTTAAATTGTCAAATATTTCAGACTTCATTGATGACTGATATGTCTTCATTGACGTTATTCCACTTAATGTGTTTTTATTTTTGCTGCTTACACCGAGATATATGTCAATACTTAGCACAACAATTACATTACATTACACGATTTTTCTGTCGCTTTACGAAGGACGCTAAGGAGTTTGCCGAGAAGATGGACGATGGCGAGCTAGTCATCTCAGATGTAGAAGTAGATGACGACGATCACCATCCGTCTAATCTTACCAACTGCAGAACGAAAGAAACGAAGCCAATGGATTATAATCCTCATCCTCTCAGACAAAGTGAACATCACGACATGGACGTCAAGTTGTCGTCAAAAGAACGTCATCGAACGAAAGATGTGCGTCATGATGTGCGTCATGACGTGCGTCGTGAGGCGAAGGACAACGCTCGTGATCGACCGATTCTGAGAACGCAATCTTCTGCCTCGCCCGAGTCTTTTAACGGCCAGTTGCTGATGACAGGTGTGAAATTGTGGAAATTGTTACCGCAATTAATGTTTGTAGTTTTTGTAGTTGGCTTGTTACCTCTAGCATAATCGTCTTTTTGTAGCTGTTTTGTAACGTAATTGCTGTGATTAGTCATTGTTGAATCGTTCTGATGTGGTTTAATTTTTCATGCAGGTCGTGGTGGTCTACATCGTCGGGCTTATGTTGGTGGTCATGATGGTTGTCTTGATGGTGGTCATGGTGAGCGATAATAGTCATGATGGTGGTCATAATAGTGGTCAAGGTGATAGTTGTCATGACAATGATTGTAGTCATCATGATGCTGAATTTCATGGCTATGGTGATTGGTGGTGGCTGTCGTCATTGTGGGTGTCATTGTGGTGATTACACTAGTGGTGGCACTGGTTACGTAGTGGTGGTGGCAACAGTGGTCGTAGTGATGTTGGTGATGATAGGCCTTCATGCTGATACAGGTGATAGTAATAATGATATTGATGATAATTTTGACATGAAATTGTGATTAAACTGTATTGCTTATTTTAAGTTCCTCTCTCAATCAAGCAAAGAGAGAGATAGAGACAGAGTGAAGGAGCAATGGAGAGAGAGAAAGAGAGAGAGAGAGAGGAAGGGAGGATGGAAGGAGGAAGGGAGGATGGAAGGAGGAAGGGAGAGAGATTGAATCCACTTTGTGTATTGGTGAGCGTCATTTGCCACATTTATCCAGGCATGTCTTTACTTGCTGCCTGATCTGCTGATGACCTTGTATAAGACTTCTCACGTAGCTGCTGCAAGACATACATGAAATTTCCATATCTCGCAAAGTGCATTCGCCAGAAAATATTAATAACCTGTGCTTTTATATTTAGCTCTCCTCATCGTGAAACAAAAACGATGTCTAACCCCTTGAGCATGGAATTATTATTTCTGGCTTAAATTTCTAATTTTGGCTGCAATTTTCCCAGATATAACCGAGTGCTTTTATATTTAGTTCCTGTTCATAAAACAAAAATGATGTCTAACGCCTTGAGCATGGAATTATTTCTGGCTTAGATCTCTAATATTGGCTGATTTTTTCCAGATATTGTTATTATTATGACATTGCTCTAATTCTCTCAAAATAGTCGTCTAACTTCAAAACTAAGTTTATTACATCAGACCGATTAAAAACTTTGTTCCATAAATCTCTAAGTATTTTTTTCTTTTGCCATGGCTGGGCTGGGAGTACTCCTGAGGAGGTTTCTTGAAGGGGTATTAATTATATAGGTCCATAGAATGAATGTTGCTGCTGTTGTGTTGTTATTTTTTGCTGTTGTTGCTCAGTTGCTGATGTTGTTGTTTGTGCTTCTATGTTAATTCTTTTGTATTTGTAGGATTGTGTTATGATGTGACAATGCTGAAGCATCAGTGCCTCTGTGGCAGCAACTCTCTTCATCCGGAAAATGGAATTCGACTCCAGGCCATCTGGGCACGCTTCCAGGAAGCCGGACTCGTTAACAGGTGCCAGGTGAGTTGATTGGCAGGTAGAAATTGAGAGTCCAGGTGCGAATTTTCAATATTTTCCTACATGCTATCGCTTTAGTAGGCCTAAGTGTTGTTAAATTAAGTATATTAATGACTGACTGCTTGTTTGTTGTCGTATGTTTGTTGCCGTATTAGTATAACTGTTCTCTCTTTTGTTTACTTCTTTTGTCAAAACTGCTTTTCTCAACCGGTGGCACTTGTGTAAATGAATCTTTGAGTTGGTGTTAGACTGGTAAACAATGGGTTAAAGTTATATATAAACCAGTAAATATTGGTCACAGATCATTTACTTGAACAGATAGTCTATCATGTCTCTGTCCTTTTTCCTGGTGTACCCACTACGGTCTTGCAAGGCATAGATGATAATAAATTATGCCTCACCGTTGTTGCCATGATGACGTCATGATGACGTCATGATGATGTCATGATGATGTCATTTAGGGCTGCAAGCCAAAGTCCATAGAAGCAGATAACTCTGAGGAACTTGTAGCAAGAATCTTGTCATCAATATGGGTTGTGTACTTGTCATCCCAAGATTCGAGTGCAATATGTAACATCTAGAATCCTGTTAGGGTCGACCCTTTCTGGACCCCTAACAACCTCTCTTTCTGATGGTTGGTGTGTTTTAATATGGTAATAATACATTGCTTCACTTTAATTTGCGTTGAAGTTGTTTGTTTTCTTTCTAGAAAATCTCGTCAAGAAAGGCAACAGTTGAGGAGCTGCAGACATGTCACAGTGAACCGTACGTACAGATGTATGCTGGCGGTCGTGCAAGGGAGGATCCAGAAATATTTGGTTAGTCGTATTTTGAATTAGCGTGATAGGCTTAATTGAATTATAATATCTAAGCACTTTCCTTAAATTATGAGTTGATGCCTTTTAACGTTTTCTTCATCTGGGAGAGAATTTTCTGGTTTCTGCTTTCGTCTGGACTGGACTCTGGAAGAAAATGGCAGGTAAGGCGTTATGGAAATCAAGTGGATGGACATGGACAGCTATAGTGGTGATGCTGTTGCTGCTGCTGACGATGATGTTGACAACGACGACAACAATGGCAGTGGTGGTGGTGAACGATGACAACGACGATGGTGATGATGGTGATGATGATATTGGTGGCGATGTATGTAGGCCAAAACAAGTGAAGGCTTGAAAGTGTCAGCAAACAGCAGTTTGATTCCAGATCCAGATCCGGAGGTCATTCAGACAACAAAGGACCACGATAGATGGTGTTTTAAAGTGGAACAGGTAGATAGAACGAGAGAGATAGATGGAAGAAGATGAGATGGAGACGGAGGGTATAGGGAGAGAAAAGGAGGAAGACTGGGGATGTAACGGTGAAAGATGAGAGAAGAATTAGAATCTGATTTTAAAACCGTGATAGGCTGGAGTAGAAATATTTCATGTGAAGCGATTTTTGTTAGAATTTTTAGGGTTCTTGATTCGATAATGAGTTCTTTTAAATATTTTTCTCTTGCTTGTTTGCAGAGACGTTTATGTCGCGATTCTGTAAGCTCTCTTGCGGGGGAATCGGTGTCGACTCGGACACAGTGTGGAACGAGTCCTACACGCCACTCGCTGCACGCATGGTATGCTCTACCATCTACTGTAACATTCTAGTAGAGATAGCATTGTCTTGGATGATATCAGGTTATTTAATTGTTGCTTTCTTTTTTGTGATTATTTTTTGCTGCACTGTGGAGTGTGGACTTTGTTTGCAGTTTGTCACGCCTGTTTGTTCAAACTGTAGCCTGTGCCACTCTTGAGGTTCTGAAAAGGTGTAACAAATACAGTAAGATACATTACATACATGACCAAATACATTCAATTCATACATATTAAAATGCATGTCTGGTGCCGTAAATAGCCCTGTAAGCTCCGGGTTGCACTTCAGGCGTGTTAACTACGGCCCTTCTCGGCATTATCGATAGAGTTTGGCCGAGAGCACCTATGAGTAGATATCTTGGACAGATACTATATGAGTTTATTGAATGAATGAATATGCTTTCATACGTGCTTGTATTTGATAATGGAGCAAGAATAGCCCCTTAAATCAACTGAGAAAGAGGCAGCCATGAGTTGGATGTGCTGCCTATCATCTGAGTTCAATTAACTCATACGCACATGCCCGGTACATACGTACAGTCTTAGATACATGCATTTATATGAATATGTACATTGTACGTGCCTGGTACATATGTGCATGCATTCACGCCAAGATACATATGCATAAACGAAATTCTGATAACCAAACAATACACGTACCCAAAGTTTGGAAATGGCGTAATATTTGTGAGTGGAAATGGCCAAATGTTTGTGAGATGCGTTTGATGTTTGTTTCTTTAAAGGCTACAGGCAGCGTCATTGAGCTTGCGTTCAGCGTAGCACGGCAGGAAGTACGCAACGGTTTTGCCGTCGTTCGTCCACCCGGTCATCACGCCGAAGACACGCAGGCCATGTGAGCAGATCTATGCTGAAGTTCCCCTTATTCTTAACTACTGAATTTATCATCACCACATCAATACACAATGGATGAGCATATACCGTAATTTGCTTTGTACATTGGTATCTGGCCGGTCTTATTTTGCTATATAGGGCATTTCAATGGCAGACAACTTTGAGTATACCGTATGCGCATCGCATAATGTGCATAATTTTATTTTGTGCATAGGCGACTAGAAGTCTGGTTATGTATTGCTCTGGGTATATCAGCGTTGCTTAATTGCATTGGAAATGCAGTACATTCTGGTGACCTGGGCAGTTCGCTTGTGAACAGCAATCGACTCTGGCTGTCCAGTGCTGCACTGTGATCTGTATCAGCAGTAACATTGTTACTGATCGACCCTGCATACAGACATACATACATACATAGTTATTACATACATACATGCATGCATACATACATACGTACCGGTACATTATGTTGATAAATTTAAAATGTTTGTGTCTTGTACAAGGTCTTCTGCTTTAAATGGTTAGTTAGCTTTGTTGTTGTTGTTTTCTTTTCTATTTTTCGAAGGGGATTCTGTTACTTCAACTCGGTGGCTGTCGCAGCAAAACTTCTTCTCTCTCGACTCCACCTGACGCGAATCCTCATCGTAGATTGGGACGTTCACCACGGAAATTCCACCCAGCAGCTGTTCTACACTGACCCCCGCGTCCTCTACATATCGCTCCATCGTCATGACAACGGCCACTTCTTTCCCGGAACTGGGGCGCCGGAGGAGTTCGGAATCGAGCGTGGGCTCGGTTTCAACGTGAACGTCGCCTGGGGCGGAGCGCTGAATCCTCCCATGGGAGATGCAGAGTATATGGCAGCATTCAGGTGACTAGTACTACTGACGAGCGCAAGAATTCTTTCTTTGAAGAATAATTGTGGCTGTATTTACGAATTCATGGTAAATAGCCTCACTTGAAGAGCAACGCCTCAGAGGCGCTCCCATCCTGACAGCGCCAGACTACAATCAAAGAGAATGGTTTTAAAACACTTGGGTAAAAGAGGCAAAGAGGGACCAAGAAGTTCATTACAGAGACTGAGAAATAACTAAATTCCGGAAAGATGTAGCATAGCTTTTATGCAGCGTTATGAAAGTTCGAGCCATATAAATAAGTGCACTTACTGTAAATTATTCCTGGGAAGGTTTGGTAGAGAGGGAAAGTATTGGTCATATGCCTGCGTATGAACTAAGCCAGATGATGATTATGATGAAGATGATGTCAACAATGATGATAAAGATAAGGATAATGACAACAATGCCGTTTATGATGATGATTACAAATACATTGAGACTGATGCCGTTGCATATTCTGATAGCTGCTATGGTAATCACTAATTTTGGTTTTAATGTGATTTTGTATTTTGTACGTTTAGAACTGTAGTGATTCCTATCGCAAGAGAATTCCAACCGGAAATTGTTCTCGTTTCTGCCGGCTTTGACGCAGCCGTCGGTCATCCGGCGCCACTTGGCGGATACCAGCTGAGTCCAGAGTGTAAGTAAATGCTGGTTATTTATAAGAAAAACATTTCTTAATTATCGTGAAAAGGCACCCAGTGTTTTAACATTATAATTGGTTATTTTGAGGAGAAATGATGAGAGTTTAAAGACATCAATGGCCATACCATCTATAAAATGTCGTTAAATTTCCGGAATAAATAAATGAATTAAAAATTTTTTTGAATGGCCAATGTGTTTTGCATTGTATATAATTATGGGACAGACTTTGAACTGCAGGAAACTGGCACAATGATTACAATCTAAGAATGGTGTGTTTAAATCTGTGAGTGCTAGTCATACTGTACTGGCAGAGAAGTTCTTGAGGAGTTGGGGTTTGTAGAGATTTTGCGATACTGGTTAGAAATTTTAATGCTTTTTATATATCCCAATTTTCACTCCAGCAGCAAATTCTGCCAATTATCATTGAATCTCCAAATTTATCTGCACTCTGCAATTTGAGAAGTCTTCAACTTTATCTACTTGTGCCCAGCTCGCGATTTGTGATTGCCCAAGAAGGACGCAAAAAGAGGCTCCTAATTAATGACTGGAAAATGTATGTCCAGGAAGGATCCGGTGTTTGCCCTAAAAGTTTCATAGCAGACAAACATAAAATTTGCTGCCTCCTGATGGTTTCTGAAATGAACTCATATTTGTGCATTTCTAACAGGTACAATGGTACATGGTAGATTTTTTTCTAAATGAAACTGTAAACTTGACTTTGTCAACATTATAAAAGTTTGTGTTATGGTTTTTCTTGAAAACTTCTTATTTTGTGTTGCGTAGGTTTTGGTCAGATGACGAAGCAGTTGATGTCATTGGCTGGTGGTAGACTTGTTCTCGCTCTTGAGGGTGGCTATGAACCCCAGTCAACCAGCCAGTCAGCTGAACTCTGCCTTCGAGCACTTCTGCAAGATGAGGTCAGTGCTCAGCAAGTCAGACTCAACAAGTCAGAGTGGCAAGCTGTGGTGCATATAGTTAGGGTTGAGTCTCAACTCCATTGCAATGTATTGTAACAGGGCGTTAACTTAGCGATGTTCAAACGGTTTTTAAAAGTCTGTGCAGTTTTATGTAAGCATTTTAGCATTTGGACATTTGTGTACTAGTAGTGAGTGTGTTTTAATGCATTTGTGGAAACCTCTTTGAAATATAGCGTAGTATAAATGTTTTAAATTTTATTGTTTCCTTTATCTTATTGCCTTGTCTACACTCTACGGCCAAGCTCATGTGCAGAAATCACAGAAGTATATTGGAATTCAGCAATTTGTTGATGATGTATGTATGTATGTATGTATGTATGTATGTATGTATGCTTGTGTGTATGTATGTATGTATGTATGTATGTATGTATGTATGTATGTATGTATGTATGTATATACTCGAAAGCACTTGGATTGCTTTGAAGTCTTATTTCCTCAAGTCGTGCTATAGTTCAGCAGATGATTTATTTTAGTATTCTGCCAGAAACAAGCTAATCTGTTTAGAAAGTTTAAAAGTGATTACATAACCGATGGGTTCTTTGCATAATCTGAGTGATGCCTTGGCATTATTACAGTTGCGTTAGAGACTTTTTGCTTAGATTAGATTTAGGGTTTAGATTAGATTTAGGTTTTAGATTAGATTTAGGGTTTAGATTAGATTTAGGGTTTAGATTAGATTTAGTGTTTAGATTAGATTTAAGGTTTAGATTAGATTTAGGGTTTAGATTAGATTTATTGTTTAGATTAGATTTATTGTTTAGATTAGATTTAGATTTCATTAAATAACTTTTGTCGGTGGTTGATTTGTTTGAAGGTACCTTCTGTGTGTCAGCAGGAGAGACATCGCAGGCCATGTTCCGCAGCCATAGAAACATTGCAGACAACCATCCAGTGTCAGGGTATGACACAACCATTGAACAACGTTGCACCAGTTGCTAATTATAATTTATATAATTTCTTGTTTATGTCTGAACAATCGTCTTCAGATCATCACCACCTACATCTGTATGAAGATGCTGCTGGTGCTGCTGCTGCTGATAATTATGGAACCCTGTGGCCAGATTTTTAGAGTGCTCTGAGCATCCTTTTGAATATAGGTTTGAATCTCCTCAGAAACATTGCAGGCGCCTTTGCAATGGCATGGCCATGTTGTGGCGCCATATAAATTGTCATAATTATTATTATTATCATTATTACCGTATTTTCGCGAATATAACACGCACACGGGTATAACACGCACCCGAATATAACCCGCTACTTTTTGCGATTTCAGTAAAAATTTAATTATATAAGACGCACCCGACTATAAGACGCACCCATTTTCGTGCATCAAACTACACGTGATACTCGAACGTGTACGCTAACGTTCATGTGACTCATACATTATATAATTTTTGCCTGTGTATATTCGTAACTGGTTCAATTAAACGCAAATTAAAATAATCTTTTTTAAAATGGAAGATTCCTTTTAAAATGAACGTTTCAATCAAGTCTACTATAATTATAAATATAACGATTCCTTGTAAGCGCGAATTACCTTGTTTCTGATTCTTTGCTGGCACCAGTTAGGTCTTCACAAGGTAAGGTATTCGTCGTTTAAAAATTATAGGCCTAACCTAAAAGGAAGACTTCGACATAAGCCGGTTTCATTAAGCAAAGCGATCTTGTTAAAAGTATTTTTAGTGAATTTAAGTACGCGCCCATTGTAATATTTTGTCGACAATTCAAGTTATATTGAAACCAGAATTTATTTAATCAACTCCCACTTCCATATAACCTTAAATTACAAGCATATAACCTACTATCGTGACATGGGGTAATGACGAGTTTATGCTCTACACTTAGGCCTAGTATTGGCGTTCTCAATAACGACGGTTTTTGACCAGAAAATGTTTTAAAAAATCGCAAATTTACGTCTTTATGCCAAGAAAACATACTTAAGCGTGTATATAAGTGGGAGATTATATTTAAAGTGGGAACGAACGCGCGTTACTTTCACGAACGCATATTCGAATAATCCAAGATGGCGGCCCTTGCGGAGGTATAGATTTCCGTATAAAATCGCCATTTGCTTAAAGAACTAGTTTTAAATGACGCCAGTTTTGATAAATCTAGCGAATAATAATTGTTTGATATATCAATTGACGAAATAAAGTGGGTTTGGCCAGGAAATTCTGACTTTTACACGGGTTCACATTCACGCATTCGCCATGTCACCGCACAGAAGTTGGGATGAAACAATTTGGTAATTAGCAAGCATTTCTGGCAAATTTGTGCTTCATTTTTGATGCCGTGGACAATATTTATATTTTAATGTGGAAGAGCTAGCGTATGACACTAAAAAGGAGGATTAACGACTGTGTGAAAACCGCAAAATTATGCGCTATAACAATTCAAAGCCTTAATTTCCTGAACTCCATACCTGCGCTGTGCGAGCGATAATACAGAATATTGTGTTCATTCGTTTATTTAAAATTGAAAACGACGGACAATTACAATTTATATACAGTAATATTTGACTTTTATATTTAAAGTCAAATAATATTTTTTCCATTTTCAATTGTGATTTTCTGCGGCTCTGACATTTTATGATAATGATGATAAACGAATATTTGTACTGACGTCAGACTTTACGCCCTATCATTTCGTCGACGTCCATGCCTCTGTATTGTAAGTAAAAAAACCTGTTTACAGCAGTTTCTGACCATGACCTGAAAATAATCTGGTTCAAAATTTGGCTGTGTAAAAAATAATTTGTATAACACGCCCCCGAGTATACCCCGCGGGTAGGGTGCGTGGTTTGTAAAAACTTATATAACCCGCGTGTTATATTCGCGAAAATACGGTAATTACTGTACAGTGACCTTGAACTAGTCATTCAGTAATAGCTGTTGAGCATCATCAACTGACGTTTGGTCAATAGAGAAAGACGCTTAATAAATGTATGATGTGTTGCTCATTGTTGTTGCTAATGGCGCTGGTGATATGAGTGTGATATTGAATGTCCCATGAGATGTTTGCTGTGTAGGGACCTTGGGCAGATCTTTCATGCGCAATTGCTCATTTCCAAAGTCTAGTCGTTAAATAGTAGTGCTGTAACAAATGCAAGATTTATGTTAAATTTCAAGATTATTCCATAAAATTATGACTCATTGCTTATAAATGTTGTTCTTTTCTTCCTCAGCCGCATTCTGGAAAAGTTTGACGCGACTGAGTTCCACGATAGGATGGTCGCTGTCCGAAGCGGAAGCGAAGGAGCAGGAGGAAGTGGAGACTGTGTCCGCCTTTGCATCTCTTTCCGTTCTTCCGATCAAACCTCCTCCTGTTCAGTGAACGCGTTTCAACGGCTGCTGCGTGTGTTCGCAGCGACGCACAGAACAAATCTGAAGATCAATTATACGCGTCTGATGAATTGGTTGGATGAATTTTGATATAGCGAGACGAAAAGTTTGTTGTCTGAGCGCAGAAGAATGAATCTTCGCAATCAGTCGTTGCTTGAGTATCCAGGATATGAACTGTTGTTGGTAAATGTTGATGAACTGTTTTAGATGAGAACGTAGCCGTAGGTCAGATTGTCTGGAAGACAACTGATGATGTCTGTGTGCAGCGCTAGTCACGAAAAGACAGTTTTTGATTTGTTGACAGTGCAACTGGTTCTTAAACGCAGTTCGAGGAAATCACGATGACTGTTTCGTCGGATCCATGAAATTACGATGCCTCTTGATCTCTGCAGTTTCATATTGTGGGATCAAAAAAGGGATTTTGTAGAAGGTACAGCCAGATGAACAGTGGCAAGAGTTGAGGCATTTGTCATAACCAGAAGCACAGATCATTTCCGATGTTGTCTGAAACAGTTACTATGGCTGTCGACCAACTGTGACCTTCTTTTGGGTTTTCAAATCCCAAACTCGAGACAAGAATTTTGATGTTTCTTGTGCCTATCTAGCCGTTTTTAGTCAGCTCACTTGCGTAGTAGCGTTTCTTGTATCTATTACTGTAACAGTCCACTGAATACCGGTTATGTAGGACAACGAATTGTTAGCTAACAATTTGCATTCATATTTTGTCATTGTTTAGTAGGAACAATGTATCTCTGTGTAGTTTTTGAGTCATGCAGTTTGTAGGTTCCAAATTTTATATTTTGCAAGTCAATATATTCTCGATTTCTGGATTTGGTATATTTGTATGTATATTTGTAAATCATTATATTTGCGAATTTGTACAATAAATGTGGATCAAAATATATTTGTAAGTTAATGTATTTTTCAAAAAATAAATGAAAACTGTTCTGTGATTTGCTGTATTTGTGAATTGGTATATTTTACAGTTTATGAGAAATTTTAGTCGCAATTTTATATTGTTTTATTATTTTGAGTTTTAAGTTACAAATTGAGACAATTGAGCAGCACCTATTTTACGAGAAATTGACAAGTACTACGTATTGCTTAATCACAATTTTACATTGTTTTAGTAAGTTTATTTTTAAGCTACAAATTCAGACAATTGAGTGAAACTTCAATGCACAGTTCTTTTATGACCTAATGCTGTGTGAATAGAATGCAGTGATTGGAAAATAGTGGACCAACTTTTTGGTACCGGTATATGTCTTGAATGGTGCCGCAATTTTGCATGTTGCCTTAGTTTACATTGTTTTAAATGTGCAGGTTGACCAACATACACAATTGCCTTACCCATGTTGACCTAGTTGTACTGTCTTACAATGCGCGTATTTTCAAAATGGATTTCCTTGCTTTGTGCAAGAATTTCCAAGTAACAACCAATGCACATCTTATGATAGACCTTTTTTAGATCTGCTTGATAACCATGTTACAACGCCTTTGTGAGCTTCTAAAGTGTACTAAAAAGGCGTTCAGATACAATGACACATACATATACACTTACATGCATACATTGCATACATATATGCATGCATACATACATACATACATACATACATACATAAATACGTGCATGCATACATACATACATATATATGGTACACACGGTACATACATACATGTATGCCAGTGTGTATGCATACATATATTGACACTTGCATGCATGCATTGATAAATGCATACATATGATGCCCAAAATGTAATGTGCTACACTAAGCACAAGATTTGACTGTAAGTATTTTCTGTTCAGTTCGTGCCATTTCAATGCAAGTGTAGCATTTTGGACATGCACATACCATTTTGAGTGTTTAGCTTTTTTTGACCAAGTTGCTGGGAGCATTGCCTTTAGAAGGTGTTGCATTATGCTAGAATTATAGTTATAAGTGTACCATTTTGTACAATGGTAGCATTTCAGAAGTGTTATTTCTCTGGAATGTAGTTGTAAGCTTGGAAGTGTGGCATTTCAAAATAATGAGCAGAACTGTGCAGCAACTGTCATTTATCGACTGCCATCTAGGTGTTGAATGCAAGTGGCACCATTTCTTTTTCACTAACCTGTTAGGACAGATGGCCAATTGTCTTTCTTTTGGTCTCGTCTAGCGTGAAGCATGATTCCAATGTACTGGCTTTTCTGTGAGGTGCAGATGTGATGTGAAGATCTTGAATTGTTTCCTGTTCTGGCAATTCACAGTTAGTAGTGCAAAGGTAGCCGTTCAAAGTAATATCTACCAGACAAACATTCGAAAGTGTGTTCCGCAGAGCCAGGTGGTTCCATGAAGGAAGACAATGGTTTCATGAGGAAATTGGGGAAACGTGTTTTTGAAAGAGTTGTTGCATTTGAAATTACACAGGGTGAAGACAAGTTCAGTGGGAAAATGTAATTTTTTAATAATTGTATTCATCACTTTACAAGGGGCATGACCAATCGACCATTGTGTTCCACAAAACAATGTGATTCCATGTCTTGAATTATGATGTTTTCTATACCTTTGCTCTGGTTCAAAATTGTTGCACAAGTTGGTCTTTTTTTTAATGTCACTCCAGAAAGATGATGATTTACCTGAAGGAAAACTTGAATGAAATTTATTAGGACTTGGTCTTGATCACTTGATATATACTCACACTTGACATACTAGATTTTAACCATACTTCTCTGATACTTTACTTTTTTGACTAATGGCTTCATGTGAGGGGACCATTGATTGTGAGTTTTTATGATGCAGAAGTCATTAGGTTAGATTTAGAATTTCCACTGTGCCAAAAAGGAATGTCATTTGTGACTGTATTGTAATTGTGATTGTTGTCTGACATTTATATATTGCCACTTCAAGAGACAACTCATCAGTGGTGTCCAAACAGCTGATGACGTCTTACCATGCATTCAGGCGTGCCTGAGATGGGGCTAAGTAAATACTTTGTTGAATTATTACATTTTGACTTGAGTACTACAATAATTATGTTCTACTGGCCCTTCAGTAACTGAATGTGAATAGTATTCAATTTGGCATTTATATTGCTGTGCCAATTGCCTGTTGAGACATGCACTGGTTTGTCAAAGTGTAGGTAGCTCTGAGCACGGTAATTGTTTACATACCCATGCACTTGTACTTGCAAATGAAGACATACGACAGTTAGTTGTTAAGAGATTCGGTTTAAGGTACGCCAAGGACTGTGGTAGGAGAGTTGAGATTTAAAGTGGGAAGATTTTAAAGTGTCTTCAACTGCATCGCATAAATTAGCATAAATTAGCGAGCTGTGCAGTTTTACAGGCAGCGTTGTTTAGAGTCTGTTGACCTGGAATCATGTTTGTTAGAACGTCGTCGTCCATAGTTTTTTGGCAATGTTTTCTAGTGATGTAAAGTTACTAATAAATGTTTTGAGAGCACTGGAATCTATTACTTTACTTTTTGAAAGAATAATAGAATAATATACAGCAAGCATAATATACAACTGATTTCGGGTACTTGGTGTGGGTGGTGGCACAGTGATCATGACGGAGAGAAAGAGGCCATTGAGAAATTGTGGTGCTTCAGAGCAGGCCGGTCATAATGGATGGATGTACGTGGTGGGTGGTAGTGACAGTGGGGTAGTTGATGGGGTAGATGGTGGTGTAGTGGGTGGTGGGTATGGTGAATACACTTTAAGTCTCAGGTGTTTTAATATGACGAACGAGCATGCCCATTTCAACCATTTGCACATGAGCGTTTGTCTGTCTCTCTGTCATATTGCTTATGCTTGTCTGTCTGTCTGTGTGTGCATGTGTGTGTGTTTGTCTGTCTTTTTGTGTAGGCTATCTGTCTGTCTGTCTGACTGTGCGCCCAATGAGTGCTGCCGAGCACCAACTATAAGCTAGAACATGTATGCAGGTTCCAGATTCATCGTTACTTTGGTCTGTCTGTCTGTCTGTCTGTCTGTCTGTATGTCTGTCTGTCCGTATGTCTGTCTGTATGTCTGTCTGTCTGTCGACATCACTCAGCGTCTTGCACACACACCGTTTTACGACCACCATCACTACAACCACCACCACACCTCTACCACCACCATTGAACCCAATAAAACGCTGCTGTTTGTACAGTATAGGCTACTCACCAAAGCCTAGGAACGATTCTAATTCACGTAAATGTTCTCTCTCTATGTGTGTCTCTCTCCTCTTCCTGTCTCTGTGTCCATCCCTATCCCTGCTTCTGAATTTTATATCCCTCCCTATAGGCCTATATAGGCTATATATATTATATCCCTTCTTAAAATCTCCAAATAGTCGGAGCCAACGTAGGCTACATGTCGTGACAAGTCATGAGAGCTCGGGGCTGGTCATGGTCATGATGTTCGTCGAGTGGATCAAGAATAATTGAAGATGGTCGACGAGAAGAGGTTACAAGTACTTTGCCAAAGGAAGAGACGACGATTGATATGCTGCCGAAGAATGCTAATTATATTATTATGGAAGAAGACAGTTCACCAATGACAGCGTCACGGTGTGTCGATCGGCCAGACAGAGATAGACAGACAGACAGAAAGACAAACAGACAGACAGAAAGACAAACAGACAGACAGAGAAAGACAGACAGACAGAGAAAGACAGACAGAGAAAGACAGAGACAGACAGACAGACAGACAGACAGAGAAAGACAAAGAAAGACAGAGAAAGACAGAGAAAGACAGAGATGGACAGAGAAAGACAAAGAAAGACAGAGAAAGACAGACAGAGAAAGACAGACAGAGAAAGACAGAGAAAGACAGACAGACAGACAGACAAAGAAAGACAGAGAAAGACAGAGAAAGACAGAGATGGACAGAGAAAGACAAAGAAAGACAGAGAAAGACAGACAGAGAAAGACAGACAGAGTGACAAATAGTTTGATCTTTTGTCGATCACTTCTCTTCCATGGTCTGTCTCACGGATCCCTTCTTCTAAGACTGATAGGCTAATTGTTCTGGATGGTTCTGTCTTATCGATGATGTTTTTTAAAGATGTTGCTCAGCAGCAATCATCCGTTTGATTCAATGTTAAACACAATAGCAATTAACTTACGGTAGGCTACTTTTATAACCTAGTGTTGCATTAGAATGATTAGATGTAGACAGACATAGGCCTGCACGTAGACATACATGTAGAGTGTAGACAGGCATGTAGGCAGACGCTGAAAGTTTATTGTTGACATTCAAGTTGCAGACGGTTGCTATGCATTCAAATCAATCTAATCGCGTGACTTTTATAGCGCTATTATAATTAATATAGGCTAAGGCAGAGCCGTGTATGTGAAAGGTAGGTCCATACCAACAAATTGCTGCTTCAAGATGAAACATTAATTCTCGTCATAAAGTTATGGCAACAGATAGATAGGCCTAGGCCTATATACACAGAAAACCTACGCAGAAGGCAAAGTTGCAAAACAACAGCATAGGCCCTAATGTCATGTGATCATGCACTGGCCTATTAGATACATTGGAAATAGTAATAGACCTACATTCGTCCAATAAACTTCTTTCAACGGCATAACAGGCGTAAATCCGTGGGCACAGCAGGCCATTTATTATGCCGGTGACAATGCCTGTTACTGTTTAATGACACTGCCATTTCAAAGATGACGTGTCGCCCTCCTCATTTATCCAGACTTTAATTGGGACCGGCATTGTCATAGTTCGAACAGTGGCGGAATACAAACGATTCGAGTATTTATGCATCTGTGGCCCTATGGGTCTCCCAACTAAATGTTAAGTTAGGTGCTAACGATTTAGGCCTACACGTGCTGGTCCAGTGGGCTACATATAATTAGTATCAAGTCTATAATCGGTTTGAAAGTAGCCCACAGTACCCTACGTCCCAGTCGCCTCTATGTGACGAGGGTGCATGCGGACCACAGTTCGCATGGGCGGAGTTTGGTTTCCATTCTTGGGGGGGGGCTAACCCCGAGTCCGGGCCTTATTGGGAGGGCTAACCCAGAAAAAGGATAGCCTACCATTTTCATGATAAAAAGTTGAATTTGGGCCTTCTTGGAGGGGCTTAGCCCCCCACCCTACAAACAAGCCCCTGATAAACTCCGCCTATGACAGTTCGCCTTCCGGCGGTCACTTTATTCAGGCAGCTAAATCGCGGGTTTGCACGGTCCGTGCACAGGAAACTTGCAGATGGGGGTTACAAACCATTCAAAGGGGACAGCGGCGGTGATCAAATCATTGGAAAATATGGTCGAGGTAAAAAGACGTAGGTTGCACTAACAGTCTTAAGCCTACATTTACAAGCCTATATACATTTATGTAAGCCTAGCCTTGCTGAAAATTAAGAGATGAATCCAGGTTCTGAAGTTAGGAGGAATAAATTATTAAGAAAGAGTAGGCTACCATGCAGGGCGTAGGCTATAATTATTGCCTAATTGAGCAGAGCAGATCTGAAAATTTTCTCGTAAAGTTATAAATTATAAAAGGCGCGTCCTAATTATTGTAGCCTAACTTTAATTACCGTGGGCCTAATTACGAGATGATTTCATTATCGTAGCCTGTTGGTAGCTGAATTGTAAAAGTCCGATTTCTTCAGCGCTACTAAACTCTAACACAAATAGGCCTAGTAAAGCATATGGGCCTACGCTTATTTACGAGTGTACAAAATATTGCAGGGCTCAAAGTTCTCTAAACCATTCGAGCACTTGTGAATATTCAGCGCTTGTGAAGAAGTTATTGCGTTCTGTGCATATACTTAATCAGCATTCAAGTGTAACTTTGATGTTACGGAGCATGCGCAAAGTTGAACGATAAAAGTGATCTTTCATTCGGAATCAAATGCAGCAGCTGATAATTCGTTCTGGAACTCACTTCTCAACTTAACCTTTAAAATTTTGATGGCATCGCGGTGTGCATAGGTGCAATCACGTCCTAAAAGTTGGGGGGACCATAATGAATCACGTCCTAAAAGTTGGGGGACCATAATAATAAAGTTAGGGGACCACTCAAAAGTTTGGGGGGACGCGTCCCGTGGGTCCCATAGGGTGGTTGCGCCTATGGCGGTGTGACTGACAATGTTAAAGTAGGCCTAACTCTGTATACAGGGTGGGCCATAAAAAAAGATCCCTAGGCCTAAGGTTTTTGCCAATATCTTGGCCAGAAGTAAGAATTTCGAAATGACATTTTACAGATTTATGTCAGCGCGAGTAAAAATTCTACTGTTACTTTGTACTATAGGTCTGTGTTTAAAAAAAACTTCATTGTAGATTAAATTGGCTTGCTCAGCAGCAGCCTGAACTCAGAGTTGTTCATTTGTGACTATATTAAGTGCATATAATGCAGCAGGCCTATAGATGGTCCTCATTAATTGACTGTAGGTCTATATATGTATGTAGCCTGTCGGCCTAAACCGGTCATGACCTTTATCTGATAGAGTAGAGCAACATTAGCCTAATATTAGTCGCTACTGTCACAAGACATACGCTGCATATGCTTGATCAGTGTTTAATGTATAGGTATCTGGGGGGAAGTTTCACCATAACTGACATTTTCCCCACTCTCATGAAAAAATCTTGGGCTGCTGTTAACGTGTACATATATACTGTATACAGGCTGTTATTATAATAGCCTAGGTAGAATTCTCCCTTCAGACGAATTGGACATGCTCTGTTTAGCCTAAGCAACATGTAGCCTAGTATAATTACATTTTTTGGGAAATTTGAAGAGAAAAACTATAAAAGGTATAAAAGTAGGCCTATAGAATTTAGTGTGTTTCTCAGCAGTTTTAAGACAAATGCTAAAAGGTCAGCTGATCAGATTTTAAAGTAAAGAAAAAAGAAATTACAGGGAAATTTTTGCAGAAAGACTAAAACGTCGTCATAAAAAATCGACCGGACAAAAGGTAGGCTGTCGCCGGTGACTGCCTAAGCGGTTGCCGTCCGTTTGTTTTCCCTCCCCCAAAGTGCTTGACTCAGAACATTGTAGAACATAGTTGGCCAATTCCTCATCAAATGCTTTGTTTCGCTACCGGGTAGGCCTACTGTACGTAGGGCTTGTTAGTAGGCCTTAGCTCACTCTATTCAACCATGGCAACTGCGTAGGTCGTCGTTGTGTAACTTTGGTCTAGAAAGTGGAGGTAGTCAACTTATGCATCGTTTCTCTTCCCAGCTTTCAACTATTTAGGCCAAATTATAATTATTATTATTAGACTATCACTGCGACGCCGTTTAGGCCTATGCGTCATGTCTGATCCTGCTGTTAGCCTACTGCTGTTACTATTAATAATAATAATAATAATAATAATAATAATAGGTCTACTACAGTAACTGTTAATGAAGATGACAACAGTGATGCTTCGTCATGAGGTCTCATGCGAAGCCCCTCGTGAGAAAATTAGAGGCGCTGGTTCTGCTGATTATAAAAAGTGGGAGTACGATACCCTCCAGGTCAAAACGTGAGTGGTATACGGCTACCATCCAGGTCAAAAGACGAGTGGTACGGATACCAGCCAAGTCAAAACGTGATTGGTAAGGGTACCCTCCAGGTCAAAACGTGAGTGGTACGGCTACCATCCAGGTCAAAAGACGAGTGGTACGGATACCCTCCAGGTCAAAACGTGATTGGTAAGGGTACCCTCCAGGTCAAAACGTGAGTGGTACGGCTACCATCCAGGTCAAAAGACGAGTGGTACGGATACCAGCCAAGTCAAAACGTGATTGGTAAGGGTACCCTCCAGGTCAAAACGTGAGTGGTACGGCTACCATCCAGGTCAAAAGACGAGTGGTACGGATACCAGCCAAGTCAAAACGTGATTGGTAAGGGTACCTTCCAGGTCAAAACGTGAGTGGTGCGAGTAGCATCCAAGTCAAAAAGTGAGTGGTAGGGTACCCTCCAGATAAACAAATGAGTGGTACGGGTACGCTCCAAATCAAAAAGTGGTTGGTTCGGATAACCTCCTTGAGCAAATTACGAAGATCGCTCGATCATAGAACAGGATGAATTAACCATATGTACTTTGGATCCAGATAAATGAAGATTCGATCTCTGTTTAATAAAATATTGCCCTGCTTTACCTCATTTGACCTTACCTCATTTGACCTTACCTCATTTGATCTTACCTAATCTGACCTTACCTCATTTTGACCTTACCTCATTTTGACCATACCTCATCTGACCTTACCTCATCTGACCTTACCTCATTTGATCTTACCTCATCTGACCTTACCTCATTTGATCTTACCTCATCTGACCTTACCTCATCTGACCTTACCTCATCTGACCTTACCTCATTTGATCTTACCTCATCTGACCTTACCTCATCTGACCTTACCTCATTTGATCCTACCTCATCTGACCTTACCTCATCTGACCTTACCTCATCTGACCTTACCTCATTTGATCCTACCTCATCTGACCTTACCTCATCTGACCTTACCTCATTTGATCTTACCTCATCTGACCTTACCACATCTGACCTTACCTCATCTGACCTTACCTCAATTGATCTTACCTCATCTGACCTTACCATACATTTCGTATACCTAGCTCTCACCTTATGAATATAAGATTACTTAATCTCTCCATCTTATACCCCACCATTATACATGTAAGCCTTAAGCCTAAGATGTATTAGAAGCTGCAAGCTGTCGTTCTACGTCAGGCATAAAACCACATACATTAACCGATTTACGGAAGCGGTGTTTTTTCTGGCTTCCTCGCCTAAGTGAATTCCGTCATTTTCTAACCATCTATTCTTAGCTTTTATATTTCCTGCTTCTGTATTCCCTGCCGGATCTATTTTCCATGGCCTGTCCCCTTCCTGTTTCTTGTACCAATTGTAAAATAGTCTCTCAGTTCCTCGTGTAAAAAATACCGCTCAGTGTATCTGTCATCTTACAATTATGCCTGCGCATTTATTTATATCTTGTGTATCCGTGTGCGGCTGTCAGTCTATATGTGTGCGTGTGCGTGCGCGTCTGTCTGTCTGTCTATCTGTCTGCCTGTCTGTCTGTCTGTCTGTCTGTCTGTCTGTCTGTCTGTCTGTCTGTCTGTCTGTCTGTCTGTCTGTCTGTCTGTCTGCCTGTCACGAGTGCATGTGACAGAGAGTCAGAGGGAGACTATAATATTAGGCTATCTGTTAATAAATAATCCGCCTTAAGTCTAACAGGACATTTTAGCTAATCCACCATGCATCATAGATACACTCGATGCGCGTGGTGTGGATTTTTTGCTAAGTCAGAGCTTGCTCACTGCTCTTCAATCAGCAGCCTACGAATTAACGTAGGCCCACGTCACTTGCTTGGGTTAAAACAGTATAGGCTAAGCCTATCTTTGCATAATCATAGGACATAGGTCTACTCGCATTGATCAGAATAATTAGGACAGTTTAGGTCAGTGCTAGGGAAGTTAGCCATTGGCTCAAGCTCTGTACTGGCCCGCCTAATTAGGTCAATGTGGGAGTAGGCCTAAGATCACTGTCCCTCTAAACATTATATATAGAGAAAACCGTAGATTTAATCTGCTGCTGTTGCGAACTTCTCTGGACTTAACAGGTTAGACATTTTAGCCTACTGCCGTAAGCATATTTACAGTACGATTAGGCCTATATGGGCCGATATTTTGTATTGTAACCTACTGGATAGCTGAATATTTGCCTGAAGCAAGCTCTTATGTTTTAACAGATTTAGTCTACTAAGTAGGACTAACTGCGTGATAAAAAAATAAGATCATAATTTTGTTTCTTATTGGCATTTAAAATTTAATTAAATTATCTTGATAAATTTAAATAAATTAATTTAATTAATTTAATCAGTAGGGCAGTGGATAACACACTGGCATGAAGTGCTAGAGGTACCGAGATCGAGCCCCGTAGGGTGGACGTGTTTTGCAGGCTGCTATTAGCGCCGTGTACGGTGTTGGCCATTGCAAGCTGTCTGTTATGCTAGTAGTTATAATTTGGTGTTAATCAAGATTGTTGCATAACGTGTAGCCTACATAATAGGCTAAGCGCAGTGTGTTTGCAGGCGTTTCATTAAAGAAAAAATATTATAAATATTATTATTATGACTGTCGTTTAATATCATGTCTCTGGCCAGCTATCATGAGATTTGCCTGAGTCATGACTATAAAAATTCCAATTTAATGGTTCTCGTAATTAGCCTAGGTCTCATTGGCGTATGCCTATTTAGCTTTTCTGAAGTGTTATAATATTATTATTGTTTAGACCTAATTGTTTAGGAACAAATAATAATAATAATAATTTTCGTTTATTCAACAATCCGGTTGACAGAATAGGGCAGTGGTTCCCAACCTTTTTGGATCTTAGGGCCACTTTTTCTAGGTTGGAGGACAAGCGGGCCACTTTTTCATAGCTAAAGAACATTAGGGGGCCACAATGCTAAAATTTACTTAACTAAAAGCATATAAAATTGATATAATTGATTCAAAATAGAATGTTTGATGTTATTTATAGACGTCAAAATAAAATAATTTGTAATATAAAAAATTATGTGTTCTATCCTGACAAAATTGTCAATTTTTTCACATATTTTGTTAATTTTTCGAGAGATGAGGGCCGTTTTTGAGGCCTGGCGGGCCATTTTTTTAGGCCTGGCGGGCCACTTTTGGCCCGCGGGCCATGGGTTGGGAACCGCTGGAATAGGGCCTTCTAACAGAACAGAAAGCCTGCAATAATCGGCGCTAATAATAGCAGCCTAGAAATGCGATTAAATTAGGCCTATCACTTAAAGTGTGATAGTAGCTTACTCAGGGTGATAATTGCCAGAGGATTAGAGGTTTCAACCTCCAGTCTTTCTTTGAGCCGCATAGTAAAATCTGTTTTCACACCCCGATTCCAAGTGGATAAGGGTCCAACACCCAGTTATTTTTCCACAATTCTTACACTGAGCTTACTAGCCTACTACTACTAGGCTATAGATACTAGTAGCCTATAATTATCTCATTACAATGCATATTTCATGACTCATGCTTAACAACAACAAGAACGGTATATATATATATAGGCCTATTATTTAACATAGGCCTACATAAAGTAGCCTAAGTTTATATATTTAGGCCTATACAGCCTATATACGACATGCAAAGCCCACAAGCGGTCTCGATAGTTCTACTGCGTGCGTGCTACTCAGTGAAGTTACTCACCTCATAATTTATTCCGGCACATTTGGTCCCATTTTTGTACAATGTAGGAGTCGGTAGGAACTAGGAAGTCCATGGGGTATACATATGGTGTCGCCAAAGACCAAAATTATTAGGCCTTATAGGCTTTCGACAGCTGACGTTTCTGTTGGGGTTGCTATAGGTGAAACCCATATATAAATGGCAAATCGTGTATAGATTATAGAACATCAGACAGAGTTTCACAAATTTTTATCAGTTGCCTTTGTGAATTACGTGCATTGATTGATACTTAAGCAAATTTTAGAGAATGGTATAGAGTCTAGATTAGAAGAGTCAATAGAGTTGAAAATTAAGAGGGAGTAGTTAGAATGGTGGATGGGCGGACTACGACCTCCTACGTACTACTCCTAGCCCTCTGACTAGACACAGCGCTCGTGAATAAGCTGGTGCCCTGCGCTTGCAGGGCTTTTACGTGACGCTTTGGAAATGTGAAGATTGGGGGGCTTACGATTACTATGATCATTAACCAGTTTGGCCGAAACATTTCCATAACTAAAGCCTATTTTTAACTCTTTAACGACGAACGTGTAGGCCTAATATAGGCCTAAAGGGAAGTCAATGCAGCACGTCGTGAAAGGGTTAAAGGTAATCTGTATTTAAAGGCAAGCTTTATCAGTGTAGGCAAACGATGACATTTTGAGTCCTCCTACGTCATTCGACCTGCTTCAGTTACAAGTTGAAATGTTTCGAGCAGTGGAAAGCAGGATCTGATTTTGATCAATGCTGAAACTTAATTAATGCATCAATAAATTATGTCTAACGTAAGCCTATAGTGGTGTCCAATTACAGAGTCTGAAGCCCACAGTCCCCACACGCACCCTATTATAGACCTGCAGAGTTTGGACGCCTAACTGCTTCGCATGTAGCCTATTCAGGCCCATGCAATGTCCGATGTACATGTAGGCTAGATCTGCTTTTTTTACAAGGACCCCTCAAGAGTGCAGTGAGCAGGCGTTGCCTAAAAGTCATAAGCGGTTTAAGCAGGTGCACCATTAAGTACGTAAGTGAGTGATCATGATTATTCTTCAAAATTTTATTCAAACTGGCACGTACATGTATATACGCAGTATGATTACATGATTATATTTATAGTATTATAATAGCAAAATATGATTTAATGATAACAGTTGTAACAGGAATCGATGTTCACTTAGGCTTATGGCAACCTGCAAGGTGTCCATGTGCCCTATGGTATTCTGCTCAGTTTTCAGTCTCCCCTATAGGAATGGAAAGGCTGAGTCAACCTTATGGGGGAGAGTGGGTATATATCGAATCCGCGTTCTACTGATCCTCGTACACTGACGTCGTTCCATTCAATCAACTAGGATCGTAAACCGTGGAAGGGAAGGGAGTGAATTTCGTCTCCCAATTTTAAACTTGCGAAAGCAATATGCAATGTGAAGGATTTACCTTCCCCACAAGTGGATGTTTGGGATATTGTTTTGTACAAATAATCATGATTAAATCGAAGCAACAATTAACCTACATGTATAATAGGCCTTTGTTTGCTTTAGCAGCGTTCCCAGGCCACAGTGGGTCTTGTGCTCCTGCTGCAGTCTAAACCCGCATTATTGCTAGGCCTAACAGTAATCTTTAGACATAAACGTAAACAATAACTTTATAATTGACAAATTGAGAGTTAAATTGAGGTACCAGTTTATTCACGGGCGATAATGCATCCTGTCATGGGGATTTCCCAGAGATAACAAATGCAGAGAGTAAAGTCCGGTTGCCCCAGAGCCAATAGACGAGAGTGAGAGAGAGACAGACACACACGCACACAGAAGAGGAGGAGGAGAACGTGGAGGAGGAGGAGGAGGAGGACAGAGGAGGAGAAGGACAGAGGAGGAAGAGGGCAGATGACGAGGAGCAGGGCCGTGTTTAAGGTTCTTTGAGTGTCGGTGCAAAATGCTACCGCAGGGGCATATTGTCGTTCAAGCGGTTGTTGGTTTGCCAAAATCTACGGCCATGTGTAAATAAGTATATTATAGCCTATAATTATCATAAATTTATATTGTCCTATACGGGCTTTTATGGTAGCTACATTTTTACTCTCTGTATAACCTGTTCGCTGAGTCAAGAAGTTTTTCTTCATAATATTCCACTTATGATCATAGGCGTAGGGAACATTCCAGCAGTGGGGGGGGGGGCAAAAACGAGACTTTGCCCCCCCCCCAATTTTTTCATCCGGCCGAAATCTTAAGAAGAATTCAGGTTACGTTTGCCCGAAATTCTGACGACCTGCTTTTTTTAGTCATCTGACCGAAATCTTCTGAAATTTTACGTTACTTTTGCCCGAAAATTCTGACTACATTTTCTTTAGTCATCCGGTACGTTTGCCCGAAATTTTTTAACACTTTTAAAAAACTTTTCCGGGTCTGTTTGCCCGAAAAATTAGACTCCCGAAATGTGGGGGACATTTGCACCTCTGGACCCCCGTCTCCTACGCCTATACTTATGATTTATCCCTGGTCATACCCAAATACTTAACACAGAGTAGGCTATACGATATAGTAGGGTACTAGAAGGCCCAAAGTAACTGCATGGCCTGACTGTTTAGACATTAACAGTAGGCATAATAGACTTCATAGAGCCCGTTAACACTTTATAGTCTGAAACGAACCTGATCTTAAAAAATTAGTCATTTTTACAAAAACCTGCTGTTCGATAGGCTAGCCTACGCAGGCTACGTGGTTTGTCGGCTGTGGCGGGTCAGTTAGCAAGCACGCAACGTCAGTGAACTTAGTTAAATTAATTAGTTTCTTACACTTACTGATTTTACAAAAGCTTTAGGTAACATTGAGACTCGCAAAAGACATTTTGGCCAAAAGCAATAAAACTCTCGGCTCAGGGGCATTCGGTGCACCGCACCGAATGGACCTATGTTAAACACGGCCCTGACGAGGAGGAAGACCAGGATGAGGGGAAGGAGGACGAGGAGAAGGAAGAGGTGGAGGACGAGGAGGCAGATCGTGGGACCTCCAGGTCTACAGAGACGATGGTCAGTTGTGTCAGAGTAGTGCACAATGTTATTATTGGTTTAATCGGCATAATTAGGCCTATGTTGTTTTTCTTTCTCTTCAGACTTCATTGGTTTCAACAACAGATCCGAATCTAAACCGACTCAGAGCTCATCATGTCGTACGGACAAGGCGTAAGAGAAACTGTTTTTACATTGTGGCAGTAACAGTTAGTAGCTCTAGTAGCTCTAGTAGTAGGCCTAGTAGTCGTGGTGGTGGTGGTGGTGGTGGTGGTGGTGGTGGTGGTGAACTGGTGATGCACTGTGGTGGTGCACTGTGGTGAAAGTGGTGGTGTTAGACTGACAGTACAAGGTAGTGGTATAGTACATGTACATGTATAATAGTCTTAGCATAAATAGTGCTGGTAGTGATAGAGGTAGCCTATAGTATCGTTCGATAAAATATTCTGGTGAACACAGACATACAGACAGAGGGACAGATGGACAGACAGATCAGTGGCGTAGCCAAGGGTGGGTTTGTGGGATAACCCCCCCCATTGGCTTAGGACAAACCGTTTTTAAGGTTATTTGTCCAATTATATAAGATAACACAAGCATCCGGCCATAACCCCCCTTCAGAATTCCTGGCTACGCCACTGAGACAGACAGACATCAAGCGTTGTTGAACTGTTGAACGGGTGGTACTGCAACAACTTTACTTAATTAGACTTAACCTATTGTAAGGTTTTTTCCTTCATAGTTTGCCCATTATATGCTGTATCGTTAAGCCCTACGTTCATAGGCGTAACTTTCTATTGTGACGGTGGTGTCCAGTCACCACCACTTTTAAAAGTGGTCGTGACAGTCACCACCACTTTTTGGTCCGGCAAATAAATATTTTTTTGGCTGTTTAGCATAATTATTATATTGGACCTATGCCATTGCGATGTTAGTCACGAATAGCCTATAATTTTGTCTATCCGTGACTAACATCGCAATGGCATTATAGTTCTAATAACGTCAGACATGCTTTTATGTTTGAAAAATATTTCTTTGCCGGACCAAAAAGTGGTGGTGACTATCACCACCACTTTTTAAAATTATTATTTGTGACTATATCGCAATGGCGCCAATGTTGATAGAGGTCTTTACGACATCTTCACTGTCCACAGCAGTGACAGTACAGTCTATGCCTGACTCATGGCCATAACTCCTATATAAGAAGAGAAAGGAAGGATTCTCTGACCCCTGTCCACTTTAAGCAAACTTGGGGAGGGAACGTAAAGTATTTCCGTTTACCACACACCATGCATTATGGCTCAGAGGCAGTGGCATTTGGTCACACAATCTTTTGGAATCATTGTATATAGTAGGCATTAGGGGTGTCCAGAAAAATTAAATTTTTCAGAAAACACCCATACTCAAGTTTTTTTCCAATTTTGTATTCATTTGGGGCCTACAGATATTTTTTAAGATTTTCAAAATGTCATCCTAGGGTCCCTCATGGCCTCTGAACTGAGGGACCGATTTTGGTCTAAATCGCACTGTATTTTCAATACGAAGGGCTTATAACTAAGCAGATGGGACTTACAGATACACTATTAGACATCAAGTCAACATAATTTTATAACTGTTTTATAATCAGCATTGCAACAAGTTAAAATGTACCATGTGAGCAACATAAGAGGCCGTCCATAAATGACATCACGAAATTTAGGACGATTTTCGACCCCACTCCCCTTAATTGTAACACGTCACAAAATTCTAACGATATCTAGTAAGGGAAAAATGGAAGGGAGTTATGAGCAAAGGAATGGTCACCACCACTTTTCAGGGGAAAGTTACGCCCATGCTACGTTTGCTGCATGATAGGTCAACATAGGCTACATGTAAATTGTAGACCATTCTTATTTTCTAACCAGGTCCGGTCCCACTCAGAGCTCGACTTGCAATTGTAAAGCGGGTTGGGTGTTATACATTTAAATAGCGCCTTTTAAAGTAGGTAATCCTGATATCAGCGCTAATAATTATTGTCCAATTGGTGCCAAAGTTCATTGTACGAACAAAGACGAATTGTGACTAACAAATGCGCAGATGATGATACGAGAACGTAAGCCTACCACTCACAGATTTATACATGTACATGCACACGCACACATGCACACACGCACGCACACATGCACACACACACAAGCACACATGCACGCACACATACACACATATACACACATACACGCACACACGCAGAGGGCCTAATTGAAAGATTTCCATCTGCTACTGTAGGCCTATGTTCGCCCATAGTAATATACATAAAATATTAACCCTATTTAGAGTTTTCGACCACAGAACACGTGGAGGTGTTGTTTCAAACTAAAGATGGCCTCTGCCTAAATAGATAATTAATCCAGCGCTCGTGAATACGTTGGTGCCCTGCATGCGCTTGGATTTCGAGCGGCGCTTTATAAATTTGGAGATTACGACAACTTTCGACCGGCGACTAACGAACAACGGCGCTGTATGAGTAGCTTAATCGAATTAAATAAGATCAGATCCTGTTTGATTTGATTTTATTTTAAATTGATTTAATTTGATTTAAAATAATTGGTTTGTCTGTCGGTGGCGGATGCTTAGAATTTAAAATGTTTATTTGTACTTTGAAGACGGATGTAGGCTAACTAGCTATATTTGCTGCCAATTTTCTGACGTTTTAATGAACCGTTTCATATATAATTTATTATTCATGTTATGTTCTGTTTTGTCACAGTACCCACCACAAGGCGGTTACCCTCCACAGGGTGGCTATCCTCCACAGGGTGGCTATCCTCCACAAGGCCAGGGTGGCTATCCTCCACAGCAGGGTGGCTATCCTCCACAGGGAGGTTATCCTCCACAGGGCGGATACCCTGCAGCAGGCGGATACCCCGGCGGAGATCGTAAGTTTTCTACTTACCAATATTTACATATTGCAATTAATTATAGTGTAAAGTACTTAAACACTGTAAGCTCTAATCGCTTAATTACAGCAGACTTATGATTCTTCAGAAGTGTGTCTATAGCCTACCGCAAGCTGGATGGAAAGTGTAGCCTACATAGGATCTAGCCTATATAGAGATCGAGCCCTGTGAGAGAGAGGAGCTTATAGTCCAGAAAGAATATCTCGAGTTGTACCAATAATATGAGAATTTCAAAAAGTTTCTTAATAGTCCTATACTTACGTTGGTAATATGAAATATGTTGCTAAAGTATAAGCGGCATCTGTTCAACAGCTGATGTTGGAAAATAACCGTAAACATTGTGCTGAGGAACAACGTTCCATATAACCTCAGGGTCCATGCAACTCCACGTTACCCTACCACAAGAAATGCTTGAGGCATTAAGAAATAGGCCTACTACACTATAGTATACAGTCTCTATGACCAGTTTAGTCTCTGTGCTACAATGTCCGAGCGTCTTTATGATTTTATGGAAGTTGGTGTCATTGAAAGTAGGCCTACTGTTCCCTCAGAAAATTATGCAGGGCCTAAAGCCTACGTCCTGCTTTATTTAAAATGAGAATTGAGAATAAATGATGTTTCATACACTGTTCAGAATTGATGTAAGCCTACGTCATAAATTGACCGTCTGTAGACCTATAATATTATAGGCTACCTGAAATCTCACGTAGGCCTTCTATAGTTTCTACAACGCTGAAGAAAATGTCCATACAACAAATCCCGGTTTAGGCCAACACAATGCTTTGGTCTATTCATTTTGTACGTGTTGGTTGGCTGTGGGTCAGGGGCGGATCCAGGGGGGGCCAATACGGCCATGGCCCCCATTGAAAACTGCCATGGAACGTGGCCCCCCCCATTTGGTCTGAAATTAGCAATACGAATATGGGTGTGATGGATATTGGCCCCCCCCTATTCGGAAATTTGTATGGAACGTGGCCCCCATTTGGTTTTCAAGTTGAGGACTAAAAAAAATGTCATCAACTTTTTTGGCGGATGAAATGATATGATTTTCCCGAAAAATTTGCCAGATGACTAAAAAAAGGTCATCAACTTTTTGGCGGATGAAAAGTACTCTTTTCCTCATCGACCGATCACTATTTTTCGAACTTTCGAAAATTTCTTCCTTTTCCCCGTCCAAGATATAAGATTTTGGTCCCCCCTTGAAACAGTTCTGGATCCGCCACTGCTGTGTGTGGTGGACGAGGTCGTTCACAGTGACTTTCAAAGTTTCACCCAACCTTAACCAGTGAACTGAAGGCTCTTTTAGCTCAAAAGTTAACAGGTCCATCCATAAAGTAGTCCACTTGAACTGCCGAACACGATTCATGCATGCCAAATATATTACAGATCTATGCGTGACCGCCAAAGCCGTTTGGGTCGATTTAACGTGTTCTAGAAAAGCAATAAACGTGCATAAAACACTGCACAAGCACTCTTTAGGAAAGTCTTTAGATTCGACTGTCGGAATGAAGTGCTTCGTGACGTCATACTTGATTGCTTTTAGAGCTGCACATCTTGTATTGAGAAGTGCATGCCCTAAAAGCAAACAGAATGCAGCGTATATAGGCATTCGGCCTACATGTATATATTATATGCATTCTTTCTTGGCCATTAATAGGTTCTTAAGAGCTTGTTTTGTCTCAACAATGGTTTTATATGCATACGCCTTTTATCTCATAGTATATACGACCTCTTGGTCGAAAGATGTCGCGATATAATTAGCTGGTGACAAGAGATGCGTCCTACACGGATAGGCCAAAGTGTCATAAACCGATGTTCTGGGATTCAGCATTAAAATTTGTATGCTATGTTGAATTCGTAATAGGCGTAGGCCTATTCAGTCATGTAGATGACATGTAACCTACTTACGTGGCTAATACGAATAAAGCCTCGATCGATATTGATAAAAACTCTGAGGACCTTGTTAATTTACCTGGGTATCAATTTGTGCACCGACCAAGAGAGCAGGGCCATTGGGGTGGTGTAGGATTTTTTATTAAAAATGAACTTTCATTCTCGATAGTTCAAAATGTTAAATGCACTAATGCATGTACTTATGACGGTCTGTTATTAAGAATTCCTATGAAAACTGGTTCCATACTGGTTGGGATATTATACAGACCACCAGGCCAAGAGCTCGATAAATTCACTGATGAAGTTGAAGCCCTACTTTCTGAACTTTCTCCTCAAAATAAAGATATTATACTATTAGGTGACTTCAACATTGACCTCCTCAAAGTAAATATACATAAGCAAACTACTAATTTTTATAATTGCTTGTTAGCTCACCACTTCTTGCCCATCATAACTAGACCTACCAGAATAACGGATCATTCTGCGACTCTTATTGATCACATCTTCACCACTGCTTGGCCTCGCGTAGCTGCCTCCTCGATTATTACTTCTGATATTTCTGATCACTTGCCTACTTTTGTTCATTTAAATTGTGAAACTAAGCTACCCACTAAATCTGCAACAGATAATTGTAGAATAATTTCTAATGAGGGAATTAGCACCTTTCAAGAGGCGCTGTCCACTATCGATTGGTCCCCAATTACTCAGGCCTGTATTAACTATGACCCAAATAAAGCTTATGACGATTTCATGACTATTTATAAAGAGCTATATGATAGAGTTTTTCCGATTTCTGTCAGTAGAGGGCGGAAGGTCACTTTAAAAAACCCGTGGATGTCTCAAGGTCTTCTAAAATCCTGTAAAACTAAAAATTCGTTATACTTAAAATATATAAAAAATCCAAATGATACTAATAGAAAGAAGTTTATCACATTCCGAAACAAATTCAAATCTATTAGAAAAAGAGCTGAAATAAATTATTATGCCGAAGAATTTTGTAAATGTAGTAATAACCTAAAGAAAACCTGGAATGTTATTCGCTCAGCTATTGGATTAACAAATAATGAATCGGTAATCAATTCCTTAAATTCTGACGGGGTTAAGATTGAGGATCCTGAAGAAATAGCCAATAAACTTAATAGCTACTTCACAGAAATTGCCCAAAATTTGGCAAAAAATATTCCTGATCCGCTCTCTCCACTTGAGAGTTATTTAAGCCCTCCTATTACCAACTCTTTCGGACTTGAAGATACAACTTCAGAGGAAATAATTAAACTGAACCAAACCATTCGTTTATCCCATAGTAAAGGTATTGATGATATTGATCCTTTTGTTGCATCCCCCTCCATTAATATTATTGCTCAACCACTATCTGAAATTGTCAATTGTTCCTTTAACACCGGTATTTTTCCTAGTGCTTTAAAAATTGCTAAAGTCGTACCTATTTTCAAAAGAGGTGAGAGGAGTGACGTAGCTAATTATAGACCAATCTCTGTACTTCCATATTTTGCTAAGATATTTGAAAAACTAATGTATAAAAGACTGAGTAGCTTTCTTGAAAAATCTAGCATTTTATACCCATCTCAACATGGATTCCAGGCTGGTCACTCCCCCTCATTGCCTTTACTAAGTATTCAGGACAAAATATCTGAAGCAATTGAAAATAATGAATTTTCCCTTGGAGTGTTTTTTGACTTGGCCAAGGCTTTTGACACGGTGAGCCATGATATTTTACTTAAAAAACTGAATAATTATGGTATAAGAGGAGTCCAACATAAATGGTTTGCTAGTTACCTTGAAAATCGCTCACAAGTTGTTTACTGCAATGGTGCCTATTCAATGATGCGTTCTGTTCTGTTTGGCGTTCCACAAGGATCGAACCTTGGACCTTTATTATTTCTTCTTTTCATTAATGACCTTCCTAACGCATCCCCACTTATGTACTTCATCCTCTTTGCAGATGACACTAATATCTTTTATTCCCACAGCTCCCTTACCAGCCTTTATCAAATAGTGAATGGCCAACTTTCTCAAATTGCTAATTGGTTTCGTGCCAACAAACTATCATTAAACCTTGATAAAACTAATTACATTCTATTTAGGTCCCATAGAAAAATTTCTTTCACCAACGAAAATAATTTGTACATTGATGGCCATTCCATTAAACAAGAAATATCAACTAAATTCTTAGGTGTTGTGTTAGACCAGCATTTGTCTTGGAAAGATCATATTAAAGCTATCTCTTCTAAAATTGCCAAGAATATCGGTATTATAAAACGAGCTTCCTCCTTGTTACCTCCCCATGTTAGGCTAACCCTTTATTATACACTCATCTACCCATATCTTACCTACTGCAATATAATATGGGCTTCAACTTATAAATCCAATTTACAAAGGCTAACAATTCTACAGAAACGTGTTATTCGTTATGTGGCTAATGTTCCATACAATTCTCATACTCATCAGCTATTTCTGGAATTTAAATTACTAAAGATTGAACAAATTAGGACGGTTCAGATAGGTGAATTTATGTTTCGATATGAGCACAACTTGTTACCAGTAGCGTATAGACAAATGTTCTTCCGTGCCTCTGATTTTCATTCCTATTCCACAAGAAGTGCAAATTTGTATAGACAACCATTTGCTCATACTAACACTCGTTTATTTTCGATCAGATATACTGGTGCTAATATTTGGAACAGTATCCCCTCAGCTATAAGTCAATTACATGGTCTTCATATCTTCAAGAAACGCCTACGTTGTTATATTATCAATCGAACTGCTTGAATTATTGTGTTGAATTGGGTGTGTTAGTTAAGTGTTAGTTAAGTGTTAGTTAAGTGTTAGTTAAGTGTTAGTTAAGTTGTGTTATCTATCCTCTATTAATAAGTTTCTGTCCTGATTATATTTCTATTTCTGCAATCGTTTAAACCGGCTGTCATGTCCTGTATATTATGCCTTGCAATTCAATGATTACTGGGTGGCCCAATTAGCGGGATTTCCATCCCTTCCGGGTCTCCCCTTGATACCACTAAATATGTACAATTCCCTGTTCACTGCCTTGATTGTTATTTTTGGTGCGTATTCAGGAAATAAACTGATTTGATTTGATTTGATTTGATTGAAGAGGGTTAAAACTTACCTAAGTTACCTTGACCACCCAGTAGATTTATATGTGGCCCTCCCATTTCTATCCTTGGATTCGTGTCCCGCCAGCGTTCCCTTCATGCCAACGCCCTCATCTATCACCATGCTCTGGCGCAACATCTTTAGAACTCTGCCAAAGTAGAAATGTAGGCTATAATGCTATATGCAACGGCCAGAGCCATCGCCAGAGCTACGAGGTAAAGGGGGTAAGTAGCCCGGGTACGGGGTAAGTATATACATGTATATAGGAACCTGATCGAAGGACTTAATCTACAGCTGAGCAGGGTATGAGTGGTCGGGGCCGAACCCGGTCACAACTGCGGCAACAACCGATCCAGCTTACACCAGACTTCAACTTGGGCGACAGAGCATGACTAATAGAAGAAAAAAATAATGTTGACTCCTCCCCTCCCAACAACTCCTCCCCTCCCAACAACTCCCCCCCCCCACAAAAAATACATACAGAGCTGGGGAGCAGCGTGGTAGAAACCACACGCATAGACCATTAATTATTATCATAATTATTATTATTTACGTCGTGTATAATATTTTCTGTGTAGAGAGTGGATACGGCGGCGGTGGTGGTGGTCCCCGACAGCATTACTTCATCAAGAGTCGGTTGAATGGCCTCGTTCTGGACATCGAGGGTGCCAACCGCAACCAGGGTGCTCGTGTGCTGATGTGGAACAAGAAGGACAGCGGACATGACAACCAGCTGTGGTATGACGATGCAGGCACCGGAACGATTCGCAGTAAACTCAACGACCTCTGTCTTGACATTGAAGGTAGGCTATTCGGCGTATACGCCTTACGATGGTCGCTCAACGCTCAACCATTACATATAATATTTTTGCTCCCAAATCAATCGTACACAGACATTGTTTTAACAGTTGAATAGACAACAAAAATTGTGTTGTATTTTGTTATAACATTTAATGTTATAACAGAAAATGTTCAATGTAAATGACAGTGCATTGAAAACAATGGGACCTCTGAAGGGAAAAAATCCCGCTGGGTATAGTGGCCCCACTGTCAAGATTAACCCTGTAATATGCTAGGAAATCAACAATTAGTGAAGGTGAATAGGCCTGTGTATATTATATATAATTATAGATTCCAGTTAACAAATCTTACAAATCAAACCAATTTCAGTTATTTATAGTTATTATTATCATCATTATGATCTCGATGTTTTAATTATCACTACTCTTCCTGGTCAACGTCCCAGTGTGCGTTTGCAATTTTGTGTAGGCCTATACATTAAAGTCTTCAGCCTGGTTATTTATTTTACATTAACGTTGGAATTATATAATTATTTGAACCGCTTTGATTTTTAAATGCAGTAAGCCAACTGATTATAGTTTCAATAAATAATAGCATAGTAACGGAAGGTGATCAAACTGACGATGATGATGATTAGGAAATAGCCATCATAATATATAATAGGCCTAACTTTTATGGTCGTATTAATTTTGACTATTACATATCATAATTATTTCGAACATAATTATTAGACTATACCGAAATTTGATAGAACTAATTATCGAAATATAAAAAGTATCATGGCCAGTTTAGAAGTAAACGGATCAACGCTATTAGATTAATAGTTTGATTACAATGCATAGCCTACATAATTTAAGCTTAGGCCTAATTGGCTCTTAAAGTCAACTGACTCTTAAAAAACTATTTTATTACCACGATTGCTTTATTAGTTTATTAGAATATATTACTTAATTGACTGATTTTCGATTATTACTTCATTGATCTACTATTCTACTGAATGACTGATGCATGGTTTTTCCAGGAGGTGTTCTGGTCATGAAGCCGTTCCAGCCAGGAGATCCGAACCAGCAATGGATGAGAGCAGACACACTGGTCCGAAACAGAGCGATGCCGAACAAATGCCTTGATATATCACGTTAGTATTCGTTCCATACTTCTGTTTAATGCTTTATGTATAAAATTGTATATGTTCATAATTAAATAAATTTTCGTTTGTCAATTTAAACTGACAAGTAATACCACAAATTGATTGATAATCGATAATAATAACTTCTAGAGCGCATTGCTGCTAATCAGTTGATTGCATATTTAGATGTTAATGAGCTGATCCCTTCGCAGCAGTCGGGTTTCCGGAGGTATCACTCCACAGAGACCCTTTTGCTCCGGCTGCTTTCAGACCTGTACTCTGCTATGGACCGCGGTCAGGTTACACTCTTGGCTCTCTTCGATGTCTCTTCTGCATTCGATTCTGTGGACCACTCCATCCTCTTACAACGTCTTTCGACATCCTTTGGGGTGGTTGGCCAGCCTCTAGAATGGCTGCGCTCCTTCCTGTCCGACCGTTCAAACTGTGCGGTTATTGGTTCCTCTAGGTCTCTCTGGGTTCCTGCTCCTTTTGGTGTACCTCAGGGCTCCGTACTTGGCCCTCTATTATATCTTCTCTACACGGCTGATCTCTGTCCTCTACTTGAGTCCCAGGGGCTCCTTCATCAGATCTTTGCTGATGACACTCAAGCTTACCTACATTCTAGCCCATCTGACTCAGTTAACACTGTGCGCCTAATGTGCCTGACTGTTGACGTCCTTTCCTCTTGGATGGCGTCAAACCGGCTTCTCTTAAATCCCAGTAAGACACAATTCATTTGGCTGGGTGGCCGTCGGCAACTTGGGAATATTGATCTGCCTCTGCTAGCTGAACTGTTTCCGGATATTACTTTCTCTTCCACGGTCCGTGACCTGGGTGTCACCCTTGACTGTGAACTCAGTCTCACCCAGCACGTTAACCTTGTCGCTCGAAGCTGTTATTATCAGCTTCGTCAACGCCGAGTGATTGCTCGCTCTCTCTCTCATGATGCGCTAGTTGTGCTTGTTCACGCCTTTGTAACTAGTCGTATTGATCATTGTTGCTCAATCCTTGTTGGCCTTCCCCTTGGGGTTCTGGGACGGTTAGATCGGGTTCTGCGCTCTGCTGCCCGCCTCATCGGACGAATTCCTAAATTTTCGTCTGTCTCTGGTTACATGCGTGATGTTCTGCATTGGTTGCCAATAGCCCAACGCATCCATTACCGAATTGCTGCCCTTGTTTCTCGCTGTATTCTTTGTTGTGCTCCATCTTACCTGCGTGTCCTCTGTCGTCCTGTCTCTGACATTGAAGCGCGTCGGACTCTTCGCTCCGCTGCGAAGGGACAACTGCTTGTTCCACGGGCTCGCTTAGCTACCAGACAGCACCGAGCCTTCTCGGTTGTGGGGCCGTCAATCTGGAATGACCTCCCCCAAACCTCCATCTCCTCCACCTGACCAGTCAATCTTTATTTCTCAAGTCTCTTAAATCTTTTTTCTTTAGTCGTGGCTGGGCTGGGAGCGCCTCTGAGTAGTTTCTTGAAGAGGCGCTATATAAATTCTAATAATGAATGAATGAATGAATGAATGAATGAATGAATGAATAAGATTAGTAAGATTGTGAAAATAAGATCGATTGAGTGAAGTTGAATTTGACTGTATACGTACACACATATTACATACGTACATACATTGTAATGTATGTTTTACGTACGCATGTCTGTCTGTCTGTCTGACTGTTTGTATGTATGTATGTATGTATGTATGTATGTATGTATGTATGTATGTATGTATGTATGTATGTATGTATGTATGTATGTATGTATGTATGTATGTATGTATGTATGTATGTATGTATGTATGTATGTATGTATGTATGTATGTATGTATGTATGTATGTATGTATGTATGTATGTATGTATGTATGTATGTATGTATGTATGTATGTATGTATGTATGTATGCTGATGTATGTATGTATGTATGTATGTATGTATGTATGTATGTATGTATGTATGTATGTATGTATGTATGTATGTATGTATGTATGTATGTATGTATGTATGTATGTATGTATGTATGTATGTATGTATGTATGTATGTATGTATGTATGTATGTAGGTATGTATGCATGCATGTATGTAGGCTACTATCACTACTATGTATGTATATATCCGTGCATGCATGTTTGTTTGTACGTATAGGCTATACATGTATGTACGTATTTCTGTGTGTATCATCATCATGTATATAGGTGGCAGTCGCGACCCTGGGGCCTCTCTGTGCTCGTGGGATTGTAACGGTGGCCCGAACCAGGCGTTCGACTTCGAATACGACTATGGCCACGGTGGTGGTGCTCCTGGAGGCGGCTACAACCCAGGACAGTCGTACCCAGCACAAAGTGGGGCATCCTACGGCGGAGGAGGGAGGTACTGTACTTCTTCTTTTCGTTGTTTCACTTTGAGTCACATCGAATCGCTTTCATTGCATAATGTTACACCGCATTGTAGTTGAGTTAGTCAGAGTTACTGAGTTTTATACAGTGACACCGGCAACATACGTACATACATGCATACATACATACGTACATACGTACATACGTACATACGTACATACATACATACATACATACATACATACATACATACATACTTACATACACACATACGTACATACATGCATACATACATACGTACATACGTACATACGTACATACGTACATACATACATACATACATACATACATACATACATACATACATACTTACATACACACATACATACATACATGCATACATACATAGGCCTACATACATACATGTACATGCATACGTACGTATGTATGACATTGTATGTACGTATGTATGTATGTATGTATGTATGTATGTATGCACGTATGTACGTATGTATGTATGTATGTTTTTAGGTGTGTATGTATATTGTATTTATGTGCGTGTGCGTACACACATGTCCTATGGAATTATATATATATATATATATATATATGTATATATGTATATAGGCACTTTTATAGCGCTCAACTAAGTCTCCGGCGCATGAGAAGCCACTGTTGACTATAATGATGAAAGTATATATATAGTTGAGTTATTGAGTTTTATACAATGACACCGGCAACATAGGCCTACGTACATACACAATGCATCCCTATATTATACATGTACCAGCTAAAATCTTTCTTATCTGGTATGCGTGAATAGTCACCGCATTATTTTACTGCCTCTCTTGAATCTGAATCGGGGCGTGATCAGTTCGGTCCATAGTACGACAACGTGAGATGAGATGACAGGTGGGACAGTGTAGGTCTATAAACACTAAACACTATAGGCCTACACTACGCATTCTTTATCGACCACTCCATTGGCGATCAACGGAACCCATAAACTCAAGAGACCTTTCTGTGTACGTATAATGTACGTGTGGCCGTGTGGCCGTGTCACGAACTCACGACACTCTCAAGAACATGGTAAATGCGTGATCATCAGCATGATCATGCCACCCATTGCAATAACACGACAGCGACAGTGACTACATTTATTCAATGTGCTTATATAGCGCCTCTTAAGAAATCTACATTTACCATGACAACGACAACATGGTCACCATAATGATGACAGGTCTAATAAGTAGGTGTCGTCGTTGCCGTTGTCATCATAATTATTTTATATCTTTCATTGCGACCAAATTCAGATAAATAAATAATTCCAAATGGTGGTGGTGATCAGTGGCGTAACAACCTGGCCGGGGGCCCGTGGACATTCTAAGTCTTGGGGCCCTTGGGCTACCCGTTAGCGAGACTAAAGAGTAAGATTAACGAGATAGCTACTTGGGTAAAAAAGGACGAGTGAGATTATAATTATAAAGTGCTAATTAATTAATTAATTAATTAATTAATTAGGGTGTCATGGTGCCATCGCAATAATAATAATAACGACAATTTACATGGCGTCGAAACACGACCATATTAATCAGCTCCACCACGGGTTTGCGAAATTGCATTAGACCTATAGTAGTTTCGACAATTACGATGTAACTTTGGTTTTATCCCACTTATCACAGTTTAAGGCTAACATTATTTATTTAAAAGACTTGAATTGGTTGGTTCCATAAATACCAAAATAATTATTTAATTTTTTCACACCTGATGAACCCAATACGCATACGCGCATCGGCAATCCGAAAGCCACTATTGAAATATTATTGCAAATGGGCTTAATTCTGTTAAACAGGCCTATCCAAAACCCTGTGTGATTTGGGCTCAAATGCCGACTATGAACACTGCAATGTGCAGTGTGTACCAGCCACTTCAACGCTTGACTCGTATAGAGACATTGACAGAGACAGAGACAAAGACAGGTACACACAATGCTGCACATACACTGAGTGAGAGAGAGAGAGAGTGAGAGAGGCAGACAGACAGACAGACCTATCTCTCTATGTCTGACAGACAGAGACAGACACACACACAGTGTCACACACAGACAGCAAGAAGTAGGAGCCGAAAAGAAAGCAGATACTATTTCAAGCATAATTCCTTAATGGATGAACGTATACTCTATTACCCTAACCGTAGACCCCGCCCCTAACGTACAACTAAGTGTTGATGTCTACTACGGGTCAAATGCTCTCACATCCGATGACCCATGCATACAGTCCCGACAGACACGACACATGCGTATCATTTATCATATCCGTCGTATCCAGAATAGTTCTACATTATGGTCAGACTCTACAATCTGAAACTAACTATAAAACAAAGAACTCAAAGCAAAAACAAAGAAAAAGTACATGGAACTTTTTTTACTAAATAAGCTCGGAGGCCCCTTGGAGCTCGCGGGCCCGTAGATTTTGTCCACCTTCGTTACATGGTTGTTACGCCACTGGTGGTGATGATGATGACGATGACAATGACGACGATGGTGACGACGACGACGATGATGACGACGACGATTATGATGATGATTGCGAACATATTACGGTGCTGGTGACGACGATTATTATTTTTGTCGTTGATTATCAGACAGTTTCACATTACGAGTGAGCTGAGTGGGAAGGTGCTCGACATCGAGAGAGGCAATGCGAACCCCGATGCAAAAGTGATCGTCTACAAGAAGAAGTCTCCTCCTGGCAGGAACCAACTCTGGTACGCAGACCAGCAGGGAATCATCCGCTCTGCACTTAACGACTTCGCTCTCCAGTCCAGCGGTATGTATAATATTATCAGTCTGCATGCCTTTATGTTGCGCTATCGTTTCAAATAACTTGTTATGGACGTTCATTGGAACGATAGTAAATGGAGGAGGGTTGGACGAAAGGACGCAAGGAATGAATGAATGGATGGATGGATGGGCGGATGGATGGATGGATGGAAGAAAGAAATAATGAACACATGAATGAATGAATGAATGAATGGATGGATGGATGGATAGATGGATAGATGGATGAATGGATGGATGGGTGAATCGATGGATGGATGAATGGATGGGAGAAAGAAATAATGAATGCATGAAAGAAAGAAAGAATGAATGAATGAATGAATGAATGGATGGATCAATGGATGGATGGATGGATGAATGAATGAATGAATGGACGGATGGATGGATGGATGAATGACTGAATGACTGAATGAATGAATGGACGGATGGATGGATGGATAGATGGATGGATGGAAGAAGAAATAATGTACGCATGAAAGAAAGAAAGAATGAATGAATGAAAGAATGAATGAATGAATGAATGAAGGAAGGAAGGAAGAAAGGAATGGCGAAGAGATAGACGGTGTACTGGGTGGTGGATTGACAAGCGAATAGATAAATAGAGAAACGCTAATTGGATTCATAAGGGAAAGCATGGTTGAAAATGTCCACCAGCTATTAGCCCAACGTGAGACCGATATATAGACCTGGCTCTCGGAGAAGTTAGAGAACAGTATTCTGCGGGATTTGTCAGGTTAAAGTAAAACAGGGAGACTAATGAGAAGATACAGATAGAGGGGACGAAGGAAAGAAGGAGGTATGAAGTGTCTAGTGAGGTACACGGTGTAGGCCTAATAATAATAATGATGATAACACAGCTCTTCGGAGAGTTTCTTAGAGCCTGAGGGATTACACTTACCTCGGGCGAGAATAAAAATTTAACAATAATAATAATAATAATAATAATAATAAATAAATAAATAATATAAATAAATAAATAAATATATAATTAATAATAATATGTTTTGAAGGAAGCGGTCACCAATTAAAGATGCATCCGTTCCACGGTGGACACGACCAGCAGTGGCGCTTCCAGGACCGGAAGATCGTCAACCACAACGGAGAATGTCTTGACATCAAGGGAGCATCCCACTCTGACGGTGCTGACGTCATAGTCTACAGCTACAAGGGCTCCAGCAATCAGCACTGGCGCCAGGAGTTCGTCTAAGCTACTCCGAGAAGTGTACCCACTCCGAGGAGTACTCGCTCTGAGGAGCACTTGCTCCAAGAAGTGCTCACTCTGAGGAGTAGGCTACGCTCAGTTTAGTGCTCAATACGGATGCGCCTCGGCAGAATCCACTCTGCTCAAGAGGCACGTCTAAATTCAACCGCTTTGTGCCTGATTTTCCTTTTTACTTCAACAGAAAAGTTGTCTATACTGTGCGTTGAAATCACTTTCTAGTATCATAAAGAGTAACTTTTGAGGCTATCTACGTTGAAGATCTTTATTTGATTTTGTGCAAACTATTAAACTAATTTACCGGATCTCAGCCGTCTGCTTTGTCAATTTTTCAGTCGGCGTTATATATAGCCAGTGTACGTTGATTCAACTTTTATGGGTTTTTTTAAATAAGAGGGGATTTAAAAAAAAGCTTATTACTTCAACTGTTAATAAGTGTCCCCGTTATGATTCCGCATGTCCCGACGTGCTGATCAATGTTCATATAATTATAGCCAAAAGAGCCCGTGGAATGACATTCCAATCGCTATTTATAATAGACAGTTACTGTAGTTGCTAGAAAAGTCCAGATTTCTTGGCTTCAAAGTGCCGTAGTAGCCTATGTTCTTGCACCAGGCATCTGCGTGGTCTGTGTTCTACTTTGACAGTAGTATCAATATTGCTGACAGGTTTTTTTCTTTCAGGAACTTAATTAAAAGGGTTATTAACGAGTCACGTTTTGTGTTAGGCTACAGTAATTAGTTTGAAAACCGTTTATAGTTGCTAGGCCTATAACGAAATGGTATTTCACGTGATTTGCACGTCGTACCTAGACCCATAGTATAGTCAGATGTAGTAGGCCTAGGTATATTCGTTTCAATGTTAATAACAAAAATAGTTTTTTGCTACCGGGACAGTTGATCATCAGTATAACTTATAATGGCAATAACCCAATAAGCCTACGGCAATAAATTGGATGGCTGTTCATGACTGCTCAGTCTGTTGTCTTGCTAATCAATGCTTTGTGAATGGATTGGGGGGTCACAAGTTGCTGTTTAGCAACACTGTGTCCCAATTAAATTCATTCTATATCGTCGCCTCCTCCTTTTTCCAGGCTTGGAACTGACGCTACCACAAGTAGGCCTATATGGTGTTATGGTAGTGATGGAGTTCTTGAATGGATGATCTGATGGAAATTACAATCTAAAATACAAAGCTTAATATCAATACGTATGAGCTTCACACAACTTAAATTCATAGTTATATATAAAAAATATATATGCCTAAATATGAATTTAAATTGAATTTAAATGCTTATAAGCGCATCTTTAGGCTTAAGTAACGCATGGGATGGATGAGAAATAGATTTTCCCGAGATAAGATACAGAGATCGCCAGGATTAAGGCATGCATGTTCAACATGTTCGGCCGAACAGGGGCTCCCACACTTTAGGGACCCCCACAGTCCACACATGCTAAACAAACATTTTTGGCGAAAAAATTGATATATTCTAAAGAAATTTCGACCAAAACAGAAAAAGTCTTCAGATTTTTTAGCCGAAGAGCCCCCAAAATTTCCGAACAGGGCTCCACATTTCTTAGTCCGGCCCTGGAGATCGCTAGGCAATGATCCGTGTATAGACTAGAATAAAATAGTAGGCCTATCGAATAGCGCAAAATAGTAGAATGCAGGCCCTAATAAAATAAAAAAAATAACCGCACAGAACAACAGAATAAAATAGAATAGAATAGAAAATAAACAGCACAGAATATAATAAAAATAGAACACTGCAGCATAGAATAAAATAGAATGGAAATGAGTATCCACAGACTCTGTCAAAACTTCCATCCTTCCTCCCCCATTTATGCTACACGACCCTCCCCCCTGAGTGAGGGCACTCCCTATGATCGATGTTCAAAACCTCTACTGATTGGACGGTATGCTAAGCTAGGCCTCAGATTCATAGACACACAGCTGCTGGACACATTACAGCCTGCCATGGACAAGTGGACATACCGCAACAGGACAGAATTATTTCAGTTATGTAGACAACAGATGACGCTTTGCTGACCGAACGACTTCCTCCCTCCTCTCCGCAATGATACACACATTGTCCATCACTGTCCAGCAGTTGATTGACCACCTGCGTACATGCGCCAGATGTGTCCACCTCAGATGTCCAGTATCAGCTGGGTCAGGCCGATGACTAGTGACCACCGCCTGATGCAACGTTGCGTAGTTGGCTGGACACCAATTGACTGACCGCCCGCCGAACACGCAGGCGTATGTAATGGAATGTCCAGCGTAGCAAACGGACCAGTAAGCTGAAACAACGGAGGCTGACCACGTATAGTGGACACACTGACCATCTCTCATAAACGTCAAAGCCGTCGAGGAAGTTGGAGTGAAAGTATTAGATTGCTGTGCGTTGAAATCTATTTCGCAGATTTGATTGGTTTGATTGAAAGATTGATTGGAATTGATTGGACGGAAAAACGTTGAGACGATGGCGATCCGAATCGATATTCTTCGGAGTCTGCTTCTGATCAGCTTGACTTCGTCAGTCTTCGTTTTAACTGGTATGCATAAATATGGGTCAGATCATATAATTTATATCCCAATCATCCCAATGATTGTTCAAAGATCTGACCATGGTTCCATTTTGGACACGATCGAGTAATGTTCATGCTCCTCATATCCAGGATATAAAAACTGACCAAAATCAGTGATCTCCAAAAATTTGTTATAGTGCTAACGTTTTAGTTTGAGTTTTGTTCGAATAATGTGCTATTGTGCTATCTCTAATTCAACAACTTCTGTAGCGCCTGTCTCGCATCAATCGATGGTCGTTTCAAATGGAACCCTCCACCCTCCAATTTTTAACTATGAACGACACCCACCCTCACGGCTACGCTGCCCCTCTGCAGAGCTCGTAATTTTATGTTTTAATCAGCTGGACCTGGCCACTGGAACCTTCTGCTAATTGTATTATTAGCCTACATGTATATCTTCTTGGTTCTCACCCAGTGGCGCAACTAGGGTGTGCTGGGGGGTGCTTGAGCACCCCCTAGGGCTAAAAAGGTGACCCACGCAATTTTTCCAAATCCGATGAGTTTTTTGGTGCAGTGGGGGGGGGCAGTGGGGGGGGGGGGTAGGGTCATTCGGTCTTTCAGATTACACAATCAAGCAAGTTCCTTCGGCACTCGCTACTTTGCACCATCGGCGCTTACAATAATAATTCTGAGCACCCCCAGGAAAATCTTCTGGTTGCGCCCCTGTTCTCACCTGCTGTAGCCTAATCTTACTCGTGCTGTTTCGTATGTACTACGTACCTGTGCATTCTGTCACATTATGTAGCGGAGGCAATTCGTTGTTACTCTTGCGAGATGTCATCATCCGATGTGAGTTACGTGGACGCAGAGAAACGATGCAACAGTCGTGGACCAGCTGACTGCCAGAATCCACAGGTAGACATTGCTCAAAAGTCACCATACGATCATTCTCGTGCATGCATGTGTCTGGCAGAATCTCTCAACAGTTCATTATGAGACTACTACTGTATACATAATTATATAGCCTACTTCTAGCATGCACGAATAGTTAAATTAGCTCCCCACTGACTGTTATTCCCCAAGAATGACATTTCCCCAGATGGAACATAATAGAATCGCTTTTGCTACTTTATGTTGCATCATGTTATTGAATCGTCAAAACAGCAGGTGGACATACTAAAAGTGAAATCACTTTTTGTTCTGCCTGAAATAGGCTATATATTGGTGACATTTAACACCAAGTTATTGGGCGCGGTGGCGTAGTGGTGGCGTCGTTGCCTTGGAGCCGTAAGGTACGAGGTTCGAATCCACCTCACCGCGTAAGGACCTTGGGCAAGTCCTTCACTCACAATTGCTCAGCGCTTCGGCGTGAAACTCCGATGCAGTGTCCGCTCTGCATTCGGGAGCGCCTCTGAGTAGATAGAGAGAGCTTGAAGGGGCGCTATAACAAGTGCACATACAAAGTATCAAGAAAACTCGTGCACAACTTTACGACACAAGAACACTTTCAAACAGCAGACCATGTCGTATTAAGCATTGTAGTCTAGTACGTGTGCTTCAATGTGATGTGATAAAAATCGTTTAGGCCTATAATGTGAAATGAAGCAACGCATTAAAGTTTATGGTTTGCTAAATTGTTAATTTACAGGATGCTTATTTTATTTTCTAGCACAAAGCTTGCATGACTGAAGCCTTCACAACGAAACGTGAATCGACAGCGTCGTCTTCATCATCGTCGTCGTCGTCGTCGTCATCCTTTAATGTTGTTAAGAAGTGCTTGCTGGACTGCCCGGTATTTGTCAATAGCACAGCTGAGCATATTCGCTGCTGCCTGGACACTGCCTGCAATAACCTCATCTTCATCGGTACGAGTTCTTACCACTGTCTTGTGTACATAGTATAACTAGGCAGTGCAGTCAATAACGTTTATGAACTTATAGGCCTACGATTGTGATCATTTAAAGTCCTAGGCTACTCATGGCTAAATCAACCAGCACTGATCGAGATCAGACACTTCCGTCTGATTCGAAATCCGCCTCCAAAGGAGTAGGCCTAGGTCTAGACCTATAGACTGTTTATCAGAGACAACATCTCTTGCCATCTCTTAATCACAGGTATTTCATTAAAATATTTTAACACTTATTTTCCACAAATTCTACCACAATTCACGGTGCTCCGACCGAGTCTACTTTCCTGGTCGTTTTTGGGTCTTAACCTAACAACAATTCTAGGCTACCGGTACCTATAGGCCTAAGCTTAACTTTATTACGGCTGAGTGGCCGCTTACTCGCGCTGGTTCCCGCGATTCGTGTCTTACCTGGTATATCATGAATCAAGCTCTAGAATAAATTGCGATTGCGACTAGGCATAATTATAGGCCTATCTAAAAGAAAGATTCGAAAAGCAGGATTTAGGCCTAAGTGATGACTCATTTAGTGGCTTCGCCACACAGCAGAGCTCTAAACAGACAAATAAAGAGCAAAACATAATGTTTTGGTCCAGTGCCGGATTAACTTTTTAGAGGCCTGGCGCAAACAATGCAACAAAACTAAAGTAGGCCCTCTATCCAATCAAATTATCAAAAGAAAATGGGGAAAAATTAATTATATAGAAAAACATACTTTAAATATTTATGAACACAAAATGAAGCTGTGATAATTATAGCCTATGATCATAGGAGATTTTTACTTGTTACAGTTCAACTGTTCAAAAATGTTCGTCGAGTTTAAAAGTCTTTCCTTCACGCTTTCAAAGTAGAGAAATAGAGAAAAAATCAATGATATCTTGAAAGTCAAGATCTGTCAAGATTTCCGACTCAATGTTCAAAAGAGTTAAATCTGCCAATCAGTCCTGGCCCATTGTTGACCTCAAAGATGATTTTATCCTTTTTAAATGACTGAATGATCTTTCTCCACTGCAGTTACTTACCGGCAAAGTTAAGTAAATACGTAGTGCAATACAAACATTTGGAAAGCCGTCTTTCAGATTATAGCGGTACATTATATTGAATATATTCAGCATCTTTTTGTGGAGTAACTGCTGTACCTGTTTCTGTCTATTGTTTTAATGGTAGATCTATGGTAGTTTCAGATTTAGTTATATCAATGATAGGCTATCATTGCTGAAATCAAGGGTGTCTGTTGTAGGCATTAGTGCTGAAATTGCTGAGCGGCTTAAACCTGAACTGCATCCAGCTTCTGACGCTGAGTCGACACCATCTATAAATTGCAGCACTTCTCGTGTTTTTACTGCCAGACATTAATTTTATCAATACTAGGCTACCACGTTACTGTTTGCCTACCTCTTCAAGTTCGCGTTTTCTTTGACGTTTCTGCCAACCGGACTCAAATTTCTTCATTTTCTTTAGGCCTACTTATTTTATTTGTTTAAAAATTAAAATTAAAAAAAGAAATAAGCAGCTACATAAACACTAACTAGTAGATAATAATATTACATGGAACATACACTGTGTCGTCTGTACCGTACGCATATCTATATTTTATTTGGTGATGGCGTCGATCCGCGCATAAAATTATTACGTCATACGTCATCATTACAGTACACAATTAATTAGTACGTCATCATTATAGTAGTAGTACTGTAGAAGGCCTGATTTATAATGCCACCAAATTTTATATGCAATGCTTGTTTTAGAAATTAAACATTTTAAATAAGCCGGACTGTGACTTATAGGCCTATAGGCTAAACAAATTCGATTGGATAATCGGATTTCTCAATGTTTTTTTTAAATTTTTACCCCCGAAAGAAGGCCTGGCGCAAGTGCGCCAGTTGCGCCATAGTTAATCTGGCACTGTTTTGGTCAGTCTGTTTTGATTAACTTAAGACGTATAATTATAGGCTATCGTAGGCTGTCGTTGTGGTTCGTTATAGCAACGCATCTGTATCCGTTTCAGAGACAGCCGATGAATCGACTGCGCAGCCGCCCAGACAGGGCAGACAGTTTGCCCCTGCAGAAGGAAGTCCACTTCCGTCGCCGTCTTCCTCAGAGGATCAGCCACTTCCGCCATCCGACAACGAAGACGACGGACCTCCGTCGATGATGCGACCGAACAACCACGGAGGAGGAGGAGGAGGAGGAGGACGTTTCCCACCACCTGGACCTGGTGGACCCAACGGGGATCAAGGGCGACGCCACGGACCCCCTCAGCAGCAGCAGATGCCAGGAGGCCCAGGTGGAATGGGGCCTCCAGGTGGAATGGGGCCCCCGGGTGGAATGGGGCCTCCGGGTGGAATGGGGCCTCCGGGTGGAGCAAGACCGCCTCCACAGCAGTCTGAGATGGGCGATGAGCGCCAGCGTCATGGAGGTGGACCTGGAGCAGGGAGTGGCGGCGGCGGAAGAGGAGGTGGAGGACCGGGAGCTGGAGGAGGTGGAGGAAGCGGATCATCGTCTTCGAGTGGAATCAAATCCGCATCATCGAGGCTGAACTTCCCGTCACTCATCCAGTTGGTTGTTCTCGTCGTTGCTTCGTTGTCGACCGCAGAGATGACCTTTACAAAATGAGCGACGAGCGTTAAAACGGAAAAACATCACTAAGTGCCTCAACACCCTTAATTATAATTAAGAAATTACGTATTAAAAAGTGAAAATCCTTATTAGATCAGTGCTAAAACATTCGGTGCATTATTTGACTCAACACCCTTAATACAATTAACAAATTACGTATTAAAAAAGAAAATCCTTTTAAGATGAGTATTGACAAAACACACGGTGCATTATCTTTGTCTGAACTTGCGTAGGCTGTCATTGCCAAATCCGATGTGGCACAGCTATACTAAGGCTCAAGGCATATAATTTAGAGCTCTCGATTGTCTGAATTCCAACGTTTGCGAGTTTGAACCTGCTGCGCGAGATGCTGCCTAAAATCATTAGGACCTTAAGCTTCTTGTTTAAATGACTCTTGTCCACCTTCCCAGATTCAGATTAACTGCATGTATTGATTCAGATTCAGCGTAATTGGTAGGCCGATTACGCAATAGGCCTTAAATATTATAGAGCTAAGAATAAACAAATAAAATCTTTCAGAAGTTTTGAATGCACCAAGTCACCTATAGTTGTCTTGTCTTGCGTGTGCATAATTATACATGTATGTCTGTCTGTCTGCTTTTCTGTGTGGCTGTTTGTCTGTCTGAGATAGCCTATGATGTCTATTCTATTCTGGTATCCAGTCACAGTTAGACCTGGGAGTGACTTTGGTCAGCTAATCTGACCCCACTTGACCCTAAAGTGACTTGAGGTCGACTTAAAGTCGACTTCTTGGAGTCAAAACGACTTGACCCGACTTGGCAGAAAAACAACCGACTTCCGACTTGAAGTCGACTTCTGATATGGTAATAGCCATTAGCCTAGGTCTACGTACAAAGCTACTAGGCCTAATGGCAGAAGTCAAGCCAATTTTTCCTGGCAAGCATTGATTTCATATAGGCCTAAGTATACCAAAGGAATAATGAGGCCTCAACTCTTAATTGATGCATGAATTTGTTAAAGTTTTATTAAGCCCATTTCAGGCTTTTGTGTTTCAGTTTGAGTAGTTTTGTGATGCTTTGTGCCAATCTAGTATAGCCTAGACCAGGGGGTGCTCGATAGTACAGCGGTTAGCGCGATAAAAATAAATAAAATAAAAAATAATAAATAAAAATAAAATAAAAATAAAAATAAAGGTCGGGGGTTCAAATCCCCGCCGGGGCAGAAATTTGCAACGAGATTTCTGTTCCACAAGCACCCCCTAGCCGACTCAGCTATGATGAGTACACTGACCTCACGGTCAGTGGATGATGAGACGGCGAGGGAGAGGATTGGCCACCGCCCTCATATGCCGAGGCCTTGAAAATGAAGGCGCTAACACTTCATCCCCATTGGCTAGCCCTTCGGGCTAGCTAGACGGGATATCATCATCATCATCAGTAGCCTAGACCATGTAAAGTTTTACCTTGTCCATTCATTGTCTGTGATTAAGCTTATTCAGATTGCACTCATGCAATAATGCCACTCATTATTATTATTTTTGTTGATAATGTTAATATTAAAATAAATTTGTAAAACGCGCAAGGTCTAAGATAAAATGGGGGACCGCGGACAATTGCACTGAATTGCGTGTTATGATAAGCTTCATTCTGTAATTCTGTTTTCATAATTGATTGGCCACTAACATCATTCCGCAACTTAGCAAATAGCATTGCAAGCGCATCATCCGGCAGTAGGCTACTATAGTATAGTATCCTAGACCTACTCACTGGCAGTAAAGTCTTTCATTGTCCAATTGGCCCGTATGCAATAGCTTTTCCGTCTGCAGACACCTGCAGATGCAGCGTACCAAAGTAGCGCCAAAATAACGATTTATTACTAGGCCTTAATTGTATAGATCCAGCTTTCTTTGCACGAATTCACTGACCACTAGGGTAGTCCCAAAATCACGGTCAAAAAGTGAAAAAATCACGGCCTACTTTTGCAAAAATGCAAAAATTCACGGCACCGTGATTCACGGTGCCGCGAAATTTTTGTTCTGTCACAATGTCTGTATTAAGTCGATTTTTATTTTGACATTTACCATAAACGAGTATTTATGAATGAATATTCACTTGTCAGCGACGTAATTCACTCCCCAAAACAGAAATTCATACATTAATTTAATGGTTCCGCATAGAAAAATCTTAAATGAATTTAATGGTTCCGCGCTGTTTTTGGTCGTGGGCGCCATTTTTGACGTGTTTTTATAAAAAAAAGTGCTGGAAATGTGAAAAATCACGGAAAATCACGGAAAAAGGCAAAATTCACGGAAATCACGGCAAAGGGCGAAATTCACGGTTTCCGTGAATTCCGTGAATTCGTGATTTTGGGACTAGGCCTATACCCTACTGACCACTAGACGTTCACTGATTTGCTCATATTCATGTCTTGATAAGCACACGTGCTAATATTTCAGTAACACTTTGTTTCACCATTTTTTATCAGATCTAAGCACATAGGCCTACCTAAGCGTGACGTTTTAGCATAGAATAACAAATTATATGAATAGATCGGCTGACGGCAGTCTGCACGATAGCGTATACCGGTAATCAGTAGGCTATAGGCTAAGTCCCAGTTTAGCAAAGGCCTCGTTCATTCTTGTAAACAGTGCCGGCGCTAGCACCCCCCCACGCCCCCCATTTGGGGGGCCCCCGAGTTTGAAGGGGCCCCCAGGGGGCCCCCAAATTTAGCTGGTCATTATGCCTATTTGTGACTGTATATAGTTTGAAGGGGCCCCAGGGGCCCCCAAATTTAGCTGGTCATTATGCCTATTTCATTTGTGACTGTATATAGTTTGAAGGGGCCCCCAGGGGCCCCCAAATTTAGCTGGGCATTATGCCTATTTGTGACTGTATATAGTTTGAAGGGGCCCCCAGGGGGCCCCCAAATTTAGCTGGTCATTATGCCTATTTGTGACTGTATATTTCTTAAACCGGCGCATTTATTTGAGGCCCCAGATCCGGTCTGGTGCATGCCTCAACTAACCATACGGCACTGCCATGGCAGACCTAATTCAAACGTCATACCGTCCATACTGATTTTGGACGTAATTAAAGCAATTTAAACTAACTCAGGCAGTTTCATCCACTTTCTCAAACACAACATTTATAAATTGTAACTTATTGTAAATTCCAAAAAATTTAACAATTGGGAGGGGACATTTATTGATGTCTTACAGCACTTAGCCTATGAGAAATTTTGCTGAGATGACAACTCAAGGTATGGGGCCTCAAGTTTTATTTGGGGGGCCCCCTGTATCCTAGCGCCGGCACTGCTTGTAAACACACTACAAAAGCTGCTTAAATGTTGTCCTGGACTCACGATCATTGGTTTAAGTGACAAATTTAACTATGCTTGTGTCTCAAGTCGGTTTAAGTCGACTTGTGGTAAAAACAACTTCAAGTGACTTCTCTCTACACAATTCGACTTGGGGTCAGTTGTGGTGATCAGAAACGACCCGACCCGACTTGGGATGACCAAGTCGACTGGGGTCGACTTATTGGGGTCGACTCCCAGGTCTAGTCACAGTACTCACCATTTTTTGGCGCTGCTCTCAAAGTCACCCTTAGCCCCCAAAGACACTATAAAAAGTCAGTCTTTCGTATTACATAGGCCTAATATTGAAATCAGGCTGGATTGCACCATTCTCGATGGCATTTTTGGCAGACATTGCATTGCGGTGCCACAAAATTTCTAACCTGCTCCTCACAGTGTGCTCTCTGGTATACAGCCACAGTAATCACGATTTTGTGGCGCTGCAACTCTCAAAGTCACCCTAAGCTCCCAAATTCACTCAAAAAGTCAGTCTTTTGAATTACATAGGCTAACATAGCCTACATGTAGAAATCAGGCTGAATTGCAGAATTCTCGATGACATTTTTGGCAGACATTGCGCGGCAACAAAATTTCTGACCTGCTCCTCATAAACAGCGTACTCTCTGGTATAGGCCTACAGCCACAGTAAACACGATTTTCTGGCGCTGCTCTCAAAGTCACCCTAAGCTCCCAAAGTCACTCATTGGAGTTATGGAGTAGGCTACAGCGCTTTTGAGTAGGCTAGATTGCCTTGAAGGGGCGCTGTATTAAAAAGTCAATGGGTCCTCATAATAGCAATAATAAGTTAATAACCTTACATGCAGATCCAATTATAACAATTTTATTGTTTGTTTGTTTGTATGCGCACTTGTTATAGCGCCCCTTCAAGCTCACTCTACTCAGAGGCGCTCCCGATGCAGAGCGGACACTGCATCGGAGTTTCACGCCGAAGCGCTGAGCAATTGTGAGTGAAGGACTTGCCCAAGGTCCTTACGCGGGGAGGTGGATTCGAACCTCGGACCTTCCGGCTCCAAGGCGACGACGCCACCACTAGACCACCGCGCCCCACAATTTATATATGCTCTTAGTTAATTAAATTTTAACCTTGTGGCCCCCCCCCCCATATGTCCTTCAACTACGAAAACGTGGCCCTCGTGTCTTAAAACGTAGGAAAAGTGGCCATACAGTCAAAAAAGGTTGGGAACCACTGCAGTTCTATCACAATCTTAAGCTATCCTCTTTGGCGGTACTAGTAGTAGCTTCATTTTAGCGAGACTGTGCAATAAGAAAGATCATTAGCGTGGCCCTTATCATTTTTCTTATGTTCCTTATTATCCAGTCTCGAGACTTAATATGCTGTGAGTGTGCGCTGCGGCGAAGTCCGACGGCGCTACACAAATATTATATACAACCATTTTCGGGCTGCGTAGAGTAGGGAACCAGCGTACCGCTTGCGAAACGGATGCGCTGTTTTGATCGTCGGTGAAGCCTTGCGCGCAGTGGAGTTGGCGTTAAGTTCCACGATGGATTTTTGGCGGATTTAGATAAATATCCTATTTCGAGGTAAGAAATTAAAAATCTCTGTCTGCAAACATCTCGTGGATGGTCATGTTCAGGTTTAGTTCATTAAGCTTTAGATGTGTGTGTTAGGTTGCGACACAAACTTTAAGTTTAAGTCTTGAAACATCTGCGAAAGTGCGATAGGATGGAGATAGTCGTGAGATTTAAATGCATGGTAACACAATTTCAGCCTTGATTTAAGATGAGTAGCTCGATCAGTGAGAGTCATTAGAAGTCACATGTTGCTCATGATTGTATAATAATTCTCGTGATTTGATGGTAGCGTTTTTATTGGATTCTGAAGCATGCATTGCATACAGGCCTACGGCAGCGAGCGATGATCGCACGCCGGGCTTCATTATCGGCATGAGAGGATGTGCTAAGCGCCGACTGTGCCGCGAACGCAGACGTGGTTGTTATATTTGTGGCCCCCATACACCATGCGCCAAGGATCTTGTCTGGCTCGATCAGTGCAGGCCTGGAAGAATTCGGCTCCTTAGGCAGATGTATGCAGGATGGGTTATTTTTAGCTGTACAGTTAGACTTACGATGCGTTGTAACAGGGTAACAGCTGAAGCTAGTATTAGAAATATTACGACACTGACGAAATTATGAGATACCCGCTGGTTGTTTCCTAATGGTAACCGACTCATTGTGGGATTCTGCTTATGTGCATATTGCATATACAGTGTCACTGGTTTTATAAACTTTAAGTCAGACTTAATTTCAGAGTCTACCGGGCTTATTCAGCAGGAATTTAATGATCTCCTAGAAGAAGGTTATTCAATGACCCCTTGTGCTATAGTATGGAAGCAATAGGCTTAGCAGAGGAACCAACACTTAGGAAATAACATTAAGGAAGCAACATACTGCAGGGACCAACAAGAAATATTGGGCAAGTTGGTTGGAAGCATCAATTGAATACTTATATAAGATGCAATCAACAGATTGTTTTTAAATGATGGAGATGGTAGTGATTAATATATCTGCATGTAAAATTTAGAAAAATCAAAGTCAAAATGCTCTTTATTGTTCACCAACCTTTGCACAGGAGCACAAATTTATATAATACTCTAAGCAAACAGTGACAATTTAAGGGAAACCCAAAGGAATGCACTGTTCTGCTTACAGCAGAGTTTCAAACTGTGGTGCGTGTACTCCTTGTGGTATCATCGTATGGCAGGTGCAGCTAAGGTACATGGGCGGAGTTTATCAGGGGGCTAGGGGAGGGCTCAAGCCCCCCCCCAGAAGGCCCAGATTCAGGTTTATTACCATGAAAATGGTATCTTTTCCCGGGTTAGTCCCAAACTCCAACTTTTTAGCCCCCCCCCAAGAATGGAAACCTAACTCTGCCCATATACATGCAAAAATTCAAAAAGTAACAAAACAATTATGAGTATTTTTGACTTTGTGTCTATCTTTCTTTGATTGTCTATTCCACAGCCACCATACTTTTTCTTTTCCGTTACAATTGTGTGAGTATGCCATCAGGGCCGGATTAAGCTCTCGGGGGGCCCGCCGCCATATTATCTGGGGGGCCCTTAATCCACCATGACCTTCTGTCACCATGTTCCTCTCACATGCTAATTCATGCATGCCTATAGGCCTAATCATAGGCGGAGTTTATCAGGGACTTGGGGTTGAGCCGCCCCCCCCCCCCAAGAAGGCTCAGAGTCAGTTTTTTCACCATGGAAAATGGTACCTTTTCCCCGGGTTTTGCACCCCCCCCCCCCCAAAGAAGGGTTAATCGAATGACTAAAAAAGTCATAAACTTTTTGGGTTGAGAAAATATTTGGTCAACATTTTCTACTCTTGGCAGTGTGCAAGCTGGTTAAAAATGTCATTGAAAGAAACGGTGTAATGGGTCACTATCAACACTGAGAAGTTCCACTGCAGTTAGGCGTTTCTTGTCATTGTTCTCCACAGATTATTCTTGAATTATGCCAGTTTGATGAAGGATCTAAGATATTTCACCATTGCGGTTGGATATGTATACCACCATGCACTTAATTGTAGCATAGGCTACATACGGAGATCGAGCAATGGACACCTTGGGAATGTAGATTGAAGAGCTTCAGTGTTCTGCACCATGGCAAGAGAAGCTGGTGATTTAGTCTATAGGCCTAATATTATAGTCTCTGCGTTTTGCAAACAGTGGCGGCGCTATACCATAAAGGTCACATGGCTTGACCTGCCTATTTTGCTCTTGACCTGCCTTTTATGACCTGTCAAATATTTTTTGAAATTTTGATATCTTCCGTACATTAATTTCTTCAACTTGATGAATAACTCCCATGACCTTGGTGCGACCTGCTGAAATTGTATAGCTGGCGTCACCACTGTTTGCACAAACATTGCATGCAACATCGGCGTATATTGGCATGCAATAGAGAATAAATACTGTGCAGCTTCTAAAGAATCTAAACCACCAAAATAATTATGTCTTTTCCGATGCGAGTAACCTGTCAGCATCCAGCACATCGAAAACCGTTAAAACTCCGAGCACATTCTGAACTTCTTTGCAAGCAGCATTCTCATCTTAATGAAAGCACTAACCGATTGACGATTGCCAAAAGGTTTCAGCGCGAAATAGATAGGCCTACCACACAAGTTTCAAATGCAACTTTATGCAATTTTATTTGCCCTCATCAGTGCATCGAAGATCTATTTAAAAGTATGGATTGTATAGCGACAAAATCATGATTATAGATGGCAGATTATATATAGGGCCATTATGATATTGCCTTCATTAAAAACCAATCAGCAATTGACATGAATTTACACATCATGCACTGTCCTTGGAGTGAAGTTGAATAAATGGGAATGTGGACTGAAAAATTCTTGTTGGTCACGGACGGGGGGCCCGCCGCCATGGCAGACATGGCATACTGGTTAATCCGGCCCTGTATGCCATCTTTCTTTGATGAGCTAGTTCTATGATTTTTAATAATAATAATAATCTTTTCTTTGATGAAACGCCTGCAAGACGCACTGCGCTTTACATGTACAGGTTATGCAGTAAGCTTAATTAACCAGATTCAGGTTTATTACCATGAAAATGGTATCTTTTCCCGGGTTAGTCCCAAACTCCAACTTTTTAGCCCCCCCCAAGAATGGAAACCTAACTCTGCCCATATACATGCAAAAATTCAAAAAGTAACAAAACAATTATGAGTATTTTTGACTTTGTGTCTATCTTTCTTTGATTGTCTATTCCACAGCCACCATACTTTTTCTTTTCCGTTACAATTGTGTGAGTATGCCATCTTTCTTTGATGAGCTAGTTCTATGATTTTTAATAATAATAATAATAATAATAATCTTTTCTTTGATGAAACGCCTGCAAGACGCACTGCGCTTTACATGTACAGGTTATGCAGTAATCTTAATTAAACTTAACTACCAACTGAGCAGACAGCTTTGCAATTACAATGGCGCTAATAGCAGCCTACAAATCAAATCCGCCCAACGGGGGCTCGAACCTGCTACCTCTCGCACTCTTTTAGCATTGAATCATCGCAGCCTCATCATGTACTTCTTGCACAACAAATAATTTTGGAGTCCAGGAGAGAAATGAGATGGTGGATTGAAGAACGAATTCAAGAAAGACATTTTGTGTGATTTCTGGCTGAAGCAAAGAGCTGAATATCGATTAGTTTCTAGCTGAGCTTTAAAATTTTGATTTCTTTCAGCATGCCCTCTTCTCCAGTTGTTCCCCTCAACTCTTCATTTGTTTTATCATGTTCTGTTTAGTTTATTCTCTCCATTCTTTTCCAGGTCTTCATGTTGAAAAATTTCTCATGAACTTTTTTCCATGTAGTCCATCCAACTCTCTGCACAAAACTGACTATATTATGTTGTTGTATATGCTGCTTTAAAATTGTTTGGTAGCCTATTTAATAGTGAATGGTGAAGTGAATTTAATGGGTAATATAATAATTTAATAGAACTTTATGAATTTAATAGTTATTTAATTTTTACCTTTTGTTGATATAAATTTTATATTAATTTTAGTGTTGTGACCTTTAGATGACATTTATATAATGACACAGAAACTTGCTTATGAATATCAAAATTTTCAACTTAATACAAGTTCTGGTTAATCTTATTCCAGCATGTTGTTAAAGAGCTCTGTAAATTTTTTACTTTAATACTTTGCTGATTAACATGTTATTGATTAGCCTTAATGATTAATATATTTGTTTCTTGTCTATTTTTATTTCAGCCCTTGTTTGATTGAAGTGTGCAGCAGAGAGGAAAGATGTCACAGCGTGTGGAGGCGCTTGGTGCCATCCATGGAGAGACCCAGCGCTTTGAGTGTCAGGTGATTGGATATCCAACTCCAACAGTTACGTGGTTTAAGGATGAAGTCGACATCTCGGAAAACGTTCGCTATCAGATCGACTATAATCAAGAGCAGGGAGTGATAGCGTTGATCATACGAAATGTCACCCTTGCTGACGAGGGTCTGTATCTGTGCAAGGCGGAGAATTCCGAAGGCCATGCCACGACAACTGCCTATCTTGTCGTTAAAGGCAAGTGCGAATCAATGCTGTTGTCGACATTAGAATGTTGATATTAGGTAGGGTTTTGTTGTCAGGCACAACATTTGTCTAATCTGATCTAATTTAATCTAGCCTGGAGCTTCTATGTAGTTGTTAACACATGTATAAGACATGAATTCGTAACTACAAGTTTTTAAAGTCATTGGTTGAATCAGTAGAGATTTCCAGGTACCTTAACTATTTTTTACTGCATCCTGTAACTGTGTTGCAGCCTGTCAATCTGATTTATATTAAAGGAATCTATATATACCTTGATGCTGAAAGAGCAACATCAGAGGACTGGGAATAAGTGGATGGCTGATTATAATTCTGCTTATAGCAATATGTATATAAATGCATTTTTATAATGATGGGAATGGTCGAAAACTAAAGGAGAATTTGGATTTAACGTCAAAAGGCTACAAACAGTTTTGTATGTGTTTCATTGTTGTTTTAATCGGCTTCACTAGAACGGTGCATTGAACGTGTTTCAGTTGATCCAAGTTCAGGTTCGGCAAAGGATTATTCGTCCATGACGATTGAAAAGGTTTCTGAAGAGGAGCACTCTCAGGTGGAGGTGTTGAAAAGCGGTCGTCAGACTATCATTGAAGAAGTCATAACACGAGTGGAGGAGAGCGAACGTGAGGAAATTGAAGAGAAATCTGTTGGTTAGTGACTGAAGTTAATTCGCTGCTATGATAATCTGATTAAATTAATAGTAGATGTAAATTACTCTGGTCAGTAAATGAAATCTTTTCCTATAACATTAAACATGATATGACTTTTTATATGGTTGCAAAGGCTAAGTCTAAAAAACTTACTTATAGTAAAATTGCTTTGTAATGAATTAAGTTGTTATTAATGTCATAGCTGATTTCGGCACAGTTATGTTCAAACAGTGCTAAAAGTGTAAAAAAAGTGCCTGGATGCCCCTTACCTTTCCAGTGTGGCTGGCAAATAGGTGGCAGGACGGTGTTCAGATTTGAACATAAGTGCATGGACGTCTTGGCACACTTTAAGCCCTGTGTTTAAAGGGTTTTTCCTCTTGGATTCTGTAGCCCAAGAGCTTAAGACTGGAAGAGACTTGCCGAAAGGCCTCGTTTTGCTTCAAGAGTTTCAAAAAGGCGAGATATGATCTTGAAAATGAGACTATGACCAACGCAGTGAATGATGCCAATACGTAAAAAAATCCTGAGATCGAGGCCAAGTCTTGAAAGAGGATACTAGAATATGCAACCAACATGATGATTTACACATTTTTATTTCGATGACTGGTTTTTCTTGCAGCTCCGAAGATCATCTACGACCCGGTCTTTGCTCAGGATTTGTCGCTGAAGGTCGGTGCAACGATTGCGTTCGAAGTGAACGTTCGTGGATATCCACGTCCGAGTGTGGCCTGGTTTGTTGGCAACACCCAGCTGGAGGACAGTTCAAGGGTCAGTGTGGAGGTCAAGGAAGGTGCTTCGTCTCTCAAGGTCAGATCTGTAACAGGAGAGGATGCTGGGACGTACAAAGTGATGGCAGAAAATGCTCTTGGACTTGACACGGCCACCTTCAAAGTGATTGTTAAAGGTAACAAAAAACAGATGATAATGGTCTAGTTCTAGCTCTATGCCCCTGGGGAGTCTCATTTTAATTAGTTTCTTCATCATCTTCAATTATTTGTTGTTCTTACTTTTCATCTTATTCTCAGATGAATGGTAATGCATGAATAATAATTTTCAGTTTTATGTGGCAGAATTAATACTTGAATCAGAGGCACGATTAGTTGCTGGGGCTGAGGGAGTTGGACATCTAAGAGTGAAAGCTAAGTGACTGATGGACTCACGAAATAGAAATCTGTCCTGCTTCCCAGTTTTATTCCTGATCCTCTGCTTAAAAAACTGATGGCCACATCAAGAAAGATGGTCCCCAATGTCATAACCCATATTAGAGCCTATATTTAGAGGCTATGTTGATTTCTGACAAACAAGAGTTAAAAAACTAGAAGTCAAACTATGAAGGCCAAGCTGACACTGACGAATTTTAATTTTAATTTTGAAAGACGTTGTGTAATTGCTATACAATATCTATGTTAAAAATTATAATTATTGAAAGCTAAAATATTAACTGACTGAGAATGTCTGCACTTCATTTAAGCTCCGCCTTCTCCACCGCAAAACCTTCACGTCATCGAAGTATTCAAGGACTATGTGGTCGTCTCGTGGGAACCCCCGAAATATGACGGAGGGGAGAAGCTGTCCGGCTACGAAGTGGAAAAGAGCCTGGATGGAATGATCTTTGTCAGTGCTGGTTACGTAGACTCGTCAGTCCTTCGACACAAAATCATTCGACTTCAGGAGGGATTCGATTACATTTTCCGTGTGTCAGCCGAAAACCGAATTGGTCTGGGTGACCCAGCGACCTTGGAGAAACCAGTTACTTGCAAGTTGCCATTTGGTGAGCAACAATCTTATCATTCATGTAACCTATACCAGATGCATTGCGACATTTGAATTAGTCATTAAACACGTTATGTACTAGTCTATTTTTACATATGTATTTTTGTGTATGTATTTTTGTGGGGCATGGTAGTGTAGTGGGTATGTTCGTTGCCTTGAAGCCGGAGGGTTGCAGATACGAATCCACTTCAAGCCACCGTTTAAGGACCTTGATTGAGCCAGTCTTTCACTCGCAATTGCTAGGGTGCTTCGGTGTGAAACTCCGATGCAGTGTCCGCGCTGTAGTCGGGAGCGCCTCTGTGGATGAATGGATGCGATAAAAATGGAGAAATTAAAAAAATATATTTATCTGTGTCTTAATGTGTGCATCAATGGAAGTACATATTACCTCGTTTAAAAACCTGATCAAATTGCTGCAAAAAGGCTACCATGCGGATCTAAACAAGTGAAACTTACTTGAGGTCAATGTCCAGAGTGCTTTTGCATGAAACAATAGATATAGCATAATAACGGAAGATTGTGTTATCGTAGATTTTCTGTATTGCGTTGTAGATCCACCCAGCCAACCAAGAAACCTTACCGTGAAAGAGTATAGCAAGGATTTTATCGTGATTGATTGGAACGAACCAGAAGGGAACGGTGGTTCAGAGATCCTCCAGTATGTTGTCGAGAAGTGTGATGTGACAAGAGGGGGTCATACGTGGGTCGTGGCTGGGACGGTTGGACCAGCGGAAAAGACCTTCAGAGCATCAAGACTTTTCCAGGGAAATCTCTATCTATTCCGTGTTGTGGCCGAAAACCAGGCTGGTCCAGGACCTACCGTCGAACTGGCGGAACCTGTCATGGCTAAGCTGCCTTATGGTATGCCACATTCATTGCTCAAATCAAATCAATTTCTTTATTGGTTCATTCATTGCTCATGATTATATTTTGCATGCCCATTTCTTGTACCTATGCTTACAGCTTGTTAATAACATGCCGTAACAGCTTTAATTTTTTTCTCTGACGAAATGTTCAAATTGAATTTGTAAGTGTACATACTTTTTTGTGGGGCATGGTGGTGTAGGGGTGTGTTTGGTGCCTTGGAGCCGAAAGGTTTCAGGTTTGAAATAATTTTTTAGAAGTTTTGGTTGAGAGTGTTTCAGCATTTATTTTTCTTGATGAGACACTATACAATTCCCTGACTGAATCTAGGCATCAGCAAATATGGTTGACCTGAGCCCATTAAAAGTAAGAAAAACAATTGTGCTATAAAATAGTTTATCATTGAATAGTTGTTCATCCTTGAAGCAGAGCGGTGCTGAGCAATCAATAATATTTACATTTGCATTTATTAATATATCAAAAGTACAATTGTAATTACAATAAGTGCTCGTAATAAATAAATCACTGTATGCATTTTCTTTGTCTTAAGAGTTTATGACCGATGAAGGTTCTATGAATGCAGGACTTCTGCTTTTCAGACACACCTGGAGCTCCGACAAATGTCCGGGTAAAAGACTATTGGTCCGATTCCATAACAATAGCGTGGGATGCGCCAGAGCATGATGGTGGATCACCCATCACCGGTTACCTGATCGAGCAGCGAGATGGTTTACACCCGAAATGGATCAAGGCCGCATCCGTGGAAGCTGACGTGCTTCATTACAAGGCTGGAAATCTCTTTGAAGGAACTGATTACACGTTTCAAGTGTTTGCTGTGAATAAACTTGGACCGGGTTCGGAGGCTGGACAGCTGGAGAGACCATGCAAAGCGAAGATGCCCTTTGGTATGTGAAAGAGTGTTCGGATGAAGTTGTTTATTTATTTGACTGGTTTTTGTAGTAAATGGTATGGGAAATCGTATACCCTTGGCCATTAAAGGGTTAACATTACGTTTATTAACCAATGTGGGCATCAGCTGGTGGTTTTAAATTCTATAAACAACTTGCGTACAATCCTGACACAGTATATCTTAGGGGAATGTATGCTCATCCACGAGAATCAAGGGTATTGTTCATTGGTTTAGATGCAGGTCAACTCAGTGCACTGTTGATGGGAGGAAGACATGTCAAAGGAGGGTAGTGGATACCTGTCTTCATATGCACATGTATACATGCTAAGAAAATGAAATCATTAACTCTTGGTGCTCCGGAGCCCCCGTAACTCTGTGGATAACGGGCCGGAAAACCGGCCCGTCAGGTTAAAAGGGTTAAGGAATTGCTCATCTTCCCTTCTAAGATGCATGTAGTAGTCATATTCAAAATCTGATATGATGGGTTTTTCGATTTCAATTTCAAGAACAAACTAGACTTTATTCATCAAAGCAATACTGAAATTGGAATATTTACTCAAGATTTTGTCCAATTCTAGATCCTCCATTTGCTCCTGCTCATCTTGAGGTGACTGACTATGGCACCAATCACGTGACATTGTCTTGGAGTGCTCCAGAGCATGACGGTGGCTCACCAATTGTTGGCTACATCATTGAACGGCATGATGCCCTTGTTGGCATATGGACGCAGGTTGCCAAGACAACAGTGGATGTCCTCAAGTCAACGGTTGCTGGTCTGTTTGAGGGACAGTCATATCTCTTCCGTGTTGCCGCGGTCAACCAGTGTGGTCAAGGCCTATACACAGAGACAACAAAACCCGTTACTACTCTGTTGCCCTATAGTAAGTTGCTCCCCAAGACTTTATTTGCAATATTATTATTATTTATTTCTGTGTTACTAATTAATAACTAAATGCCAACTAATGGCACAGAGCGATTGTGATGAAGTACCCTATACACACAGTCACCTATAGTCTTCGTTTTTGTTATTTTTTTCCTTATTAAGCTACTTTTTGTTACGTGGAGGATGAGCTTCGATAACTTTTTGCTGTACTTTAGGATTACTTTAGGTAATTCTAAACAAACCACTTATGTGGATTAAGTAAGCCTATGTAAGCCATCTTATCTTTTAGGTGAGCCTAATTATCTATTGTGCTTTAGATAGGCTGCTTTTGATACAATTATTATTATTAATTTGTGTAAACTTGTTAAAGTGTAAGTCAGCTGTTGCTGTGCTTCAGGCAAACCATCGAAACCTCAGAATCTGAAGGTGTTGAACATTTGGAGAGACTATGCAATGATCGGTTGGGATGAGCCGAGCGATGACGGTGGATGTGCACTGACTGGTTTCACCATAGAACAGCGAGATGCTGATGAGACTGGCTTTAAATTTGTTGCAGCTGTTGGTGGAAACGTCACCCAACACCAGGTATCAGTATTGGCGTCTCTCTACGTCGGTCATTAATTTAAAAATGAAGCCCACGAGTGTGCTTAATATAGATCTTGAGAACTGTAAGATAATAACTGGGCAACCATACAGGTTCCTTTCTTTATAGGTTCCTTGATGTAAATTTCAAATGTTGCATGCCACCTTTTGTAGTTCTTTACAAATGATTGCTTAGTGCCACAAGTGATAGATAGGCTGCTTTGTGATAAGACAATGTTGCATAATAATGATAATCATAATCATAATAATAATAACTCTGGGGAACGAAGTACCTCAGGGCAAAAAAATTATAGTAATAATAATAGTAACAAATTCTGACATTAATAATAATAATAATAATTGCATAATAAATGCATCATAGTAGTAATTGGCGAGTTTTCAACTTTGTTGACAGCACCAGAGGAAATTGACTTGTGCTGCTGACTGTCTGTATTTTTTATGTTTTAGGTTACCAACCTTCTTCAAGGCCATGAATATTACTTCCGAGTCTTTGCTCAGAATTCGATGGGTCTAAGCGACCAGGCCGCTGAACTGTGGTCACCAGTGAAGACCAGTCTGCCTTGTGGTCAGTTTGGCAGTCATATGTTATTAAGTATAACAATTCTTTAATTTTTATGAATTCACATACATGCAGTATGTTTTAAACTGGAATTTGTTACCAGTTCTATTTGTTCTGACTGTTCTTTGGTGTCATTCATTTTGAATGGGAAGACTCCTAATTTTCAGTTAAATTATCCACCATAGTGCCTCTGAGTAGTTTCTTGAAGAGGCGCTATATAAACTCTAATAATGAATGAATGAATGAATAGTCTGACTTCTGGATCCTTTCACCTGTCAGAATAATGAACTTCTTCTCCTCCCATTGGATTATTATTTTGAGTATGATTTCGCTTGAACTGACTGTTGTTTGATGCATTATACAGGCCATCAGATTAGATTTAGGTAATCCTTTGAAGCCAGCCACTTCTGTGGATTAAGTAAGTTTATTTAAGCCAGCTTACGATTGTAAATTACCATCCTACTTACGATTGTAAGTACTGATTGTGACCGTGGACTTCCTTGGATTTCCAGTATAACGGAATTAAATTAACATGGATTATTTGTTGTGACTTGTTTCAGAACTGCCATCTGCACCTTTGAACGTACATGTGACAGAAACGGGTAATGGATTGATCTCAATTGCTTGGCAAGCTCCCAAGACGGATGGTGGTGCACCGATTTCTGCGTATCTGGTTGAAACTTGTCTCAGTGTCAGCACAAACTGGCGAAGGGCTGGACTGGTCGATGGCAATACCAAGGCTTTTAACCTGACTGGTTTGGTGGAGGGTGACTACTATTTTGTGAGAGTCTATTCGGAAAATGAGGCAGGACGGAGCAGAAGAGCGGCCGAGATTCTTGAACCAGTCAGAGCAAAACAACCAAGCAGTAAGTTGTGAGATAATGTTAATAAAAATGAACTTCATTATGATTAAGAATCCCTCATTTGTGTTTTTAATATCTGGTCATTGCGATTGTGCTGATGGTTTTTAAGGTATCCTTTGTAAACTGCAAGATGTTGATTGAAGACCTTTAGAAAATCCGATGGTTTTTAGTGGTGCTCATTGCTGAGTCTCAATACTTGCTCTGAAAGTTGATTTTCCATTTATTGCCTACATATGTGACTAATTGTTTTGAGATAAGTATCATTTACATCAAATCAATCAGTTGCAAACATTTGAAATTATCTGTTTTCACCAAATACTGATCCACAGCATTTCTGCATAGTTAGGTACCTTGAGGTACACTTCTGTTTCATACATTTGAATACATTACTTTTTGTAATAATAGTTGCTGGCTTCTGTACTATGATATAGAACATATTATCATTTTCTATTACAAATTATTTTATTTTGAAGTCTCTGAACATCAAACATTTTACTTTGAATTAATTATAACAATTTTTATATGCTTTTAGTTAATAAAATTTTAGCATTGTTGCCCCCTAAATGCCCTAATGTCCTTTAACTAAGAAAAAGTGGCCCTCGTGTCTTCTAACTTAGAAAAAGTGGACATACAGTCAAAAAAGGTTGGGAACCACTGAAATAGACTTTCGTAGAGGAAGTTACTGTACATAGTAAAAATTAGGGTGACAGCATTCGATTCCAATGGTTTACTCTTCTACCATTTCTGTGATATTTCTAGAGGTGCCAGGACCTCCAACAAACCTCCGAGCAACGGAAATTACTGCAAGCACAATAACTGTGTCGTGGGATATTCCGAAGTTCGATGGAGTATCTGACGCTACGCAATACATCATTGATGCGAGAGAAAGCGAAGATGCAGAGTACGCTGCTGCTGGTAGAGTGGACGGAAGGATCAACTACTTCACGCTGGAGAATCTCGACAAGGGCAAACTGTATTTCTTTCGAGTGCGATCTAAAAATTCGGCTGGTTTTTGTGAGACATCGGCGGAACTGGGTTCTCCAGTTCAACCTAAAGACTCCACCGGTCAGTCTTTCATTTGATCCAGCTTTTGTCCAATGTGTGTGTGTGTATCTGGACACTGAGTATAGCACTGCTTTAGTGCCTCGGTAAAGTCACTCAATAGGTCCAGCAGAATTTATATAGTGCCCCTTTAGGATCGCGACTCTGAGGCGCTCCCAGTCCAGGGAGCCAAGATGTAGCTTTAAAGCAGCAAATGAAACTGAGAGCAAGTAGTTCTCGGGAGGTGACTAGAGAGGAACTCATTTCATGTTGTTGGGCCCAAGCACAGAAGAGGATAGGCAGTGTATGAATTAATGAGCGCTGATTACATACAAATTCGGTTCGTGTGGCAGACCTGTGCACCAGGGTGGAGATGATTTAAATCGGTTGATTTAAATCATTGATTTAAATCACGATTTAAATCGGTAATAAAAATCACGATTTAAATCGGCTGGCATTGAGAGAGTCTTTTCTTCATTCGGCCTCGTACATTCAAAACTCCGAAATCGACTTGGAATTGAAACGCTGGAAAGCTGGTGTTTCTTTTCAAACTTATGAACAAGAAGCCATTAGCACAGTGGTTCCTAACCTTTTCAAGGGAGCCGAACCCCAAGAGAAATCCATGACCACTCACCGAACCCCTCAAGTTGGAACAATATTTTTTAACTAATGGTAACAAAAGGAAATAGAAAATTGTACCTAAATGTGAGTATGTGAGACAATATTAATACATTCAACACATGAACTACAAACAGCTAACTAACCGTACCAATCGCATCTTAGTGTGTCCATTTTAAACAAAATTTATTAAATAAAAGTCGAAAAATAAAAATAAAATAGCAAATGGTTTTTCACTCACACTCACTGACCCTGAAAATGTATCCTAAAAATGTATATCTGCCGAACCCCTGGCACTGGCTCATCGAACCCCAGGGGTTCGGTCGAACACTGGTTAAGAAACACTGCATTAGCAGGAGAAGATGAACACTTGTATTGTGACCAAAATATTTTACATCTGAATGACAACAGTTACCAGTGACCTAATAATATTAGTACCGTAGTGTTCTAGTTTGCAAGGTGTGACTGACTCAGTAACTTAACCACTTACATAGCGATCTGATTTCACAGTTTAACAGAACATTGACTTCTTCATTGGATTTAAGTCATTTAACTGATTGTTCATCGATCGCACTATTAGTATTAAGTATATAGACCACTTCAAAGGTGTTAATTTGTATTGTATAACTACAAAACTAAATATCAGTTACAATAATGCATAGTGGCTTGATACCCACATGGAGGCAGTAAATCCAAACTTAGAACTAGTAGAAAGAAATCGGATTTAAATTTTAAAAATCGGATTTTTAATTTTTAGTTAAAAATCATGATTTTTATCCACCCTGTATAAAGGTAATAACTGTTACCTAATGAAGCATGTGACTTGATACTCAAAAAAGGCACTACATACAAAATACGAACTATAAGAAAGAAATCCGATATAAATCAAAAAAATTCGATTTAAATAAAAAAAATCCGATTTTTTTATTTTTATTAAAAAAATCACGATTTTTATCCACCCTGCTGTGCACTATGTCTGATGCCAGTGGTGTTTACTGGAATTTGTTAAAAGCCATGGCATAGTGGAAATTCAGAATAGGCATGTGATTTTTTTATCTATAAAACAACGCTTTCCATTTCATCAAAGGTAAAAGAGCTGAAGTGCTAATCTTAGTAAATTTTTTACTGCAGTGCCACATGCAAGTGTTATAAATATTCACTGAAACTCAGTTCAATTCAATTTCTTAAAATTTGGTTTTCTGAGAATATTTACTCATGAATACCAGCTGGACTAACATTGTAAAAGCCATGTCAGCATTGATTTATTGGTAGAATTTAATGTAATATGGGTGGTATATATTGTTCTATTTATTACTATTATTTATATATTGCACCAGTATCGCTATTGCTCAAACTTGATCCTTTACCATTGAGCCCTATCTTATGAAATTCCCTTCCTTCCACTCTGCATGATACTCTTCTTTGTGGATCATCGCTATTTACATCTCTATGGCCATGGCTGTGAGGGACGCCCTAGAACTTATTAATTACATTACATTGCTTTATTTATGTTTTACTACTCAATGAATTTTTATCAACTTTCAGCCTTACCTCTTCCTCCAGAGAGCTTCCAAGTTTCGGAGATGACAGATTCTTCCTTGAAACTGTCTTGGATTAGTACACAGAAGCCAACGCGATACGTGATTGAGCAAAGAGATGGATTGAATGGACCATTCTTTTTATCAGCCACACCAGAGGGCAGTACCACTTCGATTGTCATGGAAAGCCTGATCCCAAACCAATTGTACAGTTTTCGAATATGGGCTGAGGTGGAGGGACGAAGAAGTGAGACTTGCGCACAGGTCTCAACAAAACAGACTTCGATGAAACGTGCAACGAACAAAGATGAGGTAGATTTTGCCGATGAAACAGAAATTGTGCGGAAGACAGAAAGTGGATTCGAACTCAGTGAAAGTCTGGTGGAAAAAGCAGAGGTGAGAAAAACGCAACAGCTGGAGGTAGGAACAACGAAGCAAGTGGATTCAAAACTGGAACCGATACATCTTTCAAAGATAAAACAAGTGGAACAAGCAGAGGTTACGCAGGTAGAACCAGCTGAGAAGCAAGATTTCGATAAAACACTGAAGCAAGAGAAGCAAGAGGATGTTGAAACGATAGAAGAAGAACAAGCCAAACCTAAACAGAGTGACGTACAGCAGGCGGGTCAGGAAGATCTTAAACCAGCTGTGCAATTGGAACAAGCAGAGCTTAAGCAACTGGAACAAACTGAGACTAAAAAAGTGCAGCAAACTGAAGCCAGCATAGTGGAACAAGCTGAAATAAAGCAGGTGGAGAAAGGGGAAGTTAAACAAGAAGGGGAAGCTGATGTCAGCCATGTGGTACAAGCTGCAGTTAAACAAGTGGACAAACCAGAAATTAAACAAGTGGAGCAAGATGAATTGAAGCCATTGAAAAAAGCTGAAATTGATGTGGATCAAGCTGAAGGTAAGCAAGTGAAACATCCTGAAGTTGAGCATGTGGAGAAAGTTGAAGCTAAGGAAGTAGAACAAGATAAAGCCAAGGAGTTGGAAACAGCTGGCGAAGTGGATCAAGTGAAAGTAAAGCATGTGGAACAAGCTGAAGTTGAAAAAGTAGAACAGATTAAAGTTACTGAAGCTGCGGAAGTGGAACAATCAGAAATTAAACGTATGGAACAATCTGAAGTTAAACAAATTGAAGAAGCTGAATTTAAGCAACTGGAACAAACAGAAGTTAAGCAAATCAAAGAAACTGAAGTAAAGCAAGTGGAACAGGGTGAAGTAAGGCAGGTGGAGCAAGCAGCAGAAGTTCAGCCATGTGAGCGAATAGAACAAACAGAAACGATTCAGGCGAAACAAAAAGAAGTAGTCGTTCCAGTTGGAATTGAATCGAAGGAAGTTGAAATAAAATCGAAGGAAGAAACCGAAGTTAGAAGAGAGGAACAGGCAAAGGTTAGTGACATTGAACAATCTGAAGTTAAACCAGAGGAACAGACTGATGTTAAAAATACGGAGCAAGCAGCAATGAAACCAGAGACGAAACAGGCTGAAGACGTTGCGCCTGTGGATCAAAATACAAAGCTAGAAAAGCTGAAGAGTATTGAGCAAGAAACAGAGGAAGAGTCTTCTGAGGAGGAATACTTTGAAGACGCTGTTGTTGATACTGAATCCGAGGTAGCTGATTCTACCTCACACGAGGCTTCACTTACCACTGGGACCACTAATGATGCACGAACCTCAGCCACCGATAAAAGTGAATCGGTGGTACTAAAGGAGCCTCCAACTGCATTGGACGAAGAACTTCTGGTGCAAAAGAAAACAAATCTGACTGAAGAACTTTCAGAAGGCGTAATTGAAAATGAGGAAGCAACACGTAGTGATACTACGCAGGTAAAACAGGACGCAGAGGTTAAAGTTACCACTGAAGGCTCTTCAATTTCCAGTAAGGATCTGACTGGATTGAAAAAAGTTGTGAAGACTGAGCAAGCAGAGGAACCTACTTTTGAAAAAGAAATCTTATCAGCTGAAGAACACGCATCTTTGCAGAAACTTCCAACTCAATTTAGTAATCTTTCTGCTCAACAATTGACTTCTGATTCAATTGTCGTAAGCTGGGAACCTCCGAAAGACACTGGCGGAGTGGATGTGCTGTCCTACATAATAGTCATGAGAGACAGCGGCAAAAACAAATACAAGAAAGTGGGTCAGGTCGTGGGTTCATCGAGTCTGACCTACGAGGTGTCAAACTTAAAAGAAGGTCACGAGTACTTTTTCCGTGTCTTTGCTGAGAACTCCTTTGGAATCAGCAAAGAATTCGCTGACATGGAAGCCGCAGTGAAAGTGGAGAAAAAGAAGAAAGAGAAGAAGCCTAAAGAGAAGCTTGTAGTGGAGAGCAGTGAAGTAAACAAAGAGGAAAAAGAAACGGTTGTTAGTGAAGAGGTGGAAGAAGTGACCGTTACCACGACGACGACAACAATGGTCGAAACAATTGTGGAGGAAGTATCTCAAACGTCGGAAGAAAAAGTTGCCGCTTGGTTGCAGACCGGAAGAGTAACAAACGATGATGCTCCGTTGTTTGATTCCACTCCCGAAACGGTTCTCGTTAAAGAGGGCGAAACGATTAGACTGCCGTGCAGAACAAAAGGTAAGAATGTAATTCTATTCAGTGTTAAATACCTCTATCTATGTTGTGAATGTACCATTGTCAGTTTTTCTTCCTGATTTATGATTGCTCTGCAAAACAAGAATTAGGATCTGAAATATGCTTGAAATTTTGATATCTTGATTTCTACAACCCCTAAAAGTACTAAGTACCTATGCGTTAGCTATCCCCTTCCTCCAGGGAAGAGGAGGAAGAGGATAGCTAACGCATAGGTACTTAGTTAAAGTGGAGGAACTTTGGTCAGGTAGGTTGGACTCAAATGGCTAAAAGTCGAAGTGGTGATTAAGGTAAGAGCTCTAAGAGGAATCACAATAGGATTGGTGCAAAAGGAGTGTTTTAGTTTTGAGTGAAAGGCCTGCACAGGAATTATAAAGGCGCAGCGGTGGTGAGTTCATCGATGGATCAGATATTCAGGTGGGAGCTTATACTGGAGGCTATGGAGAAATTTACAGAATAGAAGGGTTGAGAAGGAGTGCCTTGAGTGAAGAGTTTGATTGAGTGAATATTCTATTCATTCAGTATTTTAAACCAGTGAAGTGAAGACAGAATTGACGAGGTATTTGGAGGTTTTTAGCGACAGCACAGTTAAGAGCATTTGGATAACTTTGAGATGGTTCGTATCGGTGACGTCTATACCATCTTATCAGTAGCCCAGTTTAGCAAGGACATGGACTGGCAATTTGGTAGGTGCAGTTTTGAAATCACCCATAGCAGATTATGTGAAGGTCATGAAATAATGTGCATGATGCAAAAGCAAGGTTTCTGTGAATCTAACAACCCTTGTATTTATTTCTTACCTTGGCTATGTGTGTTCTGTAATCTGTTTGCTGAAAGAATAATTGTGATTCTTCATGAACCATGTTTTGTCTTCATACAGCTAATGATCTGTTTGATTAACCTATTATATTTATAAACCTTCTTTATAATGCTAATTGTGATAATCTGCTGATTTTTTTCTATCCTCAGCCTTCTGTTAAACCAACTTATTTTTCTTCAGACTCACTGAAACTTAACTTGTGAAGTTGGGAGTAATGTTAGAAGGAATTGTGTAAAAGGTGCAGAATCATTTAAGTTGTGTAAGATTGATACCATTTTATGCAACGCATTGCACATTATGTTTAGATCTGAATTAGTCAATGATGAAATTCATTAGTTAACATTTTTTTGGAAAAATTAGGATTCATTAAATTTTCTGTCTAACTGTATGCTGAGTTAAAAAAACTTATGAGAAAGATGAAAGATGTATTTGTCAGATTTTTATAGTTTAATTTTTACACTTCTATAAAAAAAAGTATAAAATTATAACTTTTAAGATCTTTATTCGCTTATCAGTTTCTGCAAATCATCAGTGTTAATATGATAAAAGCACCACTTTTCAAAGTAGATATTTTAGCCATGCATAAGTGTACACTAATTTCATGAAGCTGTGAAAGCAGTTTCTATAATTTTAGAAAATGAAAACGCTTCTGTAAAAGCTGCTGATGCTGAATGGGACAAAGCCAAGGAACTGCCTCAGTTTAGTGCATCACAGCAGGAAGTAGTAGAAACCGGAGTAGGGCAATTTAACTTAGAGGAGGAAATCAAAGCAAAAAGTGAAGGGACCCAGGTTGTAACAACAGAAAAGATCCAGTCAGCCGAAGGATTGCAAGACGTAGATCATGCTTCAAAAGAAAGAGAGCAGCTTGTTGAAAGGATTCCAGATGCAGCACAAGCTTCAAAGGAAGAGATGGAAGAATTTCCAGCGACCGTGTTGGCTTCGAAAACCATAAAGCCTGCCGATAAAATCCAAGAGAAGCAGACCATTGTAAATGAAAAAGTAAATCCTGTTGAAGGTATCCCAGAAACAGCTGTGGCGTTAAAAGAAGAGATAAAGCCCGTTGAAGGAATCAAAGAGACAGAAGTGGCTTCACAAAAAGATCTCAAGCATGACATTGAAAGACTTCCAGAGACACCCGTGGTTTCACAAAACAAGGTAAAATCTGCGGATGAAATCCCAGAGACAATGGTGGCCTCACAAAAGGAAATAAATCCTGTTGCAATAATCTCAGATGCAACAGTGACTTCAGAAGAAACGAGAAAGCATGTTGAAGAAGTCTCAGAGACAACAGAAGAATCAAAAGAAGAAATAAAAGTAATTGGCGGCATTCAAGAGAAACAAGGGACAGAAAATGAGGCGGTTAAATGTGTTGAAGGGGTTCATGAGACTATAGTGGATTCAAGTAAGAATCAACCTGTTGCAGAGTCTCAAGGGACAGTTGAATCAAAGGAAGAGATTAAGCCTGTTGAAGGAATCCCAGAAACATTCCAAGAAGAGGACAAGTCTGTTGCAGGAATTCAAGAAGCAAGCGTGGATGTCAATGAGGAGATAAAAACGGTTGAAGGTGTTCCAGAGACGGCAGTAGCTTCAACAGAAGGGATAGAACCTGTTGAAGGCATCTCAGATAAAGCAGTGACTTTAAAAGAAGAGATCAAACCTGTTGAAGAATTTCTTGAGACGACTGTAGCTTCAATAGAAGAGACAAAACCTGTTGAAGGAATACCAAAGAAAACAGATGCATTAAAAGAAGATATAAAGACTGTTGAAGGAATACCAGAAAAATCGATGATGCCAAAAGAGGAGACGGGATCAGTTGAAGCAACGTCAGATACTCGAGTGGATTCAAAAGAAGAGATAAAGCCTGTGGAAGAAATCCAAAAGATAACAACGGTTGCTTCAGAAGAAGGCTTACAGCCTATTGAAGGAATCTCTGAACAAGAGACAAAACCCACTGAAAGAATTCCAGAGACTGCAGTGGATCCAAGTATAGAATTTAAGCCAACTGTAGGAATTGCGGAGACAACAGTTGAGTCCAAAGAAGAGATTAAACCATTTGAAGACATTCCAGAGGCAGATAATGCTTCAAAACAAGAAACGAAGACTGCGCACGAGACTGAAGCAATACAGGTAGCTGTAACTGAAGATATGAAACCGGCTGAAGGAACCACAAAGACAAAAGTGTCTTCGAAAGAAGAGACAAAATATGTTGAAAGCAACCAAGAGGGAGCTAATGCTTCAAAAGAAGTGATAAGTCCTGTTGAAGACATTCAAGAACCAACAGTGGGTATAAATGAAGGGACGAATTCTCCTGAAGGAATCCAAGCGACTCGGGCATCTTCAAAAGAAGAGGCGAAAGCTGCCCAGGAACTCTCAGACTTTGGCACAACGTTAAAAGACAACATGGAAGCTGTTGAAGAGATTCCAGTTGCTGGAGACGGCAACATGAAGCCTGAGTTTCGTTTGCACCCTTTACCAGTGAACATCTGTGAGGGTGAAACTATTCGGCTAAAGTGTTGTGTTAAAGGTCAGAAAACATAAGGTCATCGTAGAATCAACACTGTTGCTTTCCTAGTTTGCCTGGCAATGGCTTTTAGAGAGCTACAAGCTACATGCAATTAGAATTAACCATTGTTTTAGAGAGCTACAAGCTACATGCAATTAGAATTAACCATTGTTTTATAGGGCTACAAGCTACATGCAATTAGAATTAACCATTGTTTTAGAGAGCTACAAGCTACATGCAATTAGAATTAACCATTGTTTTATAGGGCTACAAGCTACATGCAATTAGAATTAACCATTGTTAGAGAGCTACAAGCTACTTGCAATTAACCACTGCTTAAAATTCCATTACTTGATAGCTGATAGAATTGTGCACGCACTGCATAGTGTTTGCCTGGCATGACTTAGTTATTTTGCACTGCTAATGATTATGTAGTTGAATGTAGTTGATATGGGATGGTATGTGTTTGAGATCTTCAGCTCTTGTAATATTCCTACATTGCTGTATCAATATTAGAGTTGCACAATTGTCATACACCTTGGGTCTCAACCAGAAACCTTCCTTACCAAATTTAACACTGTTGTTTCTTCAAAAAATTTCCTAGTGGATTTAATTGCATTTTGGTGTCTGTTACTAATCAATCAAGAAAATTGTGCTTATAAATTTAGTTAATTTTCTTTGGATTGCTTTGATTTTTAGCACATTTCTGTAGCGAATTGTATAGTGCATGGCATTGGTTTGTCTTATTTTGTGGGCTTGTCTGTTTGCATAAACTATTGTCTTATAATGCATTTGCATTTCTTATATTCTTTGGTTGCATGAATTAGGCATCTGGCTTGCATAGGGTTTTTAATAGCTTAACTTAGAAACAATTTTATATAAATAGAATGCCAGAGTTTGGAAATATCCAGTTAAGGAAATAGTACTAGGACTATTCAATATTTATACTTGCATATATTATGAAATGTTATCAATATCTTCATTGCCATCGTATTATAAAATCATTGTCTTTATTGCCTTTACATTATCAGTTCTTTGTCGACAATTCATACACAGTAGTTGCTAGTCGTAAAATGGCAACTCTTAAGAGATGATTCCAAGGCACATCTGTCATTGTCTTTTAATATTATTACTTACATGTATTTAGTGTATGCACTTGTCAACATGCTTATAATATCTGCAGTGATGCCGCCATTTTGATGCCTCTTTTAGAATAGATTTATTGATGTTGGTAGTCTTGGATTTTTACATATTAAGAGTTTCTTTATTTTTTTCTCTCCAAACTTTAGGCCAGCCACCACCTGAAGTTAAGTTTTACAAAGGTGAAGAAAGACTCAAACCTCGAAAGAAAGACAAGAAGCTACGGTTGAGCTACGATGTGACGGATGACCTGTTTGTCTTGGAGATCTCAAATGCGACAGCCGAGGATGCCGGAGTATATCACATAAAAGCCGTTAACAAGATTGGAAGCACAGAGGCACAGGTGGTTGTCAAAGTCACCAGTGACGCTGTAAAATCGGATACTTTACCTGGGAGTGCGTCAGAAATAGTTACAGATGAAATTTCTGGACTTGAAGGAGAAATTAAAGGTCATGGGAAGCATGTTCCTCCTCCAGAAGCAGCAACTGAGGCGAGTAATGTGCTGGAAAGCTCTCAAACAGTTGTGGAGACAAGTGACTTGACACAGACTACTGTCAAAGAAGATGCTTCAGTACTGAAGTCACGGTTGGTTACAGAAGAGTTGCTGGATTTAGAAACATCTTTTTCAACCACTTCCACGACTGTGAAGGAAACTTTCAAACAGACAGACGTGACAGAAGAATTGGTTGTCGAGAAGAAGTCAACGAGTGAACTTAGTGAGGCATTGAATGTGGAACGTCAACAAGTTGTGAGTGAAGTTACAGATCATTCTGTTAAAGAAGATGAAAAACATAAAACAGGATCCGAACCAGATGTCAAAGTTGCAGGTGAGCAAACTGAAGTCAGTGAGCAACCAAGCTCTGTGGAAATTAATCAGAGCGTAGAGGAGGCTGACAGTAAAATCGTCAAAGTCATCAATGAAGACCAGTTTCGTAAAGATGACTCAGGAGCAGAGAAGAAAAAGGGTGAAAAAGCAGATGAAGTGATAAATGTAGAATATACTGAAGAGGATGTGGCAGTGCACTTGCCGGTTTTTGAGGTTAAACCCGAACCAGTTGCCGTTAACGAAGGTGAGACAATTCGTTTAACTTGGAAAATTTCTCAGAATTCACAAGCGGATTTTGCTTGGACAAAGAACGGAAAAAGGCTGAAAGTGAGGAAAGATAAACGCTTGAAAGTTGGATTCGATGCAACAACTGGGAACGGTTTCCTTGAAATAGTTGGAGCAGATCTCAACGACATCGGAGAATATGCTCTGAATGTTGAAAATGAGCACGGACGAATCATCCAAGTCGTATTTGTAAACGTGGTGTCTAAATCGGAAGGAAAACCACCCAAGTTGGAGGAATATCCAAAGCCACAGATTGTCAGTGAAGGACAGGCCTTTGAGGTCTCATGCCAAGTTTCAGGTATTGACATATTAAAAATTGCTTTATTCATATGTCTTTATTCATATGTTATGACTAGAACTGAATCAGATTGTAACAATAGAATCACTTCAGCGGTATCAAAATAAGAAGAAAATATAATAATTTCGTTTGTTTATATTAATTTGGACTACCCATGGAGATGCATCTTCTTCAAGTGGTCCCTTCCTCTCTATTATATCAGTTGCTCATGTTCTCTTCTGCCTGGCCTGGGTTGGTAGCAGCTCTAAGTAGAGATCTTGAAGGGGCTATGCATTTATTAAGATTGATTTGACTGACTGACTGAGTGATTGATTGATTGATTGATCTACTATATTTTAATTCAACCGTACTTTCAGGTGAGCCACTACCTGAAGTTGAGTTTTTGAAAAATGGCCGACCTGTTGATATCAAGGACAGTCGTGTCACAGTCAGTCGAACAGATAAGACATGTAGGCTTCACGTGACAGATGCTGTTCCAGGCGACTCTGGCAAGTATACCGTCACTGCAACCAACGAGAGAGGAAGAACATCCCACACCGTGTCCGTTGACGTACAGGGAACTGAAAGAAGGTGACCACAGGAACTTGCATAGAAGAAAGATAATATAGTATTATTTTTACAAAGGAATAAGGCAATGTCTTGAAACTATGTGTAATTGTAGCAATTTAATAGAAGAAAGGCAGTATAGTGTTATTTAAATAAAATACATGTTGAAGTCATCAAAAATGTGTCAGTATGATTTTTATGTGAGTTTTATATTTTTGCTCACTCATCAATACTGACCCAAGCCAGTTTATAAGCTGATTGCTTCCTTCTGTCTTCAATCTTGACTTATTTTGCTTGCATTTGGTTGCAGTCATCAGCTCTCTTGTCCTAAGTTGTGTTCTCAACTTCCAAATGAGAAATTACTGCGTATGGCAGGCTGTCCTCATTTCCCATAATTCAAATCAAATCAGTATATTCAGTAAACACATTACCAAAACAATAATACTTGTATTTTTAGTCAAAATCGTATTAGCTGGTTACACAGGGGAATAAAAAAACCGATGCTGTTAACACTTTATACTCGCAGCTAAATTTTGATCTGGTACAGATTTTCCGGTGATTTACTGTTGAATTTTGTTCTTAGTAAAATAATAATATTTCTTTGTTTTGTCTAATTTCGACCAGTTTTGCTGAGAAAAAGAACAGTCCAGAGTTTCTGACAAAGCTGGTGCCTGTAAAAGCAAGTGAGGGTGAAGCTGTGAAGCTGTCCATTGCAATTAAAGGTAGTCCATATTTAATTTAAATTGCTTTAATATTTCTAGCAAGTTTCTGTCCTTTGGACTTAATATCATTGTTCACAGTGCCTTTACCTGTGTTTTGAAAGTCATTATTATATTTATTAAAGGGATATCCTTTGGTGTTTCTTTCCAGATTGATTTCTGTATGAGCTAGCTGTTTAAAACCGGTTTGAAATTTATATTGTATTAGGATGGCAGTTATCAACTGAAGTAATAAATTTTGTGAACCTGACCTAGCGCTTTTAGTTTATACTTGCTTGAAAATTCTCTAATAAGTTGTCTTGATGTTATGATGTATCACAATTAGCAATGGATATAGGAATTAGCAGAGGACTTAGTGAAAGGCAGCTATCATTAAGTATCATTTGATGTTCCGTATAAGTTAATCTGATAAGTAAAAGTTGTAAAAACTGAACGAATTGTCTTTCGTAAGAAACAGCGCTCGGCTATAAAATTATTGTCTGTTGTCTTTGCTTTTCAGATTCAGAGGGTACAAACGTATCGTGGTTTAAAGACGGAAGTCCTTTGTTCTCGGATGGAAACCTGAAGATTGGCAGAGAGGAAAATATTTACTTCCTGGAGATAGAGGGCAGCACTGTTCAAGATTCTGGAGAGTACACGTGCACGGCTAACAGCGTTGGTGGTGCCAGCTTCTGCACTGCGAGTGTCGAAGTTTCAGGTATCTTCTTTCTTCAATTCCTCTCTTCTCTGCTTTCCTCTGTAACTGGCTTGTTGCTGTTTAACAACACTGTGTCATATCAAGTATGATTAGTGTCACCTTTCTCCAGGTTTGGAACTGGCACTGCCAAAGCATGAGCAGTGGTGGAGTTGGCAAATGGCTGCCCCGAAATACGCTAGCAGCACAGCTTTCACCCACATCAATAGCTAGGACATACACACCAATTGACATGGGGCTGTTGTTAGGTCCAGGTTTTGAGAGACTAATTAATCTACTCAATTAATCTCTGTGGCAGTTTAATCTAGGGCGCTTTGCTGTGTATTGATTTAGTAGCATAGTGACAGAATCCTGTGCTTTATTCCATGAGTCCAGAACTGCATGATTGAATTATCCCTAGGGCGGACAATCTTAAGAGGAAATTATTATTTTTAGCAAGGATGCTTTATCTTATATGAATGTCATTTTAACCAAAGTGCAGTATAAATAGTTGGTCATCATGAGAACATATTTAGGTCTATATTGGATTTAGGATTATGTGTGTTATTTTTTAAATATTTGACTTTTGCTTGTCTCTATGTAAGTTTATTACTATGTATATTCACAAAAATGCAGATAGTAATTGGTCAGTTAAAAAACATTCTTATCTTGAAATCTTGGCATTTAATGTAAAATAAATGTATGAAAGTGTATCCTGTTTATTTATCAGTTATTTATTTATAATACCTGGTAATGATTTTGGTGTTGATTTGCATTACTGTTTTTAGCACCACCTGTCCTAGAAGTCAGTCAGCAGGTCCCAAAGAAAGACACGGATCTAATAAGCTTTGAGACAGGCAAAGAGAAGGTGAGGATCAGTCAATCAGTCATTTAGTAAATCATTGAGTCTTCCTGTCATTCTGTCTGTTAGTAAGTTAATCAGTCAGGTGAGAAATTTACTGGTTAATTAAATTTATTTTAGTTGGTTTTTTCATAAAGGTTTGTAGTTTAAAATTTGTGGTGTAATTTAATTTGGCAGTTGCAAAATTTCAGCTTTTGATGATGTGATGTGTATTGAGTTTTTAACATGAAAAAGTTAACACTTTATTCATACTTTATATTTTCATTAAGTGAGTTTGTAATTTTCTGTACCATCCTATTCTATTATGTTCTATTCATGCAAAAAGTCAGCTCTAACATTAAAGTCAAATGATCTAGATTTCATTGAAATCAACTGCACGTTGATTTTCAATTCTCATCAGGTCATAATTTTATTTCATTTTGAACTGAACTGGCATTCAGCATGAAATTTGCTGAATTAAATTTTAAAAATATGATAGCAATAATTGATCATGATCTGTTCAATTTTTAATATTCTTTTCAAGTTACAGGTTGACAAGGATGAACTGGACAGTTCTAACACTCAGGAGGATACTCAGACGGATGGCCAGAAGGATAACCAGAAGGATAACCAGAAAGATATCCAGAAAGATATCCAGAAAGATGGGCAGTCATCCGACGAAGAGATGGAAGATGATGTTGAAAAGGTTTGTCTCACTTATTCTTGTTTATTTTCAAGTTGTAATACTGTTATTAAGTGAAATGTAACAGGTTTAAGCATTGGATATGAGAAAATAAATTGTTAAATTTCTTTCTCATTCATTTTTCTATTCATGACCCATTTTTGTTTTTGATCTTTCATTGATCTGGTCATCCATAATTGATTATTAATTATTAATAATTAATTCAAGTTGTCTTAAATTTCATTTATTGATTCATTTGCTCCTTCAGTTAAAATGACACTTGTAATTGGTTGTTGATTACGGCGGATATGTGTGAATTTTATTGCTATTGAATTTGTAAACGACTATCTTCTTGGTTGTCCTACTAACTTACTTTCAAAAGTTTTGAAGGATTGCCACTATACTTGTGTATTGTAGTGAATTGTGGTGTAATTTGTAACGAGCCTTGCATTATACACCATTGAAGTCTCTATGTGATCTGTAAATTTTGTGTGTGGATTTCCTATTATATTGTCCATCTGTGCAACTCTGTTAAACGCGCACAGTCGTATCCACAATACGTGGCTGTCACAAAGTACACATCAACAGACGGCCAAGGACTTGACGTTGAAGAGGATGAAATCATCGAAGTCATGAATTCCAAGGGCTCTGAACTGTGGCTGTGTCGGAAGCCAGAAGATCCGCAGAAACACGGCTGGGTTCCGGCACGTTTCCTCATTGCTAAATCTGAAGCTACGAAGCTGGATACACGCAGCACACAGGAAGTGTTTCGTGATGATGTTATTAAGATTACAAACAAACAGCAAGAGGCCATCATGAAACGAAGGTAAAATCTGATGGACTTCTGTTTGACTCATAATAGAATACATGCTTTTGCAAGTATGCAGTAAGATCACATGTTATAGTAGTCGCAGATTATATTTAGATTAATGGAGTCAGATTTAAAATTTAACTGCATGGCAAGTGTCCATCTGACATACTGCCGGTGAATAAGCTGGTCTCCCTGACGTGGCTTTGTGGGTGCTGAGAAATTCTCAAAGATTTACATTACATTACATACTGCGTATCGATTTGGTTTTGACTGTTCCTATGACTTGGCTGTTTTGGTGTTGAGCTTACAGATTACAATTACAATGGCTGTAGTGTGACTGATCGAAGGCACTGTGTTCTGAAGCAGTTTGCAACAACTGTATGCTGCATGGAGTCAGATTTAATGATAAAGAATTTTTATTCCTCAAGAAGAGTGTTTGCTAAAACAGAAGGCATGTTGACTTGAGTTGGCATGCAACGAAATTCCAAGGAGAGTTCAGTTTTTTCTGTGCGATATTTTTTTGAACTGATTCATTTTTGATGAATCCTAGATATGCTCTGAAAGACCTGTGGGAATCGGAGCGAGATTACGTCCGGGATCTAAATTTTACGATGGAATCTTACCACAACCCTTTCCAAGAGAAGACACCAGATGTTTTTGCCGGCAGAACAGACGTATTGTTTTCAACCCTTCCAAGTCTATTATCCTTCCATGACAAGTATGTAGATCGTGGTTTAATTGAATTTAACAGTCACAACTCATATGATGCTACCTTTTGATATCATAGTTATTGCTCGTTAAGCGAAGGTTGCATTAATTATAAACAAGTTTGATTCTTATGCTTGAATTGACTTCTCTGTCGCATCTTATGCATATGTTTAAATTTTATTGCATTTAATTGTTTTGCAAGATTGTCTCTAAAAACAATTAATTATCCGACAAAGGCATTAAGTGCATGGTTTTTTCTGCACAGAAATCGCCTTTGGGAAACTCAAACCTGGCTTGATTTGTTGTGATTTGTTTTAGATTCCTAGATGAGATAATGAATTGTTCCAATGATCCAGATTCTATTTCCAATTGTTTCCTCAGTGCTGTGAGTGATACTTCTCTTTTCTTTTTTTTTCTTTTTCTTGATAGTTCTCTTTTCACACTGGTATAACTCAATCCTATAACCAATGGGTTTAAATAATCTCTTCTTATATATTCCTAGGGGTATTTCCAATCTAGGTCCAGGGTTCATATAATTTGCGTTATCTAATTAGTTCTCACTTTGATTATTGCCTGATTAATTTGTGATACTTGTAATGCTTTATGTAACTTTTTTCTGCCTTATATCTTAGTGTGCTTGATACTTACGGACCAATAAAAAAATTTATTGATTGATTAATTGATTGATTTGATACTTTGATGTGGAATCTTGCGGATTGCTCGTTCCAGTTAGTTCTTTGTTCATACATTCTTACCCCGACCATCATGTTTGAAGACTGCCATGGAATGGATCAGTTATTTAGTTGTTCACACAGTTTTGCTTATTGCACTTAAAATTGGTGCTTACTCTTCACTTTTTAGCAGATTCACCGAATTGGTTTTTCTTCTTCTGTTTTAGGAGCAGAGTTTCCAGCTTTATATACCGTACTTAAAGACTCGACAAGAAGCTGATCAAATCGTGGTCAAGGAGGATGCAGTAAAGTTCTTGAAGGTTAACATGTTGTCTCTTTATCCTTAATTAATTTTCAGATTTGCAACAGATATGATGTCCCAGCACATGACTTGCATACAGGAAACACTTTTAATTTGCAGACCTGTACATAGAGCGTTACAAAGTTGTATATAGTGATTGGAAGTTACATTAATATGTACTTGTAGATTTGATTGAGTTGCATACTTGTGAATATGACAATTACCGTACACAGTTACATACTGTAAATTTGGTGGACGGTTATATACATGTAGCTACATACTCATAAATATTATTGTCTTGTAACTGAAGATGGCTTTGAAAATTTTTTTAACCGTTCAGGGACATAATTATATGAATATGTTTACATCAGTAGCCACAAAAAATTGCTTAGCTACTTATGGGTTGGCCTGAGAATTTTACGTTGTGGTTTTATATGGTTTTAAATCCATGCTAAAATTACACTTGTTCGCTAGGGCTTATCTTGTGTAGCTGCTTTGTAAGGCGCCCTTGTGTTACTGCGCCATATAAATCGTCGTAATTATTATTATTATTATTATTATTATTATGAGATATTGTTAATTCTATCTGTATGCAAATTGTACAATGTACATGTGACTTGTAGGAACACGACGTAGCAATTGGAAATGTCGGTGAACAGAAACTGAGTCTACCGCATTATCTTCAACGTCCTTCTAATCGACTTCACGAATATGCTTCGACGTTGAAGGACTTCATGCGCTATTCAGTGCGAGCCAACCAGAACACCGCTCAGCTGGAAAGGGCCGTTGTCATGCTTGAGAGCCTGCGGAAGAAGGCTGACGACCAGCTCCTAGTTGACCATATCACCAACTATGATGGAGTGCTAGCAGAACTTGGACCAGTGTTGTGTCATGTAAGAGGATTTTATATTATATGATACGTATTTAAAAATTATATATCTTGAAGGGTGAAGGGGCGCTATAACAAATGCACACACACACACACACACACACACACGCACGCACACACATGTAATGCATATATTATAGTAAACTGTAAGAAACAAATGAAGTACAATAAGAATGTGACAACAGGTCATTAAGTCTGATGATGCAGTGGGCACATGTCCATTGTCCATGTCTTTTGGATGTGTCCCTTACTAGTGCCCTTTTAGATATGAATGGCACTGATTTTACATGCATGAACTACTTTGGAAGAAAATTCATTCTAGCCCATAATGATGCATATAGCAATTAAGCAAGATCTAAAATTCTAAATAGTAATTTGGTTGGATATACGGCTAATTTGGTTGAATTTCTTTTCATAGGAGAATTTTACTGTGTGGAGAGGAGAGGCGACTGGTAAAGGAAAAGATTGTCACATCTTCCTTTTCAAAGACAAGCTGCTGATCACAAGAAAGAGAAAATCTGATACACCGACATATGAATGCAAGACTGTCATTAATGTAGGCTATTTTGCTAGCATTCTGTGCAGAAACATATATGCTTGATGCTAGTTTTGTCTTAGTGAATTGAAGCCCAGACAAATGAATATTTTTTAGGCAGAAATTTTAGTATCTGGAACTTGGTTAGTTGTCTTGGGATATTAATTCTTTAAGTTTCTTAGTGCCATGCAATAATGGCTTGAGGAAGTGCAATTTATTCACTAGTGCTTGGTCAAATCAGTGAAGTTTGATCGGTTTCACTGCGTCAAATTGTGGCAAGACTTTTTATTCCATGTGATGGCAATAAGAAAAATTATTTTGCTTGTGTGCAAAGACTTGTCTGACTGACAAGTTGATTGATTAATTAACTGGGTGTTTATTCTTCCTCACCAAAGCTGAAAATTTCTTGAGAAGTTGTCTGATTAAGTGAAGTTCAACTGATTCTGTTGTAGCTGCAAGATGTGTTGATCAATGAACTGGGCGACAGAAGGTTTGAGCTGTGCTTTGAAGATCTGTCACGCGGAAAGTACACCATCCAGGCAAAACTGGCGCCAGTTTCTGATGCTTGGTGTCAGCTGCTTGCAACACTGATACCGAAATGGGGCAGAAAACCCGAGTTCAGAACAAAAGTGGATGACATCACTTGCAAAGGTACCGGTATGCTTGCATAAGTTAGAAACAATGTTTAATGTTCCTGGTATGCATGTGCTACCAATCAATCAATCAGTCAATCAATGGGCCAATGTTTATTTTGAAAATAGTTTGACTCAGATGCGACTTGCTGTATGGAGGAGGGATTCTTGGGTCAATTTCATGAATGACACAGTATAATACTGTATGAATATGGTCCTATGATACTGTTAAACAAGAACACAAAAGACTTGTTTGTGTAAAGCCTGAGGAGAGAGCTTGTTTGCAACTTTGCATGTCTGTATAGAAACTCATCAGAAGTAAATTCTTTAGGTAGTTACAAAAGACTTGTATCTGAACAAATGTATTATAGATGACGTAGAGACGATCTATCATAACGCTAGTTAAGAAGATGCTTATAAGACTTGCAATGAGAGTATGAATCTATTAACGACGACATACTTAAGACTTACTTGTGTGCGTGTGTGATTCTCTTACAGAAGGTGCTCCTATTCACATTACCGCTGTGGTCTATGGTCAGCCATTGCCCGACGTAAGTTGGTATTTCGATGGTCAACCGATCATTCCAAAAGGCGACTACAAGATAACGTCTGATTGGTATCAGCAGACGTTGACCATTTCCAGTGTGGCTGTCTCCATGTCTGGACGCTACTCAGCCAAAGCCAAGAATGCACATGGAGAGGAGGAACTTAGCGTAACAGTGACAGTTGAAGGTATCAAATTCTCAGTCAGTTTATCTGTTGTTCAATTTATGTTATGTTATCATGTTATGTTATTTAACCTTCGTCAAATACCTATTGGCCTTTCTACTTCATTTCTTCCTCTTCTTAAGACTGTCTTATTTGACCGGGGTTGGACTGGGAGCGCTCCTGAGTAGAACCTTGAAGGAGCACTATATCAAATTCTCAGTAAGTAAATAAATAAATGACCTATTGTTCGCTCCTGAGTGGGCAACCTTGAAGGGGCGCTATATCAAATTGCTGTATAAAATTCAGTTACGATGTAGTTTAGCAATTCAACTCTCTGTCATTTTGTAATGTAACAAATCAACCGAATTGGGTGGTTATTATTAAGTTACATTTTGTTTGCATAGTGACTTGTTAACTGTTAAAAGTGAATCAGCAGCAAATTTGCCGCAGTTCGGATCTTAATGTTTGCTTTTTGCAGCTGCACAGATTACATTGCTTAGAACTGTATAATGTTGTTTGCTACAAAGAATGCGGTCTGCAACTAAGAATTTACTTACTTATGATGCCTTCTTTCAAAGACTCTGCTGTGGTTTTTGTTATCTGCAGAAGATCTCATTGAGCCAAAGTTTACTTCCGAGCTGCGTAAATGCGACGTCTTGCTTGGAGCCGATGCCAAGTTCTCGGTCAAGATCTCAGGAAAACCTCTTCCTACCGTTAAATGGTTCGTACTCTCATCTAATCTGTACACTCTTCTCATGCCATTATCATGACATCTGTACTGAGAAGCCTAAGTATTTGAATAATCGACATCTCGAATCACTGTCCTACAAACAGAACCACGTGTAGTAATATTTCATTCTTATTTGGAAACTTCTGTAGTACCACTTTTTGCAGTGTTACTAAAACCTTATTGTATCTACATGTATGTAACAAGACTACGTTTTGAATGAGCAGTCCTTTTAATAGAACCAGTCATGATCTATAAGGCGACAACAGAAACCGAAAGGCTATGCAAGATTTTGACATACATGTATTTGCTAATTGTAGGCTGACCATGAATTTTCTCTACATAGTAAACTAGATTACTGGCTTATTAGTAAGATTCTTTTCCTTGTTTTGTTAGTTATGCAAATTCAATATCTAACTGCACAATTGTTAATTCGTCTAAACGGTTTTTGATGTGCAGCTGTATAAAGTTCCAACTACATAACGTTGCATTTTCAGGTTCAAGGATGGAGTTGAGTTGGTAGAGTCTCCGAGATTAAAGTTACTTCCAGTTGACTCTCAGACTCAGATTCTTATTCTGACTCAAGTTGAAGAGTCAGATATCGGAGTCTACGAGTGTCGTGCTGAAACCAAGGCCGGTGCAACTTCCTCCAAAGCCAAGCTTAACATTACTGGTAAGACCATAGGTTGTGTTCTAAGCCGTTCATATGGCAGGCTTAAATTAAATTATCTGTTAAGTTTAGTAGAAATGGTCAAAATAAATTGTAAAATAAGCTTAATATTGCTGTTAAGTGTAAGTCATTTGCTGGGTATACGTGTGTAGGGTCTGACTAAATTATATGTTAAACTTAATGTTGCTGGTAAGCTTATGTGTTAAGTGCGAAAATACTTACCGGCTACTTAATTTATATGTTAGACTTGGCATAACTGGTAAGCTTAAATTATACGCTATTATGGTTGGCTTAGTTTATGTGCTAGGCTTAACATTACTGTTAAGCTTAACCATTTCCCGCCGGATGGGGTCACCCGTGACCCCATTAACAGGATAGGTAATAGGTATCAAAACAATTCCGGCTGGAAAGGGTTAATTTATGTGTTAAAAATAGTTTACATTATGTGCTAAGCTTAATACTAGTCAGAAACTGAAAATATCTGCTGAACAGAAATGAAAGTGACACAATGCTTTGTATTTTCAGACTTGGAGGAGAGAAAGCTGGAGCAGGCGCCTGAATTCAATACCGCACTCAGAGACACGTTGGCCATCGAAGGTAATGAAACACAGCTGACCGTTAACTTCGGCGGACGTCCAGTACCGGAAGTGAAATGGTTCTACAACGGCAAAGACCTCACAGCCTCAAATGAAATTACCCAGACATCTGATGGACAGAATGCATCGCTCACCATTAAAAGCACTCGACCGGAACATTCTGGCCGATACTCCTGTTGCCTTAGCAACCGATTTGGGTCAGTGGAGGTTGCTTCGGTGCTGTCTGTTGCGTCTCCTCCTCTCCTTACTGGTGACTTTGGCAATCAGGAGCGTAACTGCGGAGAGACTGCAAGTTTCGTCTGCAGCTTTAAGAGCTTGCCTCGGCCAGATGTCACCTGGTGTCGAAACGGGCAAGAGTTAACGGTTAGAAACATTCATTCATTCATTCATTCATTCATTCATTCGAACATTTATATAGCGCTCCTTCAAGTTAAAAAAACTACTCAGAGGTGCTCCAAACATGACTACTGAGCATCGGTAATTTCCAGCTTGCAATTTGTAAATACACTGGATGAACACGTTAACCTTTGTAAGTACGATGAATTTTGTTCGGTCCTTTGAGAATTGCTGTTGCACGATTGTCAAGGCCGCTTTTTGAGAGATACCCATAACTGAATACTGCTGCTTGTATACCATAAATAGTGGTACATTAAATGCTGTTTATAATGCCATTTTTAGTTCGGTATCAAATACTGAATTATGATGAGCTGCGATAATAGTGATGTCATATTTCAACGCTGAAGTTTCAGGACTATGTCCATTGTCCCTGAGAATTGTGTTTCAATGGGATTACTAGCTGTCAGCGTGACATTTGTTGTTGTCTGTATGCCAACGAACACCTCTGAGAGTTTCTCTTGAAGAAGTACTGTTCAGATTTTGCAATTACAATTGAACAAAGGGTGCCAGAGTAACAGTGTTTTCTGACCTATCAAATTTCAACTGTGCTTTCCAGTGCATTGTGGTTTTGCCCACAGTCTCACTTGACACAATAGATGTGATTGAAGTTGAACAATGGCTGTTGTTTTGTGATGACAATGTCTGATGATCTATAGGAATCAGACAGAATTGCGGTTGAGATAACGGACTCTCTGACAACATTGACGATTAGAAACGTAGAGCCATCTGACGAAGGTGACTACTCCTGCCATCTGGTGAATGCCGCTGGAGAAACCATCTGTTCTGCTAAACTCGCATGTCTGATCAAGCAACTCAGGTGATTAGACATTTCATGTCTAGCTCATTAAATCTCATAGGGCACATTATTTTTCTATTTATTTTTGTGATACTTATAGTATTCTCCTTCAGTCAGAACAAGTTTTCGTATTCTGTCTCTGTAGTCATCTAGATGTCTGTGCATTTTCACTGTCTGTTTCATTTTGTCTGGGTCTGTCTTCTTCTTCTGTCATTATTGTTGTCTGACTTTAGCTTTCTACTTTAAGACGTCATGACTTAATTTTTTTAGCCTGTACGAGTGTTACAGGTTTGACGTTAATTGATTTGAGATCTTGTGTTTGTTACTTGGCAAACCAGTTCAGCTTCTTATAGTTAAAGTGTTAAAGAGGTTTGTGACGAATGTAAATGAGCACATATATATATTATATAACGATTTTACTTGTTTAATTAGCTTTTTGACAAAGTTCTTGTAGCTTTTCAAGGTGAAAGTGATTATTGATATGTAATATGCAAATTGCATTATCAATACTATACACTCATACATATGGACAATATGTACATGCATCTGTATTTCTGTACATTATACAGTTATACACGCACCGGTGCTTATACATGCATGCACATTGCACACACGCTCATTTATATTTTTTCACATAATTATATCTACACATAGAGGTATGTTCGATTGTTCATTGTGGTTTTCCAGTGAAGTGGATGGCAGCAGAAGTGAAAGCCGTGGTCCAGTCTTTTTAAAAGCAATAGAGAACCAGGAGGTCGTTTCTGGCGGTCTGGCAAAGTTCTGCTGTGAGGCAACAGGTCATCCATTTACCAGCATCAAATGGTAAGATTCTTAGGCTCAGGGATCAAATTTGAGGCACTGACAAAGCCACTGATGTTAGTAGTCATGTGGTGATCATAGTGGTGTTTGTAGTAGTGGAAGTGCTTTTGGTGGTAGTGGTTATTGTGGTGATTGTTGTTGTTGTGGTGGTGGTGGTAGTTGTTTTTGTTGTAGGTGTGGTGGTCGTGATGATGATGATGATGATGATGATGATGACGACAACTATGATGACAACGATGATGATGATGATGATGATGATGCCAATGATTTTAAATTGTGATAAATGGCGCCCATTATTCTTAGCATGACTTAGCTGATTATTACAGTCACAGAACTGTGATATATAACAATCATGCTCTTCCTTAAAATTGATTTGTCTCTTTTCTGTAAACACTTGAGAATCATTCTGTTGAAGAAGCATTTTAAGTACAATAGTGATGAATTTGAAGGTTGTTTTGTAGACATAGTGAGTTTGTGCATTTAAATAAGGTGTTTTTTATGATTTTCATGGTAACTACCTGGTATTTGTTCAGGTTTAAAGATAGAGATGAGTTGAGGTCAACAGACCGTGTTCAGATGGATGCAAAAGATGGAGTTGCTTGGATAAGCATCACCGATGTCAGAGACACTGACGCTGGATGCTATCAGTGCACTTTGTCTAATGCCGATGGACAAACATCTTCCACAGCTGTGCTCAACGTTCAGTGTAAGACGTTTTCTAGACATTGAACGCAGACACTGCTTACAGACACATAGTTAAGTGTATGTCAACAGCTGCAGCAAATGTATTGTAGAGACAAATAGATTGTGACAAGGAACTGAGGCCATTGAAGCACAAAGGGATTCCTGTGTGCCTTTGAAAGATTCTTTGAAGGAGCTAAAAAATGCCAGACATGTATTATTTATTAGGGATGTTGAAGCTCAAGAGAATTGAGCTGATTGGGTGGGTACCAAGACGATGCACCACTTGTGTATCAGATGCGGTAATACAGAACTATAATTGGCATTAATTAATTACCAGGTCTAAGTACAATGCAATAAAATACAGCGGTATTTTTTTTATATAACCCTCACTTCAAGTTCAGAAGTGCACACAGCCATACGATAGAACATTGATAGCGCAGAACAATTGTGGGTGCAGGACTTGAGTCTCAAGGTCCCTACACAGTAACCACCTGAATAGAGGTTTGAACCCAGGTTCTTCGCATTACAGGCAAAGCTCTCTAACCAATCAGCCACTTTTCCATATGCTGTAAGTAATTATTCTTGTGGAAATTTATTTTGGTATTTTATGCTGCAAACTGACAAGTTTTGTTTCCTTGTTACAGCACTGAACATAGACCTGGACGAAGTTGCTGAGAAGAAGTTGAAAGAGTCGAAGCTGCTGAGCGTGGTACCAGTGATGCCATTCGACAAACCGTTGCTCAAAGAAATTGACTTGAACACGTTGGAGATATCTTGGCTGCCAGCCACACTGCCTCCCACAGCTCGTCAGACTCCTATTAGGTGGGGGACGACTTTTGCCTCAGATTTATTGCATTTCATACTTTTTATACTTGCGTATGCATGTATGTGTGTATGTTTACGTGTTCTTATGTAGTATGTGTGCAGTGTCCGGTCAGAATTACTCAGAATTTTTTTTAAACTTTTAGTTGAATTTTAGCATGATATTATGACACATTATTACATAAATTTGTAACGGGCGCAATTAACACCAAAATGTGAATCTGAGGCGCGAATAGTTGGCTAGGAGAAGATGCAGTTAGAGAGAGATCCTTGTGCTTGAAAGCAAAGGAAAAATAGTGAGTTTTGATCCAATTTTTGAAGGAAGGAATTCACTCTGAGCTACAAATTGAGAGTGGATGCATGTAGCTAGATGGATGTATGTAGCAGTTGTAGCTATGTTGTTCACTTATGTAACCCTTTTGAGGTACGTAGAAAATTTCATTCAAATTTTCAATTTTGATTGCAATTAAAAGCCAGGTTTTGGATTACCAGCGTCTAAATAGGCACCAAGTTCTGTAAGAAGCTGAGTAATTGTATGGCTAGATGATGTGTTGAACGCAACCGAAGATAGACTTGCCTTTCATGTTGATCTCATTGTAATTGTAGTTATGTGGTAGAAAGGAAAGACTTGGGAGATGTGACCTTCAATTGGGTTCAAATCCGGAGCGGTCTTGCGGAAACCGTTTTCCACTTGATCGATTATTCGCCCACGAAAGATTTTCTGTACAGAGTGTACGCGGAAAACCAGTTTGGATCGTCGGATCCTACGCTGTCCGTTACATACTATGGAAAATCTGGTAAAATCGCTACTTGTAATTGTGTTCATTGATCCGTTGTATTGTATTGTATGGAGTACACTGTAGAAGAAGTGTTTGTGTATGTGTAAAGAGTGTTTATCTTAGAACTTCTAAAACTTCCGGAATTAATGCCAGAACTTGAGTTTCCTGTAGCAATGGCATGATGGAACTGTTGAGGAGTACCTTACGAGCATATGAGTTTTGATGAGACATTAGAAATAGTTGTGTTTGGATGCGTGAGCAAATCGATAAATGTACCATGTAGGATTATTGTGTACATATAAATTGATTTGATATTTTATGAATTGATCGATGAATTAGTTCACTTGTGCATCCATGCATTGTTTAGTTAATTAATCACTTCGCCTATAATCTGTCAGACAGACTCTGACTCGAAAGATTGGAATCTGTGAGTCATTAGTTATTTTATGATTTACTGATTGAGGAAGTCAGCAGTACTGCCCAATGCCATGATCTGTTTTGAGATAGCGTAATAATGACTGCATAACAGTTGTACATTTATCTGTTTAGCTTCTGAGGTTAAAGCTGCAAAGCCGGTTTATCGTGAATGTTTGCCACCGAAGACACCAAAAGACAAGCCAACAATCACAGAACTAAAGGACGATGCTCTCAAGTATGTCATAATTCATTCATTCATTCATTCATTCATTTCGTGAATTTATATAATTGTCTTTATTGTTCCTAGCCTTGTGAACAGATTAAGAAGAGAGAGGAGGAAGCATCAGTTTTGGCAATGATGATGTAATTTCTTTTCTAGTGGTTCTGGTAATGATCTTAGTGAACCTAGTGTTGAAAAGCAGTCCCTTAAGGCAAAGCTGAGAACTTGAGAGGCAGCCATGGGTGTAACATGTTAGCAACTTATTTACTTAACCTTGGCTGCTTCTGTGGATGAGTGGCTGTCTTTCCATGAACAGCGTAGTTTACAGCAGAATTGCTCATTTTTAAGCTGAACTGACTAGGGACACTTTTGTAGAGAAATTTTGAACTGCCTGTTCTAGTTAGAACTGCCTGTCCTGGTTAGAACTGTCTGTCCTGGTTAGAACTGCCTGACCTTGTTAGAACTGCCTGTCCTGGTTAGAACTGCCTGTCCTGGTTAGAACTGCCTGTCCTGGTTAGAACTGCCTGTCCTGGTTAGAACTGCCTGTCCTTGTTAGAACTGCCTGTCCTGGTTAGAACTGCCTGTCCTGGTTAGAACTGCCTGTCCTGCTTAGAACTGCCTGTCCTGCTTAGAACTGCCTGTCCTGGTTAGAACTGCCTGTCCTGGTTAGAACTGCCTGTCCTGGTTAGAACTGCCTGTCCTTGTTAGAACTGCCTGTCCTGGTTAGAACTGCCTGTCCTTGTTAGAACTGCCTGTCCTGGTTAGAACTGCCTGTCCTTGTTAGAACTGCCTGTCCTGCTTAGAACTGCCTGTCCTGGTTAGAACTGCCTGTCCTGGTTAGAACTGCCTGTCCTGGTTAGAACTGCCTGACCTGTGATCAGCTGACAGTCCAGCGCACTTCTTACTGGGTACTGCACCTCAAAATACTGATCATGCACTGTGAGTGTCTGCCTTTGTGATTTGATTACTGTAAATCTTTGGCCAGGATCTCATGGCAGGCGAGTGAGCTGCCGTCAGGAGCTACAGTCACTGAGATCTGGTACATTGTGGAGCGTCGTTGTCCTCCCAGCAAGAACTGGATTGAGATTGCGTCTGAAATCAAAGACACCGAATACGAAATGCATGATTATCGACCGGAAAAGGACTACATGTTCCGGATACGTGCTGGAAACGAATACGGACTGAGTGAGCCGTCAATGAGTGCCACTCTCTTCACCAAACCTCCAGGTTGGCTGAAATTCAAGAACTTTGTAAATTTCTGCTTCTTGTGTTTTTTTTCCTTAAAGTATATTGGTGTTTTTTAACCTGTACTATTAATTTATTATGGATTTTCTATTTCATTTCATTGTTCAATACTTGTGAATAAGCTGATGCCAAGCTTTCAAGTGTTGCTTTAGACATTTTGAGATTTTGATTAATTATAGACCCAAGTGGGAAATATATCATATCTGTTTTAGGAGCAGCTTTGAGTTATTGTAATAGGCCATTATAGGAATGCAGTTTTGTTGAATGTTTGTTTGTTGCATGTACATTTTTATTGTTTGCTGCACTGTTTTTACTTACAATAGTTTATCTGTTGTTGAAAATTAACTCGTTTACATAATGAATTGTACGATTTTAATTTGTTATGATTTTGTGTCTTTTCTTACAAAGAATCATCGAAGTCAGTGCGAAAGAAAGACAGCGACGAATACAAATCGAAAGTGAAACCACGCACGATCTGGGATAAACCCGAGATCGCAGACATGATCGGCATGGCCTTGACCTTGAGGTGGAAACCTTCGTCGATTCCGCCGTATGCCGTTCAGACAAAGATCTGGTACATTGTCGAGCAGCGTATTCCTCCCGACACGGACTGGACAAAGATTGCGACTGACTTATCAGATACTGAAATGCGGATCAAGTACTGCGCCACAAACGATTACTACTTCCGAGTTCGAGCCGCCAACGAGTTCGGCATTGCGGAGCCGTCGATGCCTGTGATGCTGCGGAAGAAGGAAGGTGTGTTCGGGTGTTGGAATGACATATGATGCTAATGATGCTAATAATGGTGATGGTGATGGCGGTGGTGACGGTGATGATGATGATGATATTGCAGACATATTAAGCTATTACATTACATTATGCTATGCTGCGTCTGTTCATTTCCATCACCCAACTACCACCATCACCGATAACCACCGTAACACCACGCTGTCTCCTCGGCTTGACCTCTCCGGATTTTGACCTGGCACCGGAACGGAAACGGCAGCTCTGGCTATTGCGGACTTGATTTGATATAGCACCAGTGAATAAGCTGGTCTCCCTGACGTGGCTTTTGTGGGCGCTGAGAAGGTCTCAAAGATTTACATTGCATTACATTTCCAGAAATATTTATGCTTTGGTCATTTCTTGTTATAAGAAAGATCCAAGCTTCAGACTCACGACTGTAGTTACATATTGGCTTCCTTTTTGGAACCCTTGTTTCAGAATTATCTAGAGTCATAAAGAGGAGTTATGGTTCAGGGATGGAGAAGGAAGGATGGGAAGGTGAGGAAAGAATGAGAGGGGATATATGAGATAGAGATAGGGTAGTAGGTTGGAAGAGAGGTGAAAAGTAGTGCAACAGTAGGGCAGCATAGCTAATGGGGAGGGGGCAATAGAGATATTAGAGAATTTATGCAAAATGTATCTTTTGCCAAACTAGTACCAACCAGAATGAAGATGTGTGTGAGAGTGAGGCTAGTAACTAACGGATGTGCATTTTTCATAAATTTTTGAAGACGCTGAAATTGTGCTACAAAATTGATCATAAAAATTTATATTTATTACGTTATGGAATTATGCGCAAGTTTTATAGAGATAGTTTTCCTAAACAGAATGTGGTTATAGATGTTTCTTTACCGGCTGTGTTTCTGTTTTTACTTGTGTGTGTGTCATGTCTTTCTTGTTCCAGATGTTTTAGAGTCAGAGGCGGAAATGCTGGCAAAGAAGAAGAAGGAGAAAGCAGAAAGAGACTACCTCACTTCCAGAAGAGTGCCTGATCACATGAGTAAGCTCTGATTTAAGCAGGGAATGACATGTTGACCCATGAAACCTGCTCTTCACAGCTTCCTTACAATAAGACAGTTTCTTATTTTTCTAATGGCTGGGGACAATATTTACCATATATGTATGTGTGTAGGTGTGTGTGTGTGTCTGTGTGTAGGTGTGTGTGTGTGTGTGTGTGTGTGTGTGTGTGTGTGTGTGTGTGTGTGTTTAGTTATGTATTTGTGTTAGTAAATATAACAGTAAAATTGATGAGTACTCAAATTAGATTAACAGTCCTCGTGATTTTTCCTACAAGTCTGGTGGTGGTGAAAAGAAATGATGAGTAATAATTTTCACCAGAGTGAAAGGTGGCAGATTGTTCTTATAAAGTTATTAACCGACACATTTTTGAAGTCATTTTACAGATGTGAACTCAATTCTATATATATGCTAACAATATGATATAGATTTGATGAATAATACAAGGTTCCAAGCTAAGAAATATTTCAAGGTTTCCCGAAACGTGACTTATTCAATACTCCAGAGTTTAAGAAGAGAAATATGTTAAAAATATATAACATTCTCGGTTGTTTTTCTATCGAATGAATGCTACAGGTATTATTTTGTTGTGTAACTTTCCATTTTGTTTGTCTAGGAATAATTCCTGAATTTCTTGGAACTCCAGAGGATACGCAGTATGGTGTTGAAGGTCGCACTTCAGAAGTAGTCCTGAGACTTCGTGCTTATCCAGAACCGAAAATCACGTGGAATTTTCACAACACGCGGTATCGAGAGATTTTGAAAATAGTATTTTGGAGAATTTATTAGACTTGAGAAACATTTGCTGCTAGAGCTACGTGATTGCAGTCCAGTGGCTTTTCAGTGCCTTCATCTGTAACTGTTTAGTGAACGAGGGTATAGGATTTAAATACCTTTCAAGGTTCTTTATTGGTGCAATACAAATGTTATGCTGCATGCATGTATACATGCATACATAGTTACATACATACATACAGACATACTTACATATATTTATGCATTTACACTGTCATGCATACCTATGGCATGTATAAGAAATTAATTATTTAATTGATTCAATTGCTAGGATTGAAATGGGTGGCAAATACACGAGCAGTGTGTCAAGTTCTGGTGAGCTTGTCCTTCAGATCCACGACTTCTCTTGGTCTGAAGTCGGCGAATATAAAGTCATCATAGAAAACGAGTTTGGAGCTGCCACAAGAACCATTAAGATTGACATGGCTGGTAAGAAGTAGAAGTTAAGCTAAGCTAAAACTTGTCTCGGCCAATTTAATTGGGGTTCATGACTTATTCAGTAAAGACCACTCAAAGCTAGACAGCTCTGCTGGTAGCGGCACAGTTTGGGTTTTAAAAGTCCAACAGGATTTATCTTTTAGTTCACAGTAGTTTATTATGATTGCTCATGAAGCTTATTTGATTTGTTTTTTATGGCAGACTTTGTTAAATTTGGTCTAAAAGTTAGTTGTTCAGAAGGTCCAGTGGGCTTATCACAAGTTTTAATTTTGTGAAATTCTGAGACAAAGTGATTTTCATATATCACCATTGCTGATATCTTAATCTGTGGTTATAAAAAATTCACCTGATGGGCCTTCATTCCATACTGGCCGTATGGTGAGAGCTGTTTAGATGCTGATTGAGGTAGTCAGTCAGTTAGTCAACAATGTTACATGTTAATTGAGGTAAGGTAAATTTCTAAAGCTACACTGACCACTTGTTAACAATCATAGTTATACAAGTATTTGTATGCAGGTGTTGTGTTGACCAGAAGATAATGAACACCGAAATATATGACAATAATTTAACAAAGTTTGAAACAAAAGACCATGATTTTACCACATTATTTTAAGAGGATTCTAAATCACCACCTAGGAACCTGTTTTTTCTCTTGTTTTTTGCATACTGTCTTCTAAATGGTGTAAGTTTGCTGAAAAAATAACAGTCGCATAGAATTCTGAATTTTTTTCCATGGGCATATTTTATATTGCTTTATTTTAGAACAGCAAACTAACGAATGAATGAATATCATTTTCAGATCCCCCAACGTTCCTGGAGCCAATGAAAGATCAGATCTTCAATTTGCATCAGATTGGACGTCTGGAATGTCGTGTCCACGGAATTCCTTATCCCACAATTCAGTTCAAGAAGGACTGGCGTCCCGTGGCCGGGTCCCACCGGATAAAAATGTCCCGCGAGGATTTTGATCACTGGTCTCTTAACATCCAGAATTCTATCCGTACAGACGAAGGTGTTTATGAATGTATTGCTGAAAACGCTGCTGGAAAAGTCTACTGCACGGCAAATGTTAAGATTGCAGGTAACATCAACATTTCAATTAAATCTATTTTGTTTTATTCACGCATTCCTATGCAGAACATTTGCACAGTAGTTCAACAAATGGTTGTTTTTCGGAAATATCCTCTTTAACTTTCCATTAGCTGCAGAGCACGAGAGTAGTTACCAGAACTGTCCTAAGTTTGGAAACTTTCATTCATTCATTCATTTCGAAGACTTATATAGTGCCATTTCAAGAAGCCTACTCAGAGGCGCTCCCAGCCCAGCCACTTTGCCTTTAACGATGTTGCTCTCTTCTTATATATCTATTTGTTCATTCTTGAAATTTATGTAGCATTCCTTCAATAGGCCCCTACTGTGTGAAACTCAGTCAAAATGAAAATGGTTTTGGATTTTTGTGTATGGTTGAACTCTTACAAGATGATTTCTTTTTCCTATAGAGAAATCTGGATTGCGAAGAGACATTAAATTCAATGGTGTTGCAACTGAGGAATATTTCCATGTCATTGATGAACTTGGAAGGTAGACTAAAAAAATTTGATTTAATGTTATTGTTAAAGAAACTGTGGCAATATCACTGAATATACATATATATTAATTAATTAAAATAATTTGCTCCTTTTAAGCATTGACAGTATTAACACTGCGAGAAAGTGGAACTGAGTACGGTACTTTCTGCATATTATCATTTATGTTTTCAAAAAGAAAGGAGTTTATTCTAATTCTCTTTAGAAATGAGCATTTATGCAAGTTCCGCATTCGTTCATTTTCTAAATTTACTTTTGGATGACTTATTTATAGAGGCTCAATACTCATATAGTTTTGAAAAATTAAGAATTTATTCTACTTCACTGTATAAATTGTTTTATATTCTTATTGGATAATTGTTTTGGGGATGACTTGTTTTATAGAGGTTCGTATGGCGTTGTACGAAGAGTGATTGATAAGAACTCTGGCAGCCAGTATGCCGCTAAGTTTCTACGATACAACGACCCATTAGTAAGGGAAGAGCTGGCACAAGAACTTGAGATGATGTCACTTCTCGACCACAACAACATTGTTCAGGTTGTCGATGGTTACGAAGACAAGAAACGCCTAGTCGTCGTCATGGAGATGTATCCTTGACAACAAATTAACAGAAATGATATTGTCTGAACTTTGCTGTGCTCAGTTGATAAATGCGTGATTGCATGGGTAATACATGCTACATTATCTTCTTAAGTACTCTACACATGCATGGCAACACTTTTAGGTCACAAAATATCATTGAATTGTTTGTATGTGCACTTGTTATAGCGCCCCTTCAAACTCTCAGAGGCGCTCCCGTCTACAGCGCAGACACTGTATTGAAGTTTCACGCCGAAGTGCTGAGCAATTGTGAGTGAAGGACTTGCCCAAGGTCCTTATGCGGCGACTTGAGGTGAATTCGAACCTGCAACCTTTCGACTGCAAGGCAACAGACATACCCACTACACCACCGCGCCCATGAATTATGAATGGAACATTTTTAAAAGTCCATACGTGTTGACAAATTCAGTAAATCGCATATCTAATGTCTCATTTTAAAGGAATCACATTTTTTACAGTTTTTTAGCATTATCTTTTTCTTATAGGGAACCTTAATACTGAGAAACGCTGTTTCTTGTTTGTACGAAAATATTCGGTTTTAGATTTGAAGTGGAAGAGTATCAGCATCGTAGAAAGTGTTGAAATATAATTTGCATGAATGAAACTTGAACAGACTGAAACTTTCCCATGTAAACAGAACATTTCTTAATGAAGTCATTTAGCGTGACGGGTGGTGAGCTGTTTCAGCGTTTGGTCAGCGAAGATAGTTTGATGGAGAGCGAGGCGGCGTTCTATCTGCGTCAACTTCTGTTGGCCGTAGAATACATGCACGCACAAAACGTCATTCATCTCGACCTCAAGGTTTGCTTCCCTCTCCTCTGTCAGTCACTGAATTCTACGTTATAATTATTGAGGCTCTATGGTGCAAACGTTATTTAGCCATTTTGTGGAGCAGTAGCAAGTTGGGTGTTTAATCCAATGATCATTGTTTTGAGCCTGCTGAGTAAACTTTATTGTCCACAAACATACTTGTCTTGCACCTCAGAATCGGACCGAGTGACCTAGAAATAGAAATGACTGCAATTGAATGAGTTGCATATAAATGGAACAGCAACTTCACATTTATCATGGCATATCTATGCTGTTTCAATGTTAATTATTTACAAGGCATCATCATCATCATCAGCTCAGATACATATACATACTGTACATAGGCAGCAGGCATGCATAAAAAAATTGCATATGTTTTAGTGATTTATTTTAAATGTTTTTCACTTTTGTAGCCGGAAAATCTTCTCCTTTCCAGTTCTTCTTCGGATGAACTGAAGGTCATAGACTTTGGCTTTGCCCGAAGGTACAATCCAAAGCGAAAACTACGCGTAAAGTACGCGTCTCCAGAATTCTGTTCTCCAGAAGTAGCGAGAGATGAATCGATCACTCCAGCAACTGACCTCTGGAGCGTCGGAGTCATTGCCTACATTCTGTGAGTTCATACATGTTGTATGTATGTATATGAACATTTATATAGCGCCCTAACAAGAATGTCATTGCCTACATTCTGTGAGTTCATATATGTTGTAATTTATAGGATTTGGTTTGTAGTGATGATAGTGTTTTGCAAAGTTGTAAAAAAACGTTTTTCCCATTTTTTTATTCTCTCCCAAAAAACGTCGTTTTTTGGTTTTTATTTTTCCCCATCGTTTTTTATCGTTTTGAATGATTAAACTTCAAGTTGCATCACGAGTCAAATCAGTTTAGTGCGTTTGACTTTCATGGAGATGGATTAATAAGTGTTAACCTGGTTATGTTTAAGTGGCGAAGAACCTCTTTTTTGATACAATTATAGCTTGAATTATAATTTTGTGTGTGATGAATTCCAAATCTATGAATCAAATATTTATTTTGATGAATTTAATGTATTTCCAATTTAATTCAGTCTTACAGGATTATCACAATATTGCCGAACTTTGTTTTGATTTATGACTATGCAGAATTAATAATGTTTTGATTTGCAGTATTCTTGTTTTGATGTCATTTTATTTTTCTGTTTTGAGGCTGTTTAATTTCACTATTTGCTGTGCTGTATCTATTCTAATATCATTCTGATCATCATTTTCAGTGAGATCATTTTGTTTCAATGTTTCTATTTTGGATCATTTTTATGTTGCTGTTTCTATTCTGGAAATATTTTGTTTCATGGTTTCTTTTCCCAGATCATTTTGATTCACAGTTTAGCTCGGAGGTTGCATTTTTTAGTGTATATTCTGCTGTAATCTGTTCTGAATTTATTTCTATTTCAATTCCTTTCTGTAGCTTGACTGGAGTCTCCCCATTTCATGCGGAGTCTCCACGCCAGACTCTTCTGAAAATTCAGGCAGGAAAGGTGGAGTTTCCAAGCGAGATTTTTGCCGAGATTTCGGAAGTGGCACAAGAATTCATATCAAAACTTCTTGAAAAGGATCCCAGGTATGTGGCTGGAAATTAATATATAATCTTGTGAACTTTCCTACAGAAACATTGCAGGTGTGTTACAGCATTATAGTCAGTTACTAATGGTTTTTATAAAATTACGATAGATTAGGCTAATGCAATTTTTCATTTTTTTCACGTTAAGTCCAGTGGCTTTCCATGGTGAGTGATGAATTGGAATTTATGGCAGATTTTTTAAATTAATTACCTCCATGGTATTTAGTTGACTCCCGTGGTATTTAATTAACGCAGATACTGAAATGCGTTTTTCTTTGTTATGACAATGAGCCTTCGACGTCTTTCTATTCTTGAATGTAAAAGAAGTTTTTTGTCAGTATGCTTTGTCTCCTTGCCTTTCTGTCTCGTACTTTTTCAAGAATGAAGAGATTATCTAATATGCTTTATGCCTGAGTTGCTGTTGAGTGATTATTTTTCTGCATGCTAATTTCAGACGGCGCATGTCAGCAACAGAGGCGATTGAGCATCCGTTTCTTTGTTTGGCCAATCACAGAGGACTTGGAAACAGGATTGGAATGGATAGACACAGGGCATACATGTTCCGAAGGAAGTGGGAGGTGGTTTCTATTGCACTGTGTATTTTATTTTGCTGTGTTTATATTGCACTTTAATCTATCTTATCTAATTGAATTTGATCTGATCTAATTCAATGACTTCTCGAGCACTGTTATCCTAATGCCAAAGATTTCTATCGATAGCTAGTTTATTTATTTATTTATTTTGGAAATGTAATATAGCGCCTCATATAGAGCTAGTGGTATCAAACCAGTTTCCTTATGATCTTTGTGACAGCACATTGCCATTCTGCCATCTTCCCACCACATGTAAAACAACATCTATTCTGTTTGGATACCAGGGATTTTTTAAGTATGGCCATAGTTAGCCAATCAGAGAAATAACCAAACGACTTGGTTTTGTTTCTGTTCAGCGTGGTAGCACGGTGGTTCGGACAATAGTCCAGCCGAAGCCCCTTTCCGCCTACATGATCGAGGCGCCTGCAGTGGAAGTGGATATGGCGGTTCCAGTTCTTCATATGCCAGGCGGAGATGAGTCGGATAGAGCCAGCCTTTCCGGGTCCATTCAGCTGGAAGCTGGTGCTTCTGCCATGCTCCAGGTTGGAAACCTTCAATAGACCATATTATTACTGTGCCAAGGAAAGGTTGATTGGTTGTTATATAATAGGTTATTGATTACCTTGCCATATATTAACATGCCTTACCTTACCTACCTTTCTTTCTGAACTTTACCTTACCATACCTTGTCTATCCTTACATTACAATGCCATGCTTTATTTTGTACCTAGCCTTACCTTGCTTTAAATTGTCTGTAGCGTACTTTACTTGCCTTACGTCCTCTTGCCTTATCTTTTCTTACCTTCGTTTCTTTACGTTGCTTTTCCCTGACTTTCATTACTTTTCTGTTTGTTGAAGCTGCCTTGCTACACTGCCTTAACTTTATTTGTCTTATCATCTCTAACGATGCTGTGCCTTGCTTTCTTATCATGGCTTTCTTTACAATTTTTACAAGCCTCATCTTACCTTTTCAGTAAGTCTGTTACGTTGATACTCATCACTCCAATCGTGAGTCTTAGAAGTACAGCAATACATCAAGACATCATTGAATTTGAATGTCATCACTCATCAATACTTTCAACATCATATTCATATTTCTGATCTAGTAATTTCTGAGGGGCAGCTGGTGGAAGCTGGTGCTTCATAAAGAAAAAATTTCTGGTAAAAAATTCTGAAGACCAGTACCATCCAAATTCGTTTAATCAGTTTACACAGTTAAGTGCATAGGATGGTCTTCATCTGCTTCGTCTTCATCTGCTTCTTCAAATCCAGATCATGGGTCCTCCGAGCATGATGTCTGCCACTCCGTCGGTCGCCGGATCTGGATCGTCGTCCGAATGGGGACGCGAGTACGAGGACGAGGACACTTGGTACGAGTTCTCCAACGCATACCAGACCGGTCCTGACACCCACCTCTTCCCATCAAAGGACACCGGGCTGTCCCTGCGCATGGCCAAGTACCGTCGTACGTCACACTCCTCGACCTCTGCGTCAAGGACATCGAGTGTGAGGTCGCTGAAGGAGAGAAGGGATTTACGAGATCTGGACAAGGAACTCGACATGGAAGACCCGATGCCGTCGAGGTTTGCGACACGCGGATCGTGGCAACAGAAGAACATGATGATGTCATCATCAGAAGGTCATTCGCCGTTATATTGATATTATGCGCATATTATGTATGCATTGTCTAGGCATTTGATGTGTGCTTGTTCAGTGCGTGAACAAAGCACTGCTCGCACTGATGTTAGAGTTATCGGACATAGAAGATAGAAAAGATCAATTTAGCATTGACTTGAAATTGCTGTTTGTTGTGTTTTTGGGAGCAGTAAAACACCTCTGTTATGTTGTTATGCTGTGTTATGCTAAAGTGCCCTTTTCTTGTGCCAGCAGTAGGCTTGGGCCTTATCTTTAACAAATTACTGGATAAAAATGCAATCAGTAATTTCTAGATTTGTCTTCTTCTGAAGGTTATCCTCCAATCTTCAAGGAGAAGATTCATGACAAGGCATACTGTGTTGGAGATCCGTGCACCCTGAAAGTTCGTGTGATCGGAAATCCACAGCCGATCATATCGTGGTACCGAAACGACGAACTGCTTACGGAGGGCGGACGAGTGAGGGTGACGTACAGCGACGACGGTCGACATTCGCTGACGATTCTACAGACGAAGCCAAACGACTTTGGCGTCTACAAATCTGTCGCACGAAATAAATACGGCACTGTTACGTGCCGAGCGAGAATGCTTTGCGGAGGTAAAAAGATGCGTTACATAAATTTTTCTTACACGCGCAAGGTCACATTGAAACGCGTGATGGTGTGATGAGTGTTGCATGAATTAATGTATGATGACGTGAGTGATAAGAAGAAAGGTGATCAGGATGATGGTGTTGATTATGTTAACCTTGTAGCGTGCATTAATAATAATAATAATAATAATAATAATAATAATAATATGTAGAGATTTATTTTAAGTGCCATGGGTTCGTAAGCAATCGATTAAAAAAGCCGTAGCAACGATTCAGAATTATATTTATATTTATTATATATATATAATATATATATATTTTATATATATTTATATTATATTTAGTTAACCCTTTAATGCCGAGATGGTGGTAAGTATAGGAAATCCTATACCCTCCAGCATTAAAGGGTTAACCACTTCACCGTCGATGAAGATGTTGATGGATGATGATAGTGATTATATGACAAGAGAAATGATGATGGCATGTAGGACAGTTCTTGGAGACTGATTTTTTGTCCAGATCATCCAAGTCGACCTGGTCGACCTCACGTGACGAAGATCTCCGACCGCGAGACATTCATGATCTGGGAAGAGCCGGAGTCCGATGGAAACAGTTATATCCAGGCGTACAAGGTCGACTGGCACCGACCAGGTCAGAGGACATTCTTATAGGACAGACAATGATTGTTTCAAGGTTCTTGGTTGTTATGTCTATTACTGGGAAGAGGTTCTTTTAAATAAGAACCTGCAACTATTTATTATGATGTAATTTAGACGGTTTAACCAGTAATCACAAAGAAGATCTGACTTTTGTCAACTACTTTTGGCATTGCTTTGATCGTCTAGCAAGAAACCGAAGGGAAAATTCTGTTCGTTACAGGTGCTTATTAATGCCATCTAGTATAGATGTTATTTTGTATACTTTTTGGCTCAAAAATTGATTGATTGGTTGATTGATTGATTGATTGATTGATTGATTGATTGATAGCACAGATTGATGCATCCATTGCCACGGTACTTTGGCACCAAGCATGATGTCATCAAAGGAAAAATGTAGCATATTCATTAAAATATTATTAATATTATCATTATCTCTTGTGTCGTCATGACCTGGTTGCAGTCTCTTCTCTGGTAAAAAATGCTGTCTTTATATTTGCAATCCCAAGGATTTCTTGGTTAAGCAATAATAATGATGATTATAAATATATTTTATGCAGGTGATGAACGCTGGACAACGGCCACTTACTGCATTGATGAATGTGCTCTGATAAAGCGTCTTCGACCAGACACTTCGTACAGATTTCGAGTGAGTGCGGTTAATAAGTTTGGACCGAGTCCCTACAGCTGGGCATCTGTGGAAATCCGGACAAAGAAGAAAGGTCGGAAATCTTGATACGTCTTAAAGAACAACTCTCTTGAAAACCATTCCTGCATTTCTCAGAACTTATTATTTTTCAGAACTATTTCTTTCAGTATTGCTTTTTCAGATTTAAAATCTTCAAATCAATTGTCAGCCTGTTTCACTGCTCAGATTTAAAATCTTTGAATTAATTTTAATTTTTTTTTCACTCTTCAGCTTTAAAATCTCTATATTAATTTTCAAAATGCTTCACTCCAGATTGAAAACTTTCAGATTAATTTTCAAGCTGTTCATCTTTTCAGATGTAAAATCTGCAAATTAATTTCCAAACTATTTCAATTTTGTTGTAACATTGTCCGAACACAGGAATGGTGTATTTTGGGGTTCTGTGTTCAGACAACTGGCTCCTATGCATTGATTCAGGCACGATTGCTATAGAAATGACCAGATATGCATGCATTGCATATTATAGTTTGTATACATACGTGCGTGTTGAAATTCTGTTGCCGTAGGTGCGTCATCGCTTGACGTTGACTCCGAGACGAAGCGAATTCTGCTTCGTTCGCGACAGGCTACATCTCGTCCCTCGCCAGAGGCCAGTCCAACCGCCAGTCCATTTGGGTCGACGGAGGACATTGTGCAGGCCGTAGCTGAGGAGAAGGCCAGGCAGTCGGGTCTTCCATGTACGGAAGTTCATCTGCAGGAGGCAGATCCTGGAAAGCATCTGCAGTTTGGCTCAGAAATCTGGAGGTTATTTTTCTGTTACTTGTACTATTAATAATAATGATAATGATAATCGTAACTATGATGGTTGTGTCACCTCATAAATTGTGGTAATGATAGTAATAGTGGTGCTGGTGGGGTGGTGGTGATGATGGTGATGGGGTGGTGGTGGGGGTGGTGGTGGTTGTGGTGGTGGGGTGGTGGTGGGGTGGTGGTGGTGGTGGTGGGGTGGTGGTGCTGTTGGTGGGGTGGTGGTGGTGGGGTGGTGGTGGTGCTGTTGTTGGTGGTGGTGGTGGTGGGGTGGTGGTGGTGGTGGGGTGGTGGTGGTGCTGTTGGTGGGGTGGTGGTGCTGTTGGTGGGGTGGTGGTGGTGGGGTGGTGGTGGTGCTGGTGGTGCTGTTGGTGGGGTGGTGGTGCTGTTGGTGGGGTGGTGGTGGTGGGGTGGTGGTGGTGCTGTTGGTGCTGTTGGTGGGGTGGTGGTGGTGGTGGTGGGGTGGTGGTGCTGTTGGTGGGGTGGTGGTGGTGGTGGTGGGGTGGTGGTGGTGCTGTTGGTGGGGTGGTGGTGGTGCTGTTGGTGGGGTGGTGGTGGTGGGGTGGTGGTGGTGCTGTTGGTGGGGTGGTGGTGGTGGTGGGGTGGTGCTGCTGTTGGTGGGGTGGTGGTGGTGGTGGTGGGGTGGTGGTGGTGGGGTGGTGGTGGTGGTGGGGTGGTGGTGGTGGTGGTGGTGGGGTGGTGGTGGTGGGGGTGGGGTGGGGTGGTGGTGGTGGGGTGGTGGTGGTGGTGTTGGGAGTGGGGTGGTGGTGGTGGTGGTGGGGTGGTGGTGGTGGTGGTGGGGGCGGCGGTTGTGGTGGTACGTGACTGAATGGACCAGTTATGGTATTTTGCTCAACAGTCAGTGTGCCTTTAAGCTTGTTGAGCTCAAAAGATAGTTTGATATTGTTTAGTGTTACATTCATGCTTGAATTGCAATAAACGCAGAAATGTAAGTATCGGCGCATTTAATTTAGTGCCTTTTTAGATCCTGGCAAAGGCAGAAGGTGCCTCAGTGTGACTTTGGAGCTACCTCTGAGAATACTGAGTCCTTCTGATGTCATGAGATGAATTATTTATTTACTTGCTTTATTTTTGGTTGCCTACTAATCTCACTGTTTCAGTCATTAAATAAAAAAAATTAAAAGACGAATTTATATGGATTGATAAAATAAGATTGAAGATGAATTGATAAAATAAGAATGTGAGGTGTGTATGTTCGTGCGCATATTAAATATTCTCTGATCGACAGTGAGCTTTGTTTTTTTCTTGGCCAAGGTGTTAATTTGGTGGTTTTAATTTCACTCCAGAGGGCGTTTTTCGATTGTTCTCAACGTCCAGCCAAAGGAAGGAGTGAAGATAAAGCGAGTGGCAAAGGTCAGCGAGTTTGACCCTGCGAACGCCGAGCGAAGTCTGCAGGAGTACGAAGTGCTGAAATCCGTCAGACAGGAACACGTCGTACGACTGTACGAAGCGTTCTTGTGGGACAATTTTGTCGTTCTTGTGTTCGAGAAGTTGTACGGTGAGAACGTCGTGAGGTCGCTTTCACTGAAGAACCGATACAGCGAATACATTGTTACGAACATCATCAAACAGGTCAGAAGTCTTCTGCATTTGCTGGTTGCCTAGCAACTTCACAAAAGCAGTTGCATTAAAGTTGCTTGATTTTTTGAAGACACAATGTGATACTTTACGGATTAGTCTCATGTGTTTAGATTTTATAGATTGCTGTGTGAACAGAGAAGTCCTTACACTGTGGTATGTCATGCTTTGTTATATCAGCTGATGCCTTTTGCACTATAAAGTCGCTCATTTGTTATAACGGCGAAAACATAATAATAATAATAATGCATAAATAAATATATGCATGTATTTACAACATACATACAAAGAAAATGTGTGGGTAAGCAGATAACATTTCTTTATAATTGTTGCATTGCTCCAATTGCATTCCAGTAAACTCTGATCGTCATATAGTTAAGAAGGTAGTATGCGATGCTTCTGTGTTACAGGTATTAGACGCGTTGCAGTTCTTGCATCATCATGGCATGGTTCATCTGAACATCCAACCAGACAATGTCATCATGCAGAGCAGACGACGCTTCGACGTCAAACTCGTCGACTTCGGCCAAGCGCACCGAGTCACGACTCCAGATGGAGTGAAAGTCAGTCGGATAGGAACGGCCGAGTTCATGGGTATTTCGCATTTTATATTGTGATATTATTGCTTGCTAATTAATAACCACTGTTTTCAACTGTTATTTAGAGTGTTAACAAACAGTTATTCTCTAGTTGTAAAATTGTTGTTGTCTTGTAATTTGCATGCCAAACAAATGGATCTTTAATTATTCAGAATTGCAGTTCAGAGGTTGCTAATCTTAGTACCCTATCACACATTTCGTTACACTGCCTCATATCCATTTATATAAATATATATATATATAGAATTTATATATAATATACATATATAGTTATTAGTTATACATGATATATATATATAATATATACATGTACAGCAATATCTATGTATTGTATATGTAACTACATATTATGTAACTACATATTTTTTGTTGTAGCTCCTGAGAAAGTAACTTCTGAAAATGTTGGTGTGGCAGGCGACGTTTGGGGAGTTGGAGTTCTGGCTTTTATCTTGTAAGCAGACAAAGCAACAAAAATTTATGTTAAGTTTGATAATCATCATCAATCATGCAGTACTGTAATTATCAATTTATGGCTTAATGTGTAACTTCATTCGCTGTATTTCAGAAATATATATGCTACTATGATATTTGATTCAATGTATGTGATAAATACCAGTTTGTTGTATGGCATGATTGACAGTAAAGTAATCTAAAGTAAGTTAGACTAATCAGCATTTCTTGTATTTGAATGACATATTTGTATACATGTAGAAATACATTTTTATTTATGCCTTTCTTTGCATCATTGTATAATGTATATCTGTAAAAGTATGTCGTATGCTACAGATGCAACATGATAGTAGTGGTTATACGAAGTGGTTTACTGATGTTTCCTCTAGTCTGTTTACAGAACTTTCTTAGTGGTTACTCATCTGCTATAATATTAATATTAATAATAATAATAATTACTAATGATAATAATGAAAATGATAACCAAAGCACAGCCGAGGTTGAAGGAAAAGGTGTTGAACTAAAAATGTCAATGATAGTTTAATACGATTGTTTAAAAAGATCGGTCTTGAGCCGCGCACCTTCTGACTCTGTAGTGGGCATTGTCAGACTTCAGTTGTCTTGTATGATTATAGTCCTGATTAGATTGATGAGGTACAAAACTGATGATGATGATGATGATAACATTTCATCATTGTGATATAGTTTTTCTTGAATTTCTGTTTGTTGTTCAGACTGAGTGGAATTTCTCCGTTCTACGCTGAAACTGATGATGAAACTTTCTCAAACATCGAGCACGTGCGTTACGATGCTCACGCTCTATACCACAACGTCACCAAATTTGGTCTCAAATTTCTCTTTCAGACCCTCAGACGAAATCCAAAGTAAGTCCATCTTTCATTGTCTGTCAACATTCATTGTGTTTCTAATCTTGGCACTACTTGGGTATTAATTTTGGGCATCGATGCAATATACACCAGGTGTTTTAAACTAGCCTCATTCTTACACATCTTGTTATATTCCTAAGATCTTTTCATTTATTCATTCATTTAATTATATCAGAATTCATACAGCACCTCTTCAAGGAAACTACACAGAGGTGCTCCCGACTCCAGCAGAGCCAAAAAAGAAGAGTTTTGAGTGCTTATAGAATGCATCAGAGAGTGACCTAGGGAACTTATGCAGTTCATACTGCCGGGCCAACCACAGAAAAAGCACGGCTTTGCATGATGTAGGTACAAGCAAACAGAACTGAGGGAACTCCCCTTCCCACTGAGTGTGGGATCGAATAGTCCAGGCAGCTGGCACAGGCTGGCAAAGATCAAGTAGACAAGTTGTAGCAAGGACCTAGCTGGCATCGCCATACCAAGGAAGCAACCCTGCATTCAATATGCTAATGGACAGATGCTTTAACCCAGTTGCTATGAAACGAAGGAGAAACGGAACATTTTGACAGCGCAGGTTTCTGAATATGATACTATAAATTGTAAAGTCAACCAAGGAAATGTATTTGTACTTTTGTCTGCATAGGAGAGGCTGGTTACATCAGTTCACAGTATAATTAATTCTTAATTCATTCATTAAGTGCATGTGCATAGCTAATTATGTTTTTTAACAGTTTCTAGTGTATAATTGAATCGTGTTTAGGTGCATTGCTTTTAAGAGATACATATTTGTGTACACGTGGCGTCACAGAGTCCAAGGTTAATAGTTTACACCAGGGGTTCTCAACCGGTGTGTCGCGACACACTAGAGTGTCGCAAAGCGACCGGAGGTGTGTCGCGTAAAAGTGGTGTGTCGCTGGTGTGTCGCTGGTGTGTCGCGAAGAATTGGTGTGTCGCGAATTCTCACAGCATACAACCGTCGTTCTTGCATTAAATTGACTTGTTCACTTTAACAGTTTGGCAGCGAAAAGGTTGTTAGCATATTCAGAGAGTGACAATTTACAATATAAGGAATGTGTACAAGGTCCAGGGACCCAAAAGTCCCAATCGACCTTTTTTTAACTAAAAAACTTACTGTAGGCCTGCGCTTTCCAGTTTCCTTTCCAATTATTTGACGTTTTGAAGGGCGTTTAGTTTCGGTAGTATTCCCATGTTTTCCTGTTCTGTCTTGAGCTATCAGAGCCGGTGGCTTGGACTATATGGACAATATATGCTTTTTAAAATCTAAAACTCATATAACTCATAGACTCTCTATATGGCTATTTTCATTTGTTATAGTCTCAGTTGTAGGTAGGGCGTCGGCCCTATAGGTCTACGTGTTGTAGGCTACTCACAAAGCCTGTGGATCCTCATCTAACTATGATCCAAGCAAACTCCAGGAGCAAATCCAAAATTTCATTAGGCTAACAGTTATGACAGACAATTAATGAAGAGTCATAAAACGTCGCAGAATCGTAAATCTAAATTAGTAAATTTTGAATGTTAGAATAATTAGAAAATAGAGAGCATTCAGTAGGCTATCAACATTCATTTATTAAAATTTGTAGAAATTTCAAATCTATAGGCTAAGCTGGCTTAGGCCTAATTTAATTTTTTAACGATATTCACATGACGATTGCATGGTGTGTCGCGAAATTCGGTTGCAAGTTTATCTGTGTCGCGCGCCAAAAAAGGTTGAGAACCCCTGGTTTACACTAACGAACTGATGAAATGAGCTAAATAAATCCGTAAAGACTAAGATTCCGATGACGTTGCGTTTGTGTCATCATCAGGAGTCGTCTGACAGTAGAAGAATGTCTCGACCACCGATGGCTCATGCTCAACCAAGTGATGGTGAAGAGTCGACGGTCAGCCATCTTCTCCACCGACAAACTCAAGTTCTTCCTCGACGATTACATTACCCGACGCATGCGCAACGCACTCCCACCAAAGCGTCTCGTCGAGACGTACGGATCCTCGGAGGAATCTCTGTGGCCAGCGTCAGACGATGATGACGAACCATTCTTTGCGATCAACATCGGCGGAGCGGCGAAAAGCCTGTTGTAAGCTGTCGTCTGTGTTTTAGTTATAAGTAACTCCGTTCATATCTGATTGGTTTCGAACTGCGGTAATTGTTGGCTTGGCGCTGCTGTTATGACGGACCAAAATGGTAACAGGACAATTACCCCCTGGACAATTACCCCCCGGACAATTACCCCCGGACAATTACCCCCGGGGAAAATTACCCCCCGGACAATTACCCCCCGGACAACTACCCCCCGTGCCAATTACCCCCCGGACAACTACCCCCCGTACCAATTACCCCCCGGACAATTACCCCCCCGTGCCAAAAATTAAATCTATATCATGACTGTTAATCGCCTACCTAATTAAATATTTAAATGTTATTGATGAGTTATGACGTTAGTTAGCACAATAACTAAGCAAGGTTAAGAGCAACTTCACGAAGATTTGCAAGCTATTGTTAAACTTTAAAAAAATACTAAATCAAATCAAATCTAAAAACGGTTCTAAGCTAATGTGTGAAAAATGGTTAAAAGTTCAAGAAAACTTCAACGTTTTAAACGCCTGCTTAATAAATTTTTTTAGTGTAATTATCGATAGAGTTCTGCCTATTTTCGTAGCCTACTCAAACGAAACGACACCATTTTGCTAAATTCTTGTATTTCTTCTGTTTCACATAAAGAAAACCTTCGAAACAACGTTTATCTTTCCCTCTCTCAGATTTAGAAAATCCATCATGATTAGATATCTAAATTAGGCTAAGCAGACTGTGTGTAAGCTAACTCCGTATTGTATTTAATAAGTATTGTAGAGTGAGATAGTGAAAAAAGATGGCTATAGGTCTACCACAGTAGGCTCGAAAGTTAGTATAGGATAGACTTAGGCAGCGCTGAACGTCCGACAAATACAAAGAGGCTGGTAAAGAGATTAACGCGTGAGAGAACAAGCTCCCACTGTGGCACGGGGGGTAATTGTCCGGGGGGTAATTGGTACAGGGGGTAGTTGTCCGGGGGGTAATTGGCACGGGGGGTAGTTGTCCGGGGGGTAATTGTCCTGGGGGGTAATTGTCCAGGGGGTAATTGTCGGGGGTAATTGTCCGGGGGGTAATTGTCCAGGGGGTAATTGCCCTAGAACCACCAAAATATCATCAAAATCCCAGAGTAGACCTTTGTAAATATACGGGAATCTTTTCATAGTGTCTCATTACAAGGATTTTGGTCTAATGTCAGTCACAATTTCAGATGTACTGTACTTGGATTATGAGGATGGACTTGCATCCCACTTAGCACAACTGTTGCTTTTAGACATCTCTGCAAACATCTTGAGTGGGTGCTAAGTTAATTCTCTATTCAAGTACATCCTTTGAACTTCTAAAATTTGAAATTTAAGTTCAGCATTCAGTTCCTTCTTTTCGTTGTTGGTTTTGTTGTGCAGTTCATCCAACCCGAAACTTGTGTTCTAACAATTGTACTATACGTAATTGTGCATGCCATTATTAATTTATTACAATCATCGTATCTGAAGCAGATAATTATTATGTTTATTGATTGATTGGTTTATGCTTCTTTGCAACTAGATTATTTCACTGACCTAAACATAAAACTTGTCTTCATGTTTTTCGTTGAATGAAACTTTTCCATCATTATTTCCTTCGAACGACAACTTTGTACATGAAATAAGAAATAAATGAGATTAATCTGTAAATTAACTGTTCGCAGTATGCGTTTGGTTGTTTATTTGGAACATTTTAATTTATTATTGTGCCTTAATTTTTGCTTTTTCGTGAAAATGTTTTGCATACGTTAATATATATAAAGTTTTTGAGTCTGCAATTGTGTTTGCGGTAATTAGAATAAACTGTTCTAAGAATCAACATCAACTATGTCACGGTCAGTTGTAACGCTTGGTGTGAGTTTTGTATCCATGTCATCTTTGAACTTTCAATTAATTGAGATTACTGGCATGTCAACCAACTTTTTGCTATAAATAATAAAAATTATTATTGGGTTATTTTAAGGGTCAACCCTGGTCATCCCTCAAGACGTCTGCTAAGAGGGGAGGGACGGAGTGGTCAAAACCAAATGTGGCATTGTGTTGCAATCTTGATTCTTGCATTTTCACATAAATAAAATGCAAAATAAGTCAGAATTGAGTATAGCTTTCATTCCACTCATATTAACCTGTTTTAAAGCAATTCTAGCAGACAAAATACAAGCACTTTATCAAGTTGAATAACAATGAATTTTCTACTGAAAAATTCTTTAGACTCCTGAAAACAAAGTAATTTTATGTGAAGCTTATACAATATGCATAGCAGTAATAGAGAGAGCACTGTAAACATCACCATTCTTCTTAAACTTTTTAATTTTGATTTAATTATATATCAGATAAATGAATTTATTTATTTAGCAGCATTCAATTTAAATATCCACTTAACTCTTCAAAAAGATGAAAAACAGATAATTCATCAATTACACAGTTGGTAGCACATTATATTTTAAGCACATTATATTTTAAGATCACTTTCTTACTGCACAAAATCTGTTTGAATTACCACATTACACGAGAATGGCTTAGGATCTCCAGCTCAGAAATTCCTCATGAGATTGAATAATGATTATAATGCAAATGTCATCAGTTATTGCAGTCACATTCAAACGTCATGTACACATTCAGAAAAAAGTTTTCAGTGACTAGCAAAGACGAAATGCACATTTCTATTCCATACAAATGCTTGCATGCAATAAATTTCACTCAATCAGCCAAACAATAGTGGGTTCCTTAACTTCTTTAGCCTAGCATTTACATTATTTAATAAAGAAATGTTTAAGCTTACATACTTAAACCACTTCTCACAATATCTTCTGAATGTTAATGTTAACCATGCCACATTTGCTGTTAGTATTATCACCAAATAATTATGGCACAGTGCCTTACGTAATTACACAAGCTCACAATTATTTGGTCATTTTAAATACTAAAAGTATTAAAGGGACAACACTGTGTCATCCACTCTGTACACTCTTTACGGTTGTCTTTTTTACATTACCGCAACAGTAACTTGAAATCTTTAGTTATAACTAATGGATGCTGCGCTGTTCTGTTGATAACTTGATGATAGACAGATCCTCAGTCAACCGTATCGACACCTAACACGTCCTGCGCTGATCAACTAGAATCTTGAAGTAGGAATCGAAAGCAACAACAAAGTTACAATGCATCGGTGGTTCCCAGAATTTAAAAGCAACTCAGCAGCTTGCTTAATTAAGTAGATCACTTTGGCGGTTTGAGCGTAAAAGGTTCCAGCTGTTCCTCTGCGGGCAGAACGCTGTTGAGTCGTTCCATTAGTGGAACCGTCTGCTCGATATTCATCTGGATGCGACTAAGTATCGTCGAGACTTCGTTGACTTTCTGGATCTGCTCGGCATACTTTGCAAAGCGCTTCTGGCGTTCGGTCAAATTATGATACAATGTCTGGACGATGTAATCCACCTACAAAGTAAACACAGGATGATCGAAAAATAACAAGAGCTGTAATATGATAACAGATTTTTTGACGGCAACAACCTCTGTTGTCGTAAGCTGCGTTAAACCACGTGCACTTCAGACAAATATTCACAAAATCGTAATCTTAAATACGTTCTCAAAATTTAGCATGCTGTCCTAGAAAGCATTCTATACATAATAAAACCCTGGAAATTAGATGCCAGCTGCTGTTAATGACTGTCACCTAGGTCATTTGGTACCATTAAATCGCATTTTGTTTTATACTACCCACATAAAAGGTGTGCACTAGAAACGAGAGGGGTTATACGTAGTAATTTAAGAAAGAAAGGATATTATTGAATAATCCAACCATAAAAGTGTGCTTTGGTTTACACTAAATTAAGCATTCTTGTTAGAAACGTTTTCCACATTAATTTATCTGCCTGCAGGATGATTTGGTCATGCGATCTGGGATGCAGGGAATAGAGGAATGTCCATACGTGAAGGAGGAGCTAGTTCATAACATGGCCCGGGTCTGCCAAGATTGTTGTAACGAGGGTTCCATCTGCTATTCTACACAGCTGTTCTAATGCTTGATAATAATCCGGTAGACTACTAATGCATTTGCCTTCCCCCACTGCAGTGTCTGATCATAGTGCTTCAGTTGCAAATGAATGTCTCTTTAAGACATGCAACCTAACGGATGAAGATTGCCCGTAGTGAGACTGCAGTTGATGTGTTTCAAAGACAATGCCTCTGGGAACTTTGTTTTCAAGCAGAGCCTTTTATAGTTGAGGAAATACCTGGACCTGATCATACATCACCAAACGTTACTGGGATGAGCTCAAACCGTATAGCAAGTATTGCTAAGCGCTGACCCCATGTCCAGCACCCTAAGACTTACATGTACAAGTCCATTGCCAGCTCAAGAGCCCTCTAAGACTTGTCCATTGCCAGCTCAAGAGTTTAAGAAAAGGAATTGGTACATTCTCCACCTTCTCTACTTTTGTTAACAAGGTAACAAGGCAGTTTCTTAAATACCTTACCATACAGCACATCACAGCATAATTGACTGACTGACCTCTTTGATTCGAACGCACAGTGCGTTCTGGTCGAACGCAACTGCATCGGCACACTGCTTCATGTGCTCCTGGAGACGGAGACACATGTTGAGGATGTGACGCACATCGAGCTGACCCAGTGCGTCCGCATTGACAGAACCAGACGCACTGACCGAACTATGGATCAATGGAAGAAACGGAGCAATGGCTGACAGGTGGACAAGCTCTTCGTCGACCTGAGGCTCAGACGACGCTCCTTCTGTCACGACGATGATGCTCTGTGAAGTCGACTGCTCGCGAGCATCTCTTGAAGTCGAGCGCGTTTTCGACATGAGACGCGGCGACGATTTTGGCTGATCTGTTCATAAAAAGTAACTAAATCAATAAAATTGTTTATGACTACTTAGGACCTACACGCAATATAATGGGATCTCATGTATGCATATATGCAGCAAATACACATACAGTGCACACATAACATAAAGCACATGTATATCAGATGCACACGTTCTACTAAAAAGATATTTATGTGAGGCATATACATGAATAACTACATGCATACATAATACATATACACAATTGCACATACCCATGTACTTATCCAGTTTCAGGCGATATAATTTCAAGCAATGCTTGTTTTTGGAACAGTAAATGAAATGGGAAAATGCATTTAAGCACACTTCTAACCGTGCAAAGATATTGGCCGAGACCTCTTCCATTCCTGTTCACTGCCTTCAGGCTTTCCTATTCTCTCGGGCTCCCACACTGTAAAAGGCGCTTTAAACGTTTTCAAATACATTACAATTCAATATCCTGGTAGGCTACTGTAACAAAAAAATTCAACGCTGCCAAAAAACAATGACATGGTCGCTGTGGGAACCACTTACTGTTTTTATTTTACTTACGACAAACTGGCTCTCTTGCAATGTGAGGTAGCTATGTTGCTCATAAATATGATATAACCAGACGTCTCTCAATAATTACCGTGTTCCCTACCAGTCTACACCGGCTTCCGTTCAACTTGTGATCAGCAGCAGGTGGGTCAAAGTTGAATTTTACACATGAGCGTCGGCACAAATGCAATATCGAGCACCCAAATGTCGTTTAATATCAGGCAGGCATCGTGAGTGTCGGTTAGGATCAGGTTAGAGAGTTGGTTAGGGTTAGTGTCGTCATTAGATATTGTCAAATATACTGTAGGCCTATATGCTGGTCCCCAATACTGCAATCTTGCCAAGTCTTATAAACAACAATGGCCAAGTGAGTCTGATGAAAGGCTTAACTCACCAACGCCAATTGGCTTGCTGATGGAGCAAGACGTATACGGAATGTCTTCGTCTCGTTGCGATTTCAAGGATGTACCTGGCTGACTGCTTTGGTCAGCACCCATCGTCTCAAAATCACCTTAATAGCCAGAAAAACAGATCAGTAACACGCGATCTTAAAAGCAAAGACCTTATAGTACTAAGGGCTTTGTTAAAAGCATAACGTCGTAAGTATTACAGATTCAAACTGATAATGAATGTGTATGTTATGCGTAATTGTCTTAGGTCGATGCTGCAAATAAATCTGTTGCATCTGTAAGTAAAGTCGTATATAATTGGCAAACCTTTTCTAAACTGCTAATTAATGTAAGCTGTATGGGAAAGTGAATTGTATGTTTATATTTAGGACCGTCAAAAAAAAACATTCACAGAAAATAAACAACTTGCCTTTTGATCCTCTGGCAAAGAGTACATATAGCGTGATGATTCCTTGTACACAAGTGCCACCGTAATTATTAAATTTTTTATAGCTCATTAAGTTTGATCCCTGATTCGTAGAATAATTCATAACGTACGCAGTCGGTGGACATGGAATCGATACGGATCGTATGGAATTATAGGTGAGTGACTAAATTAAATGAAAATTGTGTTTCTAGATGGAATCGCAGATAAGTTAAACGAATAGGACATGTTAACTGGACTTCATATTAAAAATATTTTAAAATATATTGAATAGAATAATACGTCGACGATTTAGATCAACAAAACAGCATAAATAATATTATTGTTATTGTGCTATCGCTGAATGTGTCTAGCTGCACAAGGATACAATAATGAAGAAGGGCTAGAGGGCATTGTGTGGCATAATGAGGTCATCAGGCAGTGCTGTATCTGTACGGAAATGCAGTTATATTATCTGCGGTGACCATTACATCAAGTAACCGCTATGCCAAAGTTTGATATGAATAACTTTTACTTTTTACGAGTTATTACTGTTTTCGGCGAAACTACGCAATCGGGGACCGCTATTAATAGATTTTAGGCGTCGTGAGGGTCGGTTAGGTCTCAGGTTAGGCGTCGTGAGGGTCGGTTAGGGCTCAGGTTAGGCGTCGTGAGGGTCGGTTAGGCGTCGTGAGGGTCGGTTAGGCGTCGTGATGGTCGGTTAGGGCTCAGGTTAGGCGTCGTGAGGGTCGGTTAGGCGTCGTGAGGGTCGGTTAGGGCTCAGGTTAGGCGTCGTGAGGGTCGGTTAGGGTTAGAATTAGGGTTAGAATTAGGGTTAGTGTCGTCACTCTTTCCAAAAACTTTAAAATATTACGTAAATTCTATTAATAGCGGTCCCTGATTGTGCAGTTTCGCCCTGTTTTCGCCTACTGCTAATCGAATCTGGAATAACTGTTTTCAAGGCTCTAGCCATGCATGCATTAAACATATGTATGCTGCGAGGCATTGGGACACAATTGCGTCTGGGGTCTGGGTCATGTTGTGCACGTGCTGCTACTTTATGCCGTTCATACGACATCCGAACAAATGGGAATCACCGTGACAAGATCTGCAATCAGGGATTGGCAACATATCGGAGGCGATATGTGGCTACCTGGTCGTCACTCGGAACCTCGTTCAATACTCGGCCTGAAAAGAAACTTTCGTTAAGCTTAGGACGCCAGAATGTAGGTCTCTTTCGCATACCACAGCTGACGGACTACACTGGCTTTTACTTATTACAGCAGCAGGCCCAGTTCGAGACTGAGGAACTCGTCAAGGAAGCGTCCGGGAATTCCCGAGGCAGAAAACTGGTCCAGGTGTTTGATCAGCTGTCAGACTGCTTGTGTCGTGTGGCTGACATGGCCGATTTTGTTCGAGTGGCTCATCCTGACCAGCAGTTTGCACAGGCTGCAGAGGAGGCATGCATGAATATCAGCTCACTTGTTGAAATGCTCAACACCAATACAAGTATCTACGCCGCCCTAAAGAAAGTTCTGGTGAAAGGTGACGAATTTGTCGTGGACGAAATAGACCAGCGAGTAGCCGAGTTATTTATGTTCGACTTTGAACAAAGTGGCATACATCTTTCGGAGGAAAAACGCAAAGACTTCGTGAATTTAAACGAAAGCATCCTCTCCCTAGGCACTTTCTTCATGCAAGGCTGTCACCAGCCGACTTCAGTACCACGATTTGCCCTACCACAGCACCTGCAACAGGTGTTCACTATGGAGGGAAAAAACATCATGGTAACTGGAATGTTCTCGGAAAATCCTAACGATCTTGTACGTGAAGCCGCTTACAAGATTTACCTCTATCCAGATCCACAGCAGACGAATCGGCTTGAAGCACTGCTGGCAGCGAGGTCTGCAATGGCAGAACTTGCTGGCTTTCCAACGTACGCTCACCGAGCTCTGCGTGGAACCATTGGCAGCACTCCCGAGCACGTCATGGAATTCCTCGAGATGTTGGCGCAGAAAGTTCGGCCAAAAGCGCTAGCGGAGGTGAAGATCTTGGAAGGCGTGAAACTTCGTCACGGGTCAAAACCGAAACTCGAGGCGTGGGATACTGCCTACTACGGTGGAATTGCAAGACACGAAACTTGCAAAGTCAGCAATCACGAAATATCGCAGTACTTTTCGCTCGGAGGTTGCATGGAAGGGCTTAGCAATCTATTCAGCAACCTGTTCGGCGTCACGCTTGAATGCGCAGACGCGGAATACGGAGAGACTTGGTCGCACGACGTTCAGAAACTTGCCGTTCAGCACGAGACTCAAGGCATCCTCGGCTATATTTACTGCGACTTTTTCGAGCGTACCGGAAAACCACATCAGGATTGTCACTTCACGATCCAGGGTGGCCGCATAAAGGAGGACGGTTCGTACCAGCGGCCACTTGTTGTGCTGATGCTCAATCTGCCCCGACCTCAGGGCAAGACGCCATCTCTTCTTACCCCAGGAATGGTGGAAAATCTGTTCCACGAGTTTGGTCATGCGATGCATTCGATGCTCGGGCAGACGAGGTATCAGCACGTCACCGGGACACGTTGCCCCACGGACTTTGCCGAGGTTCCGTCCGTCCTGATGGAATATTTTGCGCTCGACTTGCGCGTTCTGTCCAGCTTCGCTCGGCACTGGCAAACGGGAGAACCTTTATCTCCCGACGTCTTGCGGAGCATGTGCCAGGCAAAGCGGATGTTCTCTGCCTCCGAAACCCTGCTCCAGGTCTTCTACTCCATCCTCGATCAAGTCTATCACGGAAAGCATCCGCTGGAAAAGAGCACAACGGAAGTCCTAGCCGACGTCCAGAATCGCTACCACTGCCTTCCGTACGTGCCGGGCACGGCATGGCAGCTGCGTTTTGGACATTTCGTTGGCTACGGTGCCAAATATTACTCGTATCTGATGTCGCGTGCCATTGCTTCACGTATCTGGCACAGCTGCTTCAAACAAGATCCCTTCAGCCGCGCAATGGGACAGAGGTACCATCAGACATTACTGGCTCACGGAGGCGAAATTAGTCCCACTAAACTTGTAGAAAATATGCTTGGCGAAAAGCCAACAACAGGAATGTTGGTGCAGTCATTGCTCGATGATCTTGATCAATAGATTTGATTGGACTTTAGCTTAAACATGATTATAATAACTGTCCTGTACATGAATTCTTCCTAGCAGTGTTTTTCATGAATTCATTTCACTTTTGCAGTGTAATGTCAACAGTTTGTTGATTGGTATACGTTGTTAACTTACGAGTGTTCAAAATGAAGTGTTTGAAATCATCCATGCTGAGTTCACATCAATCCTTAATGATGGTTCTTTCTTAGATTTAAACTGCTTCATGATGTTTCTGGAACTTGGCACTATAACATGGATTTCTGTACCATATGTAGTTAAATGGGCAGTCAGCAATGATATATTAAATAACTGTAGACTCGATTATATATAGGCCTAGATTATTTCTTCAGTCATTTGATCAGATCGTGGGTCGAGATTGTTTGCTTGAACATTTAATTACAATATATGATATTCCAGCTGGATAACTTAAGTAAAATAGTACACCTGTCATGATATGTGATAGGTAGAGAAATGGAGCAAAAAAATCAATCATGGGTGCACTGGCCAGAAAGCACAAGGAAAGGGCCAGAGATAATTGACGGGTGGAGAGAAAGATGGAAAGGATGGACAATGGGTGCACTTGGCAGAGTGCTCCACAGGGCAGATTGACAGGTACCATGGAGGAAAGGTTATGAAAGGGACAGGACAGCATTAGCTGACAGATGGCCATGCAATTTGATGCAAGCACCATCAGAAGAGAAAGATGGTGCATTTCTAAAATGAACAGAGTAGTTGGCCTAAAGCAAATCACTCTTTTAATATTATGTTAGTTAAGTTGTAAATATGTTTTACAAATTTCATTAATAATAAATTAGAAACGATCATCCACATGCAAGGAGAGGCATAAGTATTGAGTACTCCCGAGGATTAGTCAACTTTTTATAACCACTTGCAACCAAATACCAGAAGACGAAAACAATCATTTTCTTCTAGTACACCATCTGCTTTCAATTTCCTAAAATTAAATTTGTCAAGGACACATCATAATAATTATATCATTATGTGTATGCATGTCATCACAATAAACCTACAAACATTGAGATCATGACTTGTTCGGCTCTTAGTTAAACAATCAAAAAGTATAGTCTTTGCAAAATTTACTCATAAATGTTTAGCCATTTCACCCACAAGTTATAAACCAGTACTTGCTAGATTTCTCTTAGCTCTATTGAAGTAAATAGTTTGTTTCAACTTTCAGCATTGCTCAGCTGTTTTGATATACATGTGCATTATACGCATTATCTACTGTTTACAATGACAAATTGCAGACATGATTTAAAAGATTTGTTGCCTAACCCAGAGCTTTTCAAAATTATTAAAGAGGACTGTAATAAATTTCTTTTTTATGTTGATATCAATTGTCTTTTAAGTCCAATTTCTGCAGAAATGTTTCTTGTAGCCTTTCGGTTGTTTTGATGCTAAAGTCGTTCGGCCGATTTCCGCGAGGTTTACTTGCAGGTCGAAAGTATTGTTCCCTAAATGATGCATCCTTGTAATGATCTTCGACCAAGACAGCTGCTCCGTTTCCCATTTCATCCTAAAAACAAAGACAGCAGCAGAAATTTATGTTGTATTGTATCTATAAATTTATATAGCCCCACACACAGTTGACTATTCAGAGGTGCTCTCAGCACGAAAAACTTTGGGGATAAAGAAATGCCTTTAAAGAGTGAGAGACAGATGAAAAAAAACGAGTCATTAGTTTAGTCCTTAGTGCGGGAGCAAGGTTATTCCAAATGGAGAGATAAGCCATAGCAAACGCCCGATGCTGGGCAAGAGCAGTCCTTGTCCTGGGAACAAAAAGATGAAGACGATCAGCAGAATGAAATGAGCAAGATAAAGATGCAGCTAACTATTTTTGCATGTCGTTTGAGAGGTATTTAGCCCTGGGCAAAAAATGTTGGTTGCACACATGATCTGACATTTGCGCCTTTTAAATAATTCAACTAAATACTGTCATATCATCCTCTGAGTAGGTACCTTGAAGGGGTGCTATATAAATTACGATTGATTAATTTATTGATCCCAAGTGGTGCCAAAAACCACTTATAAGAAACCGCTGATTAGAGGCTTCTTTTCTTTAATAGTAAATTTTCAATCACTGATCAACACATCTATCAATGTTGTAAACTCCTTAGTAGTGTAAGAAAAACTGACAGCACCGACCTGATAATGCTGCGTTTTTTCCATCGTCAGAAGTCGACGACTCACTCGAATGTTGAGTACCTGCTCGGAATTACCAACCAACTGAAAACACGGATGTTGTGGAATGTTGCTTTCCTTGTAGCTGTGCAAACAAATTCAACGTTTCATAATCATTTAAATTTAAATTCGTTGAAGGTCTAAATCAGCAGTGTACAAGTCCAAAATTTGTACTGGATATACCCTATACACTAAGTCGCTCAAAACCTATTATTTTAGCTGTGGCTGGACTGGGAGCGCCTCTGAGTAGGTTTCTTGAAGAAGCGCTATATAAATTCACGAAATGAAATGAAAAATTAAATACAGGTATTATATAAATATCCCCAGTGGTTCCCCACCCATTAGAGGACAAACTACATAAATTACATAAATATCTGGATACGCATTCAGCTTGCATTCAAAACCATCACAATAAACAAACAGTTAAATCCAATTAAAGCATAATTAACTAAAGTATAATTAATTACTTTTGTTTAAGAACTGGAATCCAGAAGACAAGACGTCCACCGACGACCAAGAACTTAGCCGCAAAGTGCAGTAGATCGACGATGATGTCCGACATGCTGTAGTTCGTTTTGCACGGAATATGTCCATCTTTGCTGGCAGCACAAAAGTCATATTTCATAACATAATATATAATATTTTATAAGTGTCTGTGTGTATGTACATAATATATATCTATTATATTAAAAATGTTGGTATGCATGTGTGTATGTTTGTCCAGAATGCATGCCCCACATTGCTCAGAGAGCTGCAGCTATTGACCTGAACCCTGCTCACCTATACTGCCGTGCTTAGGAAAAAGGCCGTATCTGCAAAAAGTTCATTCCGAGATAAATTGAAAAAACTAAAATTGAAAATGCCGAGACAAAATTAAAAAGCTACAGTTCTCGTTTTCTCAGATATGAAACATCTTTTTATTTCACATTTTATGGCATTTTTATTTTTTCTATTTTTTAAATTTAAATGTGATAAAATGCAGATACGGCCTTTTAACTATGTATAGGCTAGGGAAGCTGTGGCCACAATGCTTAGGAAGAAAACCGTATCTGCAATTATATGAATGGCAAATCTTCGGCGGCGACAATTCGACCTGAAAAGCAATATTTTCTCAAAATTTCCGTGGCGGAAGATATTCGTGGAATTTCGTGCATGTGTAAACCTTGGCGCATGCGCGTTGTAACAATTTATTAGGCCTACTTCCTATTAATTGGCGCTGTGAATGTCCGATTGGGTCGGTTTAGGCATCGTAGAAATTGGTTAAGGTCAGGTCTGGTCTGTAAAGACCGATTAATTTCATGACTAGGGTTACTGTCGTCACTAGAACGTTAAAAAACCTTCCGCCGCAGCAGTAATTTCTCCATGCGTTGTGTGGCGGAACATTCCGCTGCAGAAACACCATGCAAGAAGGTTAGGCGTCGCTAAAGTAGGTTAAGTGCTGTGATGGCCGACTAGTTACAGGGCTATGGCAAGTGTCGTCACTAGAACGTGTTAGGAAGCCTTCCGCCGCAGTAGTAATTGCTACATGCGTTGCGTGGCGGAGCCTTCCTCCGTAGAAACACCATGCAAGAAGGTTAGGCGTCGCTAAAGTAGGTTAAGTGCTGTGATGGCCGACTAGTTACAGGGCTATGGCAAGTGTCGTCACTAGAACGTGTTAGGAAGCCTTCCGCCGCAGTAGTAATTGCTACATGCGTTGCGTGGCGGAGCCTTCCTCCGTAGAAACACCATGCAAGAAGGTTAGGTGTCGTTTAAGTAGGTTAAGGTATGGTTAGATAGTTTTGGGGCTAGGGTTAGTGCCGTCACTAGAACATGCTAAAGCCTTCCGCCGCAGAAGTAATTTCTTCATACGTTGTGTGGCAGAACATTTCGATGCAGAAATGCTAGGCAAGAAGAAATGAACTTTTCAAAGTCATTTCTATAGACGCCGAAAAGGGGCAGAGTTGGTGAGATGTGCCTAACTGATTCTACAAATGATTTGCACACCAATTCAAATTTACTTCTCTTTTGTACAGCTTCTTTTTTGTAATTGCCATTCCCCATACTTTTGGGGCAGATTTTTACTGGTAGAAACCTCATATGCCTAACTGTGCCTAATCTCTATATTAATTAGTTGTTTCTCATTCTGTCAAACAATTTTTATTCTTCCTTTATGTCATGTTGTTAAATACCTCTTGGTTATTAGTATTATATGAATTTCATTATCTTTAAAACTGTAACAAGAATGTAGCCAGATTTTGATCACAGTGAGAAATTTAATTAGGCAAACCATGCTTAGTTAACAGCAACATGTCAGCTTTATTTAGTCACAATAAGACCAAGAAGTAAATAAAAAATTTATTTATCCACATGAGCAATGCAATTGTCCATTTGTAAAGCACTTCTCTAGGCAAGAGCTGTCACAAGAGTCATGAGTTACCAGCAGCAACATATTATTTGTTTTATTCAGTTAAAGTTGAATTTAGTCAAAATAACACCAAATAACATAAACTTTGTAAGCAAACTCTGTTACAGTAGGTAAACTCTGTCTGCAATAAACAGAGCATGGGCATAATTGTATTGTATTTGACCCTTTGTAAAGTTAGAATGATCTAGCATTATGGAATTGAATCAGTGAAATCCAATTAAGAATTGTGTTAATTTCACATTTTGTTTATAAAAGCTGCCAAATGTTATTTTGTAACCAAAGTGACCTCTGCAAAGAATAGTGCCATGTTTTAACTTTGGATTTTTTTTTAGTAAACTTGATGGGTTGAGGATGTCGTAGCGTCTTAAAAACTGGAAACTTGGGTCGGTCTTCATCAACTTTGTACTTGTAGTGACAAGATGCAACATTGCGGGTTGAGGATGTCGTAGCGCCCTGAAAGCTGGGAACTTGGGTTGGTCTTCGTCCACCTTGTACTTGCAGGTTGAGGATGTCGTAGCGCCCTGAAAGCTGGGAACTTGGGTCGGTCTTCGTCCACCTTGTACTTGCGGGTTGAGGATGTCGTAGCGCCCTGAAAGCTGGGAACTTGGGTCGGTCTTCGTCCACCTTGTACTTGCGGGTTGAGGATGTCGTAGCGCCCTGAAAGCTGGGAACTTGGGTCGGTCTTCGTCCACCTTGTACTTGCGGGTTGAGGATGTCGTAGCGCCCTGAAAGCTGGGAACTTGGGTCGGTCTTCGTCCACCTTGTACTTGCGGGTTGAGGATGTCGTAGCGTCCTGTAAGCTGGGAACTTGGGTCTGTCTTCGTCCACCTTGTACTTGCGGGTTGAGGATGTCGTAGCGCCCTGAAAGCTGGGAACTTGGGTCGGTCTTCGGCCACCTTGTACTTGTAGGGAGTCTAGGGACATAGTTACATAGCGAGAATCCTCTCCAACCCGCTCAAGTGCAGTGGTAACTCGGTCATTTCTATAAAAAGGTAAACATGTATTTTAAATTCTTAAATTATTCACTCGTTACAGCATTATTATTTTGAATCATACCAACTTGTTATGGCCAAAATCCTTCTAATCGAGCCATCTTGTTAAAATAAATAATCCGTTTCATCAATCCCGGTTCCCTTTAGGCAGCAATTATTTATAAATCACCATCACTTTTACTTAATTAACAGTCATTGTTCATCAATCCAGCTTCGATTTCAGTGAGATTGTTTACATAAAACCCACTTCTAATTAAGTAAAAAATAATTTAATTAATTCGACTTCCATTTATCATTTATTAAAAACTCTTCGCAAATCCGACTGTATGGCCTACTCGACCAACGCTGAAATCCATGAAATAATTTACGGCGCTAAAATACAGGTTTAACATATAAATACACAGCCAATATATACTGCAGAATGCATGTTATCAGATTTATTTCTGAGTTGATTTAAACAATTAACATGCAAAGGATTAAAGCAAACTGAAAATCGGTTTTCCTTGTGATCAGCGGCGTTTATCATGGGCGGTGTAACAAACTTATACTAATAATATTAAAACTACAAATATTACTAAAGTGATTGATTGAATGAATAAATTGATGGATTGGTTAATTAATTAATTAATAATCTAAGTATTAACTGACCTCTTTGTTAAGTTTCGGATAAATATGTCCAACGATCCGATAATGTTTACAGCATGACCGATATATCGGAAGTGCTTTATGCGCATGCGCGATGTAGATACGGTGAAAGATCTCGAAGGTTTGCTTAGGAAAAAAGCCGTATCTGCACGATCGTGCAGATACGGCTTTCTTCCTAAGCAAACCATGCGTCTGCTGCACTTACGGTGATTTTAATTTGGCTATATCTCAGCCACGGTTGCAGATACGGCTTTCTTACTTTGTACCAAGGTGTAGCCTTGGTATACGGTGCCAACTGAGGTCCTAACTCAAAATGTGAAAAAATGTCAGTTACGGCCTTTTTCCTAAGCACGGCAGTATATGGAGAGCCACCAGGACTACACAGTGGAGGGTTTGGTGAATCTCTTCACTATGGGAGTGGGTTGGGGCAAAACCCAGAACCACCCCATCCCTGCAGAGGTGGGTGCTGGGTGGGCACACTGAACCAGAATTGTGGTTGAGGGGGGTGAACCAAAACTTTCCGGGCAAAACACCGATAAGAGGGAGGATAGAGGGGAAAGGGAGAATAACATGAATGTGTACATTCAGTGGACCGTGTGTAAAATGGTCTAATGCAGAAAAAAACCTAAATATTGTTTAAATTTATATGTTAACGAGTCCACACTGTCCACCGCTCATACAATGAGGTCTCATTAGCAAAACATTTAATTAACTATCATGAAAATTTCTGACTAGATTTGGAGCACAAATATTATATTTCACATTTAATAAAAGTGTGTGTGTGTGTCTCTGCATGTAAGAACACAACCACTACTAGAAATCGCTTTCCTTATCGCTGAAAGTAACTCCTACAAAGTAACTTACTGTTCCTCATCAATGGAACTGACTTCTTTCTTGCTGCCCACCTTCACAGTCGGCTCTCGAACACCATATGGCGCTAAAATTCAACCAAATATCCATTTTAACAGATAATTCAACATATTAGCCAATTATTCAAACACAAACTAATCAAACATGTAACAAGTAAATCTGTTTAATCCACAATTCAACATGTTTTGTACAACACCTACATAAATCTTCCACTAACGCTTTGCGCTACTTACGATCAGCCACAATGGCATCTAAGAATTCCTGGTCCCTCCAGAGGCCATGTCTGGAAGCATCGGCGATTAATATGTCGACGTAGAAAAGTTCCAAGCCGTACTGACGTAGATTGTTACGTATGCTCTCTTCTTTTGAACGCCACTTCTGCCCAGCACGACTCGACTTTCCTTAACACCAACAGAAACATAATACTAGACAGATATACCTTCATAATACCAGACAGATATACCTTCATAATACCAGACAGATATACCTTCATAATACCAAACAGATATACCTTAGATGTACGTACAACCAAATGTCTGTACCAATCCGCTGCTGTGTATTTTAAACAGAAGCTGCACAGTATCTAATATCGCAAGTATGTATGTGCAGTTGTTATTTAGCACCCCTTCACGTTCTCTACTCAGAGACGCTGCCGACTACAGCGCGGACACTGCATCGAAGTTTCACGCCGAAACGCTGAGTAACTGTGAGTGAAGGACTTGCCCAAGGTCCCTGCACGGTGACTTGAGGTGGATTTGAACCGGCAACCCTCTGGCTGTAAGGCAACAAACATACCCACTATACCACCGCACCCCACAAGGAGATACCAATAGATGGTATCTTAAGATACAACTTGATATATAACAATTGTAAAAGTGGAGACCTGTGTAAAATAAAGAATTTTAGTTTGTTTACTAAACGTGCACCTTACAAAACCTGCATCATTTCAGCAATGTGCTACAATTTTACGAATGAGACAACATGAGAATTGATGAACCTACCAACTCCAACAAGAAGATTGTAATCTATGTCTGTGCCGAATACATGACCCCCAAAATGTGCACACGCAACCAAAAGACTACCTGCAAACAACCATCAAAAAGAAACAAATGAATCATTTGATGTTGCTTGCAATATGCATGATAAATCTAATCTTCAAAGCTTCTCGGCACCATACAAAAGCTGTGTTGATTATTCACAGTACTCCACCCAGATTGTCAGTTTTAGCATGAGGTCAGAATATAGGGAGACAACGATACCCAGTAACCTAAAGGTCATAGGGGATCAACACCACACAACACTATACTGTGTCAATATGTGCCATTTTAACTTTGAGGAATGAATGAAAGAATAAAGCAAAAAATTCACTAACAATTCTAAAAACAAGCACACACACAAAATCCAAGCTACATTCACTAAACGCTTTTAAGCTTTTCATGGGTTCCTAAAATGTGCTTTGTAACAGTTCAAATGCGTGCAGTTGAAGTTAAAAAAGTTTAAGTTAAAAAGTAGAAGGAAAAAAGTTAAAGTTGTCTAAAGAAGAGGAATTTTAAAAAGTAATGAAATCAGAATGGCCAATATTTCTGCATGGCTAACATGACTTAGAAACTAACAGTCAATTTCAACCAATGCAATAATATTAGAATACAAAACACATTAAAAAATCATCCTGTTGCTACAGAACTTATGCAAAGTACGTGTGACTACAGCAGAGCACTTAAAAGAGCGCTCAATAATAACATGGCTATTTCTCTAAGTGGTTGATCATTGATCGAAAACGCACCTGTTCCCACAAAAGGATCGCAGACAAGCATTCCTGAACTGACTTTGGCCATGTTAGCCATGATCATAGACAGTGTTGGATCCATTGATGTGTTACCTAGAACAAAAACAAATATGTGATTAATCTAATAGAGAAAATATCAAAGTGTTTAACTACTACATGATTAACTGCAATGCAGGGCTGTTTTTAAGGTTCCTTTCCCATCTTCCATGGTAAATTACTTCCAATCGGAGGACAATGACCTTTTTTGTTAGTTTTAACTGTACATAAGTGCTTCTACAACTGCACATTTTGTGTACTACTGCACATTAAAAAAGCCCTGTTGCAATGTATGGTAATAGGGCTGATCAAATAATTTGAATACAATAATTTATTCGTATAGCAACAGAACTATAAATCTTAAATGTATTCTTCAGTAAACCGGACGACTATCTGCACTTTGAGTACACACGTAAGATAAAAGTCTGTAACACTGACTAACACCATATTCTAGAACTAACTTGCAGTTTTTATTTACAATAGCAACAGAACATTTCTTAAATTTACATATAGCTGCATAACATATAGTAATAACTACATGAAAAAGACTTCCTCTTAAAAAAGAGTTTTGCATATCATGCAGCTCATCTCATACATGAAATACAATTTGTTTCGCATATTTATGGATTCAATTATAAATTCTCATATAATCATGCTATTAAAAAAGCATTTAAATATTAAAATCCAGACTCTGCCATGCATGACCAAGAAGCACTAGTACCTATAAACCGTCTTTTCTGAAGATGATAACGATTGATGAAATCACGTTGTCCATTGCATAACTAAAACAGCGAATATCAAACACACAATAATAACTTAGAAAGCAAAAAAATTCATCTTTTGACAGTTTAAGTTTCATAGATTTGGTTGAAGTTAAGAGGAGAATTTAAATCATAGACATTGGTGAAGGACAAATGGACAGAAAACCGGCCACTCGAAATGTATTGTTGCGGACTCTCCTAAGGGAACACAAAATAGCCCCAAACATCCTCAAGACCACGAAGACCAACATGATTCTACGCTCCTCTACACTACGCTACTATTAACAATGGCGCACTACACATGGACTGAAGTTGCTCTTGAAGTGAGTGCAGCTGAAAGAGGGGTTTCTTTAACTGGACCAGTGCTACATACATGTATTTACATTACATTGCTGTAAGAAATCAATTAGTAAATGAAGTCAAATCTTTAACCCCAGTTTCACGTAAAACACTGTACTTAACGAGACGACATACTGACCCATCGTCCAAAATAGATCTCGTAAGGCTCATCTGGTGGCGGAGAATTCTGAGGACCGTAGTATTCGAGAATATGAAATGTGTTGTCGCTGTTATCACTCAGGTCCAGCTTCCCATCGAAAGACAATGGACCGCTCAACAATCGCTACAAACAACAATGAAAGTTCACAGCATCAAAGTCAACTAACCAAGTACGAATTAAAGTAAAGTATACATCTTTACAAAACATCTAAGCACAGTAAACATTTTCTATTTTAAGAATTTCTTTTATTGAAATAAGATATTGCCTAACAGAACCAAACATTTATCAGGCATGTACGTATGTGCACTTGTTATAGCGCCTCTTCTACTCAGAAGCGCTCCCGAATACTGCACGAACAGTCGAACACTGAATCGGAGTTTCACGCCGAAGCGCTGAGCAACTGTGAGTGAAGATCTTGCCCAAGGTCCTTACGCTGCGACTTGAGGCAATCTGCAACCCTCCAGCTGCAAGGCAATGCACATACCCACAACACCACCATGCCCCAATCCACGGCATGAAATGCACCTAAATATCTCTCTGAAAATATACACACTATAGTGCGGACTCATATTATGAGCTGCTGTTATTTGTGTCATTCTGCTTAGCATGACTACATACCAACAGTACAACACTTCTTTACAACTGTTAAGTGTCTAAACCCTAAACTGCTAGTCTTGAGTATTGCATGCAGCTTCATCAGGCACAACAGCAGGCGCCCTTGTAACGGCATTGTTAATAATACATGTAACTGTGTTACGGCGCAATAGAAATCGTCATTGCTATTAATTATTAACAGCAACTAACTCTACAATGCAACCGACAGCATATACTGACTGACTTCTATGCGAAAGACTTTCTCTTTGAGATTCAGCTGTCGATTGAAGCACTCCACCTGTATCCGATAACTTCGTTCACAAGACATAAATGAACTCTGCAAACAAAACAACGTCATCGCATTATAGTTAACGCAAAAGTAATTAACACAATTAAAATTCAGCAGAGTGTTCCCAAAACAACCTTTCGATTTCAGCTTCCTGGTTTGACCTATCAAACTCATGAACTTAAGTTGCATCCTTGATTCACACCTCACCTGATAGATCTTTACCGCACAGGTCAAGTCACACAGCTGCATTACTCCAGTTAGATAGCTAAGTGGCAGTGACTGATGAAATAACAATTTATGCACAAAAGCCAAACATCAGGTGTTTGACTGATAAAGAGACAATTAAAACTCACCGTGAATGTCTCTGGCAAGGCAGCCAACTGATTCAGGATCACCGGGTAGGAATTCCCACTACACCAAACTTCAACCAGTGACCTGCACACAATAATATCACCGCTAGAGCCTAGATTATACAGGAACTGGTAACTAATAAGACATAAACTGTGGTTTAGGAAGACAATGGCATGTAAAAGTGTTTCAATACAATGTTTTAGTACCTCGGCTGCTCTGTATCATTTAAAGCAATAACACATTACAACGGTCAAACACACAATATTGTCAGATCTTATGCATTGTATTGTGATCGTTGACTTGTGTAGCACAGAGTCGTCCAATCAGCTTAAAAAACAGCCAGACATTTCTTACTTGATGGTTACAGAGCGACTCATGATCTGGCGAGCCACTTCTTCCGACGGCAAGGAAACAGCCAAATATGGATTCTGCAAAAAGGAGCATAAGAAACTGATCACACATCCCATAATTAGCCATAGATAACATAAGGCATGATCAAAGTGGAGTAGAGCGAAAAGGCATTATTAGACAGGGCAATAACACAATAAGTGCAGCTAAACTAAGCTGAGATACAAGAAGTTAAAGATTAGGGTGCATTAGGTAGGATAGGGTAGGTTAACTTATAGACATAGGATATGGTACGGCATGGTAGGATAGAAAATAGTAGGCTAGAGTAGGGATAGTAGGTAGAGCAAGAAAGAGCATGGTAGGATACACACTGCACAGGGATAAGGAAATTACAAGAACAAGACAAGGTGATAGTACAAGGCATCCATTATTGATGAAGAGTCACATTGATGACAATCTTATAAGACAATGGTTATTGTCAAGGTCCCTCAGTGGAAGGTTATTGATCAACATGTGCATATTGTTAACACTACGTTTGGTTGACCAGAAGGGATCTTCACAATAAACTAACCAAAGTCATTACAATTAAACAATTACTACATTCTATTCAAATTTACTAGCAATAAACAATTAAAATTTGCATACCCTTGCATCATATGTTTGTGGTATTTCAAGCTTAACACCAAAAACGCTTGCAATGGAGATAATTTCCTGCAACAGTCAAAACTCAACAATTGATGCGATTTATCTCAATGCTGTTGGATAAGAAAGGTCAACATTAAAAGACAAACAAAAGGGTAATCCTGCAGTTTAGGTGCTTTTATTACTGTTATACGGGATAGTTGTCAGCAATAGTTTGAAGGAAGACATTGACACCCTCACCACACCCACATCCACCTCGTACCATCCACCCCACCCCATTCACCTGCCTCCACCACCCCCACACCTCAAGCCCCACCCACCGTACCCCACCCCTCCACCTGGCAACAACCCAACCCCACCACCTCCTCCATCCCACCCTCACCACACCTCCACACTCAAACCCCCATCCACCCTCCACACCACCATCACCCTACCACCTCCACACCACCATCCCACCTCCACCCCAAACCCCACCACAATCCATACACCCCACTTCCTCCACCTCACCTCCACCCCACCCTCACCTCCACCCCACCCTCACCACACCCCCACCTTTACCCCAATTAAACCCCCAAACACCCCACCCCACCCAGTCCACCCCACCCTTTCACACGCTACCATAACACCCCTCAATCCTTCCACTCCACCCCACCCTCAACACACCCCACCTCCACTCCTACCTGTACCCAAACCCCCGACCCACCCCTTTCAACCGCCCCCACCCTAACCCCTCCACCCCACCCTCCCCCACCCTCACACCTACCCTGCACCCCAACCCCCCACCCCAATCCCGCCCCCACCCCACTTCTCCATCAACACACCAACCTCTACCCCATCCCCGCACCCAACCCCACCCCCACAACACTTAGTAATAATAAAAGCACCTAACTATCCCGTATAAAAGTGTTAAATAATAAAAGCACCTAAACTGCAGGATTACCGGATACATACTCTCATGAACTTGACTAACTGATATACTAGATCCAGATATCATATTATCACCCCTTCACGCCAACTATACATCGTTCCCCAGGATGTTCGGGTGCTTCGGTGTCCATTAACTCTCAGTGGAAGGTGGTGAAAGGCAAGGGTCTTGGCAGACAAAAAAAATTATAATTGATACAATAAATTGCCAGATCACACAATTACAGCAGTTGCAATCACATTTCCCCGCTGTTCCCCGAGAAATTCCCATCGATCGACACCTTACATCAAATGCAATAGCGACTCGCAAAGTTGATAAACAAAACAGCAAGATGTATGAGCGATAACAAAGCTACTTGGGATAAAAACACTTCAATATTAAAGTAAACACGCTAAAATCAATCAGATAAGCAATAATCTAAACAAAATATGATCAGATTTTGCCATATTCACTAACTGGTATCCTAAATTCTAAGTTTTCGTGAGCAAAATGGAATACAAAACTCCGCCATGCCGCCGTACAACACCTGGAAGCCGCCATTTTTAATGCGCTAAGCAACGACCAGGGATGCCACTCTGAGTTTAAAAAGGTCAGATCCGGCCGAAAAGAGGGCTAGAAAAAGCTATATGGAGAATCTGTCTCAGAAAGCACGTGGATTTTTGGGAATGAAATTCCTGACGACCTTTTTTAGGTCTTTAGGTCAACCAAAAAGGGTTTTTTGAACTTTTTTCTTAAATTTTCCACCAACCAAAAACGACGCTTTTCAACGGGGTCTGCCCGTCGGGATTGGAGCCACAGTAGCCGACGCAATTTGAGCTCTTGCTGTCGCCTGTCAAATGGAATAACCTATATTATTTTGCGCTCTTGTTTCACTTTGATTTTCGTGTCGATGGTTTCTAAAGCAAAGTAGCTAGGCATCTCGATCGTGCCCTTCTTTTCAAACCTCAATGCCGTCCTGCCACTTATTTCGTCAGTACGTACCAAAGATTTTAACAGTTAAAATCTTTGGTACGTAGGCCTACTGGAAAGTTAAGGAACGTCCGGACCCATTTTTACACTTTAAGCGCTGATTATATGCATGGAAACTGAGATGCGTAGATGGAATAATATACCGGTAGGCCTAAATATTCGTGCATCCAGGAGTCTCACTCGATTTAAATCCCAAATCCGTGCGCACACACACTACACAATGTAAAATAAACAACCCATTTAATCTATTTTTAGCAGAGGGAAGGTATTCCATTGCTACTATTTAATTGATTCCAAAAATACTGCCATTTCCATCTGTTTCCTGATCTACATTATCTGTATTATCATAAATTTTATCATATTGTAATGAAGAATTTTTCCTTGGTAAATAGGCCCCCAGTAGCGGGATCACTCCCGTCGGGTAGCCTATTGCTCCCGACATTTCACAGTACATTTCACTGGCTCCCTATCTCACAGCGCATCGAATAGGCCTACAGCTGGTTTGGCGTTGTCTCCTTGGCTGTGCCCCGACTTATCTGTGTGAACTCAGCTGTCCAATATCTGTTTATTTGTCCTTTCTCGCAGAGCCCTTCGCTCTGCCTCTAGCGGTAAGCTTTTGGTCCCGCGTGTTGAAACATCAACCTGTCAGCGTCGTGCTTTCTCGTGTTGTAGGTCCTTCTGTCTGGAATAGTCTCCCGTTGCCGATCTGATGCGCCTGCTGCCTAGGGTAGGGTCAGTGTTCTACAAGCTCCTTAAGACTTTTTTTCACCGTGGTTGGACTGGGAGCGCTTCTGAGTGGATTCTTGAAGAGGCGCTATATAAGTTCTTGAAATGAATGAATGAATGAATTGTACACTAAGCTTTACTATCGCTTTGTTAAGCCTACTTTTATGAATGCAAAATTGTCTATTTGATATTCTTGGGATCAATAAACAAGTTCAAGTTTAGAAGATAATAATCAGACACCTTATAGTTGGATATTATAGTCTCAGCAATAAAAATTGATATAATCCTTCGACTGGTTTATTTTATACGGATTTTAAGCAGCGAGATGAAGTCGCTCTCTTCCTCCACACCCTCCATTTCGCTCTCTTCCTCCACACCCTCCATTTCGCTCTCTTCCTCCACACCCTCCATTTCGCTCTCTTCCTCCACACCCTCCATTTCGCCCTCTTCCTCCACACCCTCCATTTCGCTCTCTTCCTCCACACCCTCCATTTCGCCCTCTTCCTCCACACCCTCCATTTCGCTCTCTTCCTCCACACCCTCCATTTCGCTCTCTTCCTTCACATCCTCCATTTCGCCATCTTCCTCCACATCCTCCATTTCGCTCTCTTCCTCCACACCCTCCAGTTCGCTCTCTTCCCCCACACCCTCCATTTCGCTCTCCTCCTCCATACCCTCCATTTCGCTCTCTTCCTCCATACCCTCCATTTCGCCCTCTTCCTCCACACCCTCCATTTCGCCCTCTTCCTCCACACCCTCCATTTCGCTCTCTTCCTCCATACCCTCCATTTCGCTCTCTTCCTCCACACCCTCCATTTCGCTCTCTTCCTCCACACCCTCCATTTCGCCCTCTTCCTCCACACCTTCCATTTCGCTCTCTTCCTCCATACCCTCCATTTCGCTCTCTTCTTCCACACCCTCCATTTCGCTCTCTTCCTCCACATCCTCCATTTCGCCATCTTCCTCCACATCCTCCATTTCGTCCTCTTCCTCCACACCCTCCATTTCGCCCTCTTCCTCCACACCCTCCATTTCGCTCTCTTCCTCCACACCCTCCATTTCGCCCTCTTCCTCCACACCCTCCATTTCGCTCTCTTCCTCCACACCCTCCATTTCGCTCTCTTCCTCCACACCCTCCATTTCGCCCTCTTCCTCCAAACCCTCCATTTCGCTCTCTTCCTCCACACTCTCCATTTCGCTCTCTTCCTCCACAACCTCCATTTCGCTCTCCTCCTCCACACCCTCCATTTCGCTCTCTTCCTCCACACCCTCCATTTCGCTCTCTTCCTCCACACCCTCCATTTCGCCCTCTTCCTCCACACCCTCCATTTCGCTCTCTTCCTCCACACCCTCCATTTCGCTCTCTTCCTTCACATCCTCCATTTCGCCATCTTCCTCCACATCCTCCATTTCGCTCTCTTCCTCCACACCCTCCATTTCGCCCTCTTCCTCCACACCCTCCATTTCGCTCTCTTCCTCCACACCCTCCATTTCGCCCTCTTCCTCCATACCATCCATTTCGCCCTCTTCCTCCACACCCTCCATTTCGCTCTCTTCCTCCACACCCTCCATTTCGCTCTCTTCCTCCATACCCTCCATTTCGCTCTCTTCCTCCACACCCTCCATTTCGCTCTCTTCCTCCACACCCTCCATTTCGCTCTCTTCCTTCACACCCTCCATTTCGCTCTCTTCCTCCACACCCTCCATTTCGCTCTCTTCCTCCATACCCTCCATTTCGCTCTCTTCCTCCATACCCTCCATTTCGCCCTCTTCCTCCACACCCTCCATTTCGCTCTCTTCCTCCACACCCTCCATTTCGCTCTCTTCCTCCACACCCTCCATTTCGCTCTCTTCCTCCATACCCTCCATTTCGCTCTCTTCCTCCATACCCTCCATTTCGCCCTCTTCCTCCACACCCTCCATTTCGCTCTCTTCCTCCATACCCTCCATTTCGCTCTCTTCTTCCACACCCTCCATTTCGCTCTCTTCCTCCACACCCTCCATTTCGCTCTCTTCCTCCATACCCTCCATTTCGCTCTCTTCCTCCATACCCTCCATTTCGCCCTCTTCCTCCACACCCTCCATTTCGCTCTCTTCCTCCATACCCTCCATTTCGCTCTCTTCCTCCACACCCTCCATTTCGCTCTCTTCCTCCACACCCTCCATTTCGCCCTCTTCCTCCACACCCTCCATTTCGCCCTCTTCCTCCACACCTTCCATTTCGCTCTCTTCCTCCATACCCTCCATTTCGCTCTCTTCTTCCACACCCTCCATTTCGCTCTCTTCCTCCACATCCTCCATTTCGCCATCTTCCTCCACATCATCCATTTCGTCCTCTTCCTCCACACCCTCCATTTCGCCCTCTTCCTCCACACCCTCCATTTCGCTCTCTTCCTCCACACCCTCCATTTCGCCCTCTTCCTCCACACCCTCCATTTCGCTCTCTTCCTCCACACCCTCCATTTCGCTCTCTTCCTCCACACCCTCCATTTCGCCCTCTTCCTCCACACCCTCCATTTCGCTCTCTTCCTCCACACTCTCCATTTCGCTCTCTTCCTCCACAACCTCCATTTCGCTCTCCTCCTCCACACCCTCCATTTCGCTCTCTTCCTCCACACCCTCCATTTCGCTCTCTTCCTCCACACCCTCCATTTCGCCCTCTTCCTCCACACCCTCCATTTCGCTCTCTTCCTCCACACCCTCCATTTCGCTCTCTTCCTTCACATCCTCCATTTCGCCATCTTCCTCCACATCCTCCATTTCGCTCTCTTCCTCCACACCCTCCATTTCGCCCTCTTCCTCCACACCCTCCATTTCGCTCTCTTCCTCCACACCCTCCATTTCGCCCTCTTCCTCCATACCATCCATTTCGCCCTCTTCCTCCACACCCTCCATTTCGCTCTCTTCCTCCACACCCTCCATTTCGCTCTCTTCCTCCACACCCTCCATTTCGCTCTCTTCCTTCACATCCTCCATTTCGCCATCTTCCTCCACATCCTCCATTTCGCTCTCTTCCTCCACACCCTCCATTTCGCCCTCTTCCTCCACACCCTCCATTTCGCTCTCTTCCTCCACACCCTCCATTTCGCCCTCTTCCTCCATACCATCCATTTCGCCCTCTTCCTCCACACCCTCCATTTCGCTCTCTTCCTCCACACCCTCCATTTCGCTCTCTTCCTCCATACCCTCCATTTCGCTCTCTTCCTCCACACCCTCCATTTCGCCATCTTCCTCCACATCCTCCATTTCGCCCTCTTCCTCCACACCCTCCATTTCGCTCTCTTCCTCCACACCCTCCATTTCGCCCTCTTCCTCCACACCCTCCATTTCGCCCTCTTCCTCCACACCCTCCATTTCGCCCTCTTCATCCACACCCTCCATTTCGCCCTCTTCCTCCACACCCTCCATTTCGCTCTCTTCCTCCACACCCTCCATTTCGCTCTCTTCCTCCACACCCTCCATTTCGCCCTCTTCCTCCACACCCTCCATTTCGCTCTCTTCCTCCACACCCTCCATTTCGCCCTCTTCCTCCACACCCTCCATTTCGCCCTCTTCCTCCACACCCTCCAGCTCCTTTTGATAACTAAAACACTGCTGCTGGAGACTCACTTATAAAAGTCTTATATAAAACATATTCATTATTCCTAGGTCATTGATATATAAAATCAAGAAATTTTTTAACTATGAAGAAAGGGTTAACTATTTTAAGTGAAGGCATATAGTCAGTATGTACTGTACTACTATGCCATGACATCAATCAAATAATCGTAGAACAGATAAGTAAACTCCACAACCGTCAAAATAAACTAAAACAACTAAAATATATAGTATTTACATTGTGTTTCCAGAAACTCTGTCTGAAAATGTTGATGGTTAGGCCTAAAAAAATGTTGTGTTTCCGGTAACAGAGCTAAAAAAAAATTGGGTAAGTAGGTCGGAAAATATTTTTATTTTGGTAAAATATTTTTATGCAGTGACTATCCGAAAAAGTATACCCCACTAGTCTTTTTTGCACGCTGAAACAAAGTACGTGTTCTAAGCAAGTATAAACTGCCTATTTCCCGACTGCCTGCACCTAAAACTGCTCTAGAAACAGTCCTGTTAATTTCATTTTGTTGACGTCTCTTATGTTATGGCAATACAAGTGTTTAAAAAAATTAAAATTTTTGTTGAAATTTTTTTTTGCCAAAAAGTTTTTTAAATAAATTTTTTTACAAAAATATGAGTCGCGGCCGTAAAAATGGGTCGGTCGGGTTACCGGAAACACAACAAGTTTTTTTACGCCTTAACAACTGTACCGATACAGTCAATGTGAACTTCAGCTTTTAGCAAGCAACAAAACTTAAATATCATGCAAAGTCCTACCTCGCACACAATTATCTTTTGATTCAGCACAATTAATATTTTTTACACAAAATTTCTTAACCTTGAGATTTTATAAAATCTTATTACTAATGCGCTACGAAATATCAATGGCCACTTTGAGAACTTTTTAAAAACCAGTTGTTAAACCACAATTTTATATCGATTTATTCAGAAAAATTTCATGATTTTCTCTCCATCAACCCCCCCAACTCAATATTTATAAAACCCTACAACATACAATGCATGTAAATGCATTAACCTAATTAAATTATCAAAAAATTTTATTAATTGAAGTTATTTGGTATTATTTTCCTAATCCATGGACGACTGTAGAAGTTAATTCAGCATAAGCTTTTCTTAAAACAAAATCAATGTAATATTATAGCACAACCCATAAACTTTGAAGAGTGCTATATAAATGATGACATAAACAATTATTACAAGACAAAGGCAAGAGAACCATACTGGACAAAGGCACGCACTTGGACAAGTAGAAACCACAAACATGCGGTCAAATTCAGCTCCAAGCAAAGATGCAAAAGGCTAATACATGTAGCTAATCAGTTTACTCTTTCCGCAAGACCAAGCCAATCTGAGGAGGCTATTTGGCTATATACGCACAAAATCAGTGTGTGAAATAAATAAATGGCCAACATTTTCTTATGGAATTATTGGTATAACCTTAATGAAATATCCAGATTAACAAATTACAATAGAATTCACACCCAGGCACCTCTCAAAGTTAGCAAAATATTTGACGACTCAATTTTCTCCAAAAATGCTGGTTCAACAAGCATCTGATGCGACATTCAGCAAACAGAAAAGCATGACATCTATTAACAATAATCACGCAAATCATTGCATGAGTGAAGAAAAGTTCATTCAGAAATTCCGTAAATTAGCCCAAGGGTAGTCGTGGGTATGAAGCAGGGGCAGAGACTTAATCTTTGCCGGTTTGTCAAATATCCGAACTAGTCGATCCCTATGCTCGGTGGGAAGGGGAGTGCTCTCAGCCCCATTTGTTTTTACCTACATGCATGCAAAGCCATGATTTCTGCGTAGCCGGCTGTATGGAAGGTTGGGTGGACCTTAGGGTAGCAGGAAGTGATCCCTCATTGGTGCACTCTTAAGACCATTACCCTAAACCCCTCCTCAATGGTCAATGCAAGTGAAACTGTAGTAAAGAATTGTAATCTTCTGGAGAAGTCAGGGTTGTTTATAAGGAATTTTCAGAACTGCATAACCCATGCTTTCTTTTCCCATCCTCCATGGTAAATTACTCCCAATTGGATGAAAATTACCTTTTTAAACTAGTTTTAACGGCACTGAAATACTTCTAAAACTGCACAAATCCATTTAGAACTGCACATTTTGTGTACAACTGCACGTTAAAAAATGCCCTGCGAGAAGTCATGTCGAAATTCTATAGGCAAGGGGATTGACAGGGATTGTAACAGACTCATATACTAAGACCAATATTTAAAGACCTTGTCACACATGATTATGTACTGTTCAGATACAAGACGATTCTACAAAGAGTTGAAATACTGAGTGTCCGTCCATCAGAACCAAACCTATGCGATGCAACAAATCAATGTGAGCAGATTCTTTAGTTTGTCATACGTGTGCAAGTTAAACAGGTAAGATGGCAGTAGAAATTAATCTCACAGTAACTACGATGTTAAAATTCCAGAATATCACAACCAATCCACGCCTGTTCATCCACGAAAGGGAATTCCAAGTCCAAGTAGCGTTCCTGATCCGGATCTGCACTGCTCCAAGCCCCACTCTCGAGCACAATCTCAACACTTCCATCAGGAAGCGACACAACGTTAAGAAATCGATTTCTATCGGTCTCGTTATTATTATTGTTCTGTAGCGGCCCTGAACTAACGTCGGTTTCGGTGGTTTCCTTAGCTGCAGAGCTTACTGGCTCTAAACTAATACTAACAGGTGTAGAAAATTCATCTGCTACAGATGATAGAACTGATGCATCACATTCCATATACCTATTTGGTTCAGATGAATCGGAAATATCAAAAGCATTGACAGATTCTAAGATACCATTGACAGATTCTAAATTACCATTGACAGATTCCAAATTACCATCGACAGATTCTAAATTATCCGATATGCATTTTCCTACCACAGACTCTGCATATTGTCTCGATACGCACTTTTCCGCTGGCATCAATTCTTTTTCGCACTCCACTTTATCTGAAAGTTTCTCTTCAGCTGTTGCAATTTTACAATTGTCATCATCTGTAGCACATGACATAATGTCGGAATTCCTCGCAGCATCTGTACCTGACAAAGTCGCAGAGTCCAGCAACGTGGGATCTAAATCTGGTATTGTTTCAATGAAGACTTCAATAAACTCATGATCCATGTCTTCATTTCCATTTTCATCTTTACCATTTTCGAATTTTACATCAACGGCTTCTGGGTCTTTTTCCTCTACACCTCTGTCAAGTGGAACTTGCTCAATGACACCTTCCTTGCCAGCAGAATCTTTTTCCAGACGATCTTCCACACTTTCGGTCGCCTGCGATATCACGTCGGATCCCACGTCTGTTGACTGCATCTCTGATCATAAAAAGGTTTTCAAGGACACTCATAAACTTTCTGTCATTTAAAAAACTTAGAACAGTTGCTTACGCTTGTACCAGGGAAGAAAATGAAATTAAATAAAGAAATTAAATACAAAGATCAGGGAACAAACATGGAACAAACATGGGCAAGAAGTAAGGATTTAAAACTAGGTTTGATCGATAGCAATAAAAAAGGGGCAGCCAAAAAATAAATTTTAACTTATCTACACACACTGTACATATATAAAAAAATTATATGCAAACATGCATACAGTGCATATACAATCATATACACGAGTATGCATATAAGCATAGTCAATTAATCATGAGCAAAGATAAACAAGTTTTATACACAATTTACTAAAACTTCTTAAATTTAACCAACTAGCAAGAATTCATAACGTTAAACCTCACTTAAAGGCTAATAACCTAATACGCTATACATAGAAAAGTAATCAGTTATAGAACTGGAACAAAAATGCCCTTTAAAAATTTACACTTTAATTTCACTGATTTGCAAGATACTCTACCATCACTGATTTGCAACATACTACCTAGGGCAGAACAATAACACCAGAACACATTGTTCTTTGTGGTGACAACAACGACAACAACAAACTACTTAACTAATCGTAATCATACATGAACAATTGAACTGGAATTACATATGGCCTTAATCTTTAATCTCTCAGAGTGCATGAGATCGTAATTTGCCTGCAATCCATCTAACAACCGGATAGCAAGAATCCTATTCTAATTGAGACATGTTTCAAACAGTTCATTGAAAAATACGTCAGTAGAAAGTATCAACTTTGCCTTTTTGCCCCTTGATCTTCAAAGAAAATATAAACTCTCACACGGAACAAGAAACACGAACCAAATTACAGACAATGTAGAAATCTCCAACCTCTTAACACTTGATTACGTCCCCCATCTCGTCATTTCTGCCATTGTCGCAACAAATACTCCAACACCAGATGCATACATATATATATACAACATATATACAAGCATTTTGACCACACCACTGATTATGAACACCCCACATGCAAACAGATTACAAGCAACTCTGTCTTACAGACACACACTGTATCGTATTTATAGCTTGATATAGCTTATAGATTGATATAGCGCATCTCACACAATGACTATTACGAGATGCTCTCAGTATGGGAACTAGGGAAAAAAGAAATGACTTTAAAAAGTGAGAGACTGATGACAAAAAACAAGTCCTTAATTTAACCCATGCCCAAAAGCCACCAACTCTGCCTTACAAACTCACATGCCCAAAAGCCGCCAAACTCTGCCTTACAAAATCACATGCCCAAAAGCCGATTAGAGTATATATATAGCTAAAGAGAATACAAAGCGAGACACCGAGTGGTCACTTTTCACCTGGAACACCATTGCCGGAGATGACATTCGCCGACTCGGCGATTATCACTAACGTACCATCGTCCTGTTGAAGCACGTCCGTTATGTTTCCCTCGAGTTCGATATCGTCTTCGTCGATGCTATCGTCATCGTCGTCGGCAACGGCAGTCTCTAACGAAGCTGGTGCAACATTCGTAACCTGTGAAATACAGTATTCCAGAGCAGAACTCGACAGGATCGGACTGACAGACCCGTTCGTTCCGTGCGTCCTGTCCAAATTCGTTGAGTCATGTTGACGCATGCCGTGGAACAGCGTTGACGATAACGTTTCGTCGAATTTTGATCCTAGAAGACTGGCCCTTGAGGTATCGGTTCCAAACGATTCAGACTTTGAGTGGTTTGGAATGGGAGTCTTGAACATTGTTGGGCTAAAAGTGCGTGAATCTGACCGTGAGACCTGAGACGGATTTAAATGCTTTTGATTGGCAGCCGAGCGAACGTTTTCGCTAAACACAACAGAAGAGTTTCTGTTCTCGAATTGCGATGCAGCGCTCACGATGCCAGCACCACCACCGTCGCTCGTGAAATGCTCTCGAGTTGTTCTGCTGTTCGAGGAGTGAGCAACGAGACCAGAATCGGCGGCAGCAGCACCAGGCGGGTAATTCCCGTTCGGCGTACTTTCCATGGGCACGGGGTCCTGACCGTCGTTACACGTGTCGGAAGGCGCTGGTGACGACACCATGAAGACGTGAAGCAACTGCTGCGGTGGTTCACCGGTGTCGCCAGCCATCACAGGACTTGCAACAATCATCAGCTGCTTTCCGGGCGGAACGTTCTCCAGACCCGGGATGCTCGAGGCCAGCAGAGACATCTGCGAGGACGGTGAGCAGGAAACGAGCGGAGAAAGCATCGGAGCGTGGCCAGGAGAACCGTAGGGAGACGAAGAACCGTAGAACGACAAAGGCGAACGCAAGCCGTGAGGCGAAGAACACGGAACGCGGTTGGGTGACATGAACGGAGCAGGTGGAGGCGACATAAGTCCAGCTGACCTTGCAGGTGACGGCGTTGGCGTCTGCAGCTTGAAGGATTCTGGCTTTCGTTTTGCCGGTGGCTGGTTCCTGGTGACAGGAACAGAGTCAAACGCTGAATCGTCTAAGTCCGAGAAGTTGACTGCATTGAAAGTCTTAACGGGCTTTGGAACACGGCCAGACCTAGTGGGTTGCCGTGAGAAGCAGCTGACTATCTCAACATCATCTTCATCATCGCTTAAATGTTGAGACGGAACCTTGGCTATACTTCGTTGGTCATCCTCATCCTCCTCTTCCGCAGTCGACTCGGCATCACCACTGCCACTAAACATCAAAGAAATCCTTTCTTCAAAAAAATATCGACCTTTTTACATTATATTTTGCACATTTACATTTTTAACATTAAAACGCACTGTTTTAGAGTTGTAAGCGAAATACAACGTGTGCAACAATATTGACAGGAACTTGATTCTAACTTACCATATTCCCTCTTAACTCGCATACCCAACCTACATAGCCTTCTTCAATTTCTCTGATCTATCGGATTTTGACGTCACTTCTCCAACTGATCATTTTCTGTCACCGTCATTTCACTTGAAGTGATTGTCAACATATGCTTTGGCTTATTATGTCAACGGCATAATAGAAGTTAGCTATTAGATAAGTTTGTTCTTAATCCATACTACAACGTTAGATTTCAATCCCGTACATATTAAACTGCATCCCGTCTTTTAGTAACAGTGTACATCTTTCTTACTGCAATATTCACGCATTGTTGTCTGTAAAATGCCGACATTCGTCATGCTAAACAGACTACTTACTTAATAAAACATGAAGCATGAAGTACCATCCTTGGCACAACAAAATAGACAACATATTGAGCAAATGATGAGAAAAATCTTGAACCTTTCAAACTGTTCTTCGGTTTCTTGTTCGCCTTCATCTGAGCTCTCTTCGTAATATCGACTCTCTAAATCAAGCCACAAAAATAGCTCCTTGTAAAGTTGTAAACTGGTCCTTACAAATTTCTTCGCAGTAAAAATTAACTTTCTCTAATTATAAGAAAACAATAACTTTGGAGCCCATTGGCTACACAAAACTGTAGAAAGTTTAACATTATATACACCAGCAAAGGAATACTACTAAATTATCTTAGGGTGAAATTTTTAAAAAAATACTAAATAAAATTGTTAAAAATTGTTTACCCCCTACTGACAGCGAACTCCATGAGCAATACTAAATTCATCCCTGAAATTTCAGGATGGCGATAGTTTAGCAGTAAGCATGTTATAAAAGTAAACTCAGAGGTTAGAGATTCAAATTCACATCAGAGTAAATATTCTCAAATTCCTGTTGAACTGGTCAGCATCATCAGCTCTAGAATGAGAATATCAATATTGAATTGTTGATGGGAGGATGGGGAGGTAAAGGAGAGGACTGGCTATCAGGCACAAAAATGCAATCACTCACATAGTCAATAGTCATACCCCCTTGTCTGTATTTACTACGCTGATCACATCTGCTAAATATTAAATAATTAATTAATTATTAATCTAGGACAAAGAGTGTATTCAAATAATGTGTCCGGTCATTGCATGAAGTCTGCTCAGCAGGCTCAAACCCGCAATCACTATATTCCAGTCCCAGCGCAACATAGCAGACTACCACACTGAACATAACAGACCCAACTTCTTCTCAACAGCTTTTCACGAAACATTTACTGATTATTTTTAACCCTTTAATGCCGAGATGGTAACAAATGGAATGGGAAATCCTATACCCTCCGGCATTAAAGGGTTAAACGTCTCAACCTTAGTAACACTTACTCTTCTTTTTCTTCTTTCCCGGTTGCTTATCATCCAGCTTCTGCTGCTTCTCCTTCTCCAGCTTCTGTTTCTTCACCTTCTCCAGCTTTTGCTTTTTCTCCTTCGCCAGCTTCTGCTTCTTCTCCTTTATCGCCGGTAAAATCGGTTGCGGGTCATTTTCCTTTCCTCCAAGCACCTTGCTCTTATCAACACTGTCGTTGTTGGATGGCTGTTTCTTGTTTGCACGTGGACCACGTCTGCCTGGCTGTCTCACTTTAGGCTTCACCTCTTCCTCGTCTGACGAGTGCACGGCCATCAGAGACATGTCTAGACTGCGTCGGTCACCTGTGTTCAAATGTTTAATTTACATTTAGGATACTTTAAATGTTAATTTCAAAGTTGAGTCACAAAATATGAAAAATCAATTGATGCTCAGATTGAATTGATGCACAACAACCTTCTCAGCAGCCTCTTGGATTTACCCAACACACCTGAAGTCCTCACTGTAATGATGAGGTGGTATATAATTAGAAGTATAATATAGCACTCAGGGCTTGGAAAGTATTATAACATTTTGAATGCAGGACCATTTATCGTCAGCATGTGGTAGCCTTATTGGCCTAACGTTCCACAGGAAATGTGAAGAAATTGAAATGCAATGGTCATTTTCACTTACTAGCAATGTCAGCCACCATGAAAATGCACAGCAAATTAATCAAAAGTAAAATTGTTACTCTACAGTAATCCGACCACAAGGACGCCAACAGACAGTGCTCATATGCATTGTCTACGCACGGTATGGCTGCACTTACAATAACAATAGGCAATGCTATTGACCAGATGGCAGCACTTAATGCCATAGAAACAGAGATTCTGCAGCATGGATTGCAAGCAAGTTGATGCGCCTATCTAATCACTGAACACTAATGCATGCTGAGGTGGGAGTCAATAACAATGTTGTGTCTTCACCCACTAAATAATATACGAGACAATCTCACCTAGCGTTAAACATGTTATAGCACTGAATCAAGGATTTAGGGTTTGGAATCATTAAGACAACATAAAAAGGTCAACAATTGAAAAACTTTCTTTAAAGTCTTTTATGAAACACCATATTATGTGGCGAGATATACACGTAAAACACAAACAAGCATACACACATGTATATATATATATATATGCATACAATACATATGTATGCATGCATCCAGTGTTTCTACAGTAACTATCGGAACCTCACAAAGAAAAGAACTCCACAATACTTCAGCTCAGCTATCCCTGAAATACACACTGCAGTGATCACATGTCCAAGAAGAGTAAACTCACTCAGAGCCGTTTCAACCATCGCCTGGTGAACCTTCTCCTCACGCTTGAACTTCCGCTGAAAGACAAAGACAATAACAAATAAAGTACAGGTTCAGCATCACAGTGTATGGAACTTGAAGAACCTTTGTTCTATAAATGGTTACGGCCATCAATTGACTACTGCATAGCCAAATCCCACTTACTAAATATTTAAAGACACAGATACCATACAAGTAGTTTACACTTAACCATACAAGGCACTCTATCGATTTCACTCAAAATGCAAATTAAACTTTCCTGCAAGCTTACAATGACCAAGACATACTGAGAAGTTTAAGAATGCATTAAAATAAATACGACAGTCGATTCAAAACAATAACTCTACTTCCAAGATTTCTGCCTACCTTGAGCTCAGCCCTTGTTCGGCCAGGGAAAAGATTCATCATTAGGAAGAAGTCAGTTCCAATCATGCTTAGAGCAGCAAAGAACCTCCTTGTTTCTACAGATTAAAAATATAATCTCATCAAAAATTTTGGAATCTTGCTTAAGTAAATGAGCAAACAGTGCATTGATCAAAATTCATTAGACCATTGATACAAACATGCAATCACTTTCTGTTACAACATGGACACTATAGAATAATCTTCATTATATTGGATTATATCTATGCCTAATGAAATCTTTCATAAAGATGAAACACCACAAGTTGAAATTGAGATAAGTTAACTGTCATGTCCAAACATAAAAAAGGAAAAATTATCAAAGCAATTGAGGCAACCAAAAAAATTCTAACCACTGAGTAATGCACTAAGTGCAGTATGAGCATTTAGATACACTATGCCACATTCGTACATGTATACAAACTGAAAAACTATCGGAACCTTTCTTGTTCCACGATCGAGTTCTGCTTCTCTTTGGATAGCCGCACCTCACGTCAGTCTCGTCAATTGCTTCCGTGTCTTCAAACCTCGGCACTGGTTGTCGCTCAATAACGAGACTAAAATATGAACGGAAAACAGTTCTACCTTCAATCTTCTATTGTCTAAGAAAACAATCCAAACCAATAATCCATACGTGTACATTTAACGAATCGAAACAAAAGGCTAAGGATCAAATCAAAACAATAATTTGTGCTATGAAGCAGTCCTTTCAGTTCACAGCTGTGCTTCATCAGAATCTGTTACAAAAATTAACGTATAGTGGTGTACTATACAACTTGATCAAATAACCTAAAAACTGGTGCAAAATAGATATGTTTGCAAGGTCAGTGAATTAAAAAGCACATGAATAATTCTGATATCTGACCCCCATCCAAATAAATCATGAAAAAGTCATACAACACCTAGACTTCAGTTGTCAAGACTAAACTACGAAAAACCTCAAACTCGGTCCAAATAACTACCATTCAAACACGTCGGACAAAAACTACATCTTCAACCAAACTAACGTCAATATCTGAGCAAACATCCAACAGAGAAAGCTCGACCAGCTGTCAGATTGTTGGCACCAAGTGTGTGCTTCAGATGAAAGATGCCAACACATCGATGAACCAAAATTTTTCTCACTCGAAAAAACTTCATCTTTCTTTAACCCTTTAATGCCGAGATGGTAGTAAATGGTATTGGAAATCCTATACCCTCTGCATTAAAGGGTTAACTTACTTCTTAACACCTACGAGATCAAAGACCTCACACAACGATTTAGAAATTCTTAACGCAATATCGACGAACGCAATCCGTGATGATCCTAACCTCGCCTCGTTTATGATGATCGATCCATCTGGGCCGATCTTCAATTGTGGCGCCGCTACTTTCTCGATGACGCGTGGAGGACTGCCAACAGGTGTCGACGTCATCATAGGTCTCTTCATAGCAGCAGACGATTTCGCAGAATCACTGCCGACCGATTCGCCAGACCTTGACCTTCGTTACACATGAGAATATCACAAAATAGTAAATATTACCTAAGTGACAAATGCAAAAAGTTATTAGCAATGATGTCACTAGCATCACGTGGCCATTTTCTGAAAACGAACAAGATGTTCATGTTCCCTGCAACGTTTAATCAAAATCTGTTATAATAAAGGATTCTGTACTGAAGAATAATATAAACTAAACTCTTATTTCTTTAGTTTAATGACATACATGTGTAACTTCTCCACAAAATCAAATGATGCATTTTGAATACATAGTAGTGCTAAATAAGTACAGCAAAAGTAATAATTAAAAAATAACACTACACTATGCGGACAAATAAATAATAAATATTAGCAAAAAACCATAAGCAACCTCATGGGATTATTGACCGGATTCATGTAGATGAGGTCTCGCATGCAGACTTTGCTCGAGTCAATAGGAGCGTCGAGGTTCTCTAACGCTCGCTTCTTTTTCTTCTGCTGGAGATAACATATACGTGACATAATTAATACTCTCCCTTCAACATATGCGTGACATAATTAATACTCTCCCTTCATCATATGCATGACATAATTAATATTCTCCCTTCAACATATACGTGACATAATTAATACTCTCCCTTCAACATATGCGTGACATAATTAATACTCTCCCTTCAACATATGCGTGACATAATTAATATTCTCCCTTCAACATATACGTGACATAATTAATACTCTCCCTTCAACATATGCGTGACATAATTAATACTCTCCCTTCAACATATGCGTGACATAATTAATATTCTCCCTTCAACATATACGTGACATAATTAATACTCCACCTTCAACATATGCGTGACATAATTAATACTCTCCTTTCATCGCATAACAGGCTAAATCTCCAATGTAGTGTAACACCTAGTGCAACGCTTACAGTTACTGTGATCAACAGGAAATAAGTCCAAATATAATTAAGTCTTTAATGGCAAAACACTATATAGTCTGTCACTGCACTGGACAGAATGTTCAGTCTCTTTAAATGGCACCATAAACGAGATCTCTCGTAAAACTATCTGCTCATAGTAAGCAACATAATCTGTTCGAACAAATTCCTGAAAATCTAATATTGAATGCAAATCGACATAAAATATAAAAACTGTCCAATTCCATTGAAAAAAACAACAATTAACCATAGTTTCTTACTTTAAGCTTTCTGGCAATAAGTTTGGCCGCTGCCTTCTCCACTGTTTCCGGCAATACCACAACTGATTCCTCGTTTGCAATTCCCTGCTCCAGTCCACGCATGGCGCTATGTGCTGCTGCAATTGGAGGTGGAATAAATGGTCCATCATCCACAGCGGAAGCATTCACTTTTGGCAAACGATCAGAAGAAGTGCTGGAATGATCAATCAATTCTCAAAGCACTTACCATAATGATTTGACTGAGATTCAGGAAATAAGAGTAAACAACTGATAATAGAAACCTCTGACCATAAAACAATGGTAACTCATATGCAACATACTTAACTAGCCAGACATCAGCAACTGAACCTAAAAATGCTCAATAAGTATAGTAGTATACCTGGAAATTCTCAATAGCACCTCCCAAAGAGCAACTATTCACAAGTGCAACAAACTTCTCGGTAACAGCAACTAAAAGTATCCTCTAAGTGAAACTAAGAACAATATATTTGCTAGAAACAAGAACTTACACACTGAATCACAGTGCAGCTAAATCAAAGCAAAATAGCATAAGAATAAATCACATTGCAGTTGGATAGCAACACAGCGCCAACAACTGTTAGGTTTACATCCATGCTCAGCCAGGAAAAATGAAATGAACATAATTTTTAAATATAGGATACTAGAGCTCTAAAATCTATTTTAAAAATATACATAGATATTTAATTATGCTATTTTATTCTTTATCCTGCTTCAGAACATTTAGCACTCAACTATCTTAGTTAATTTTCACAAAATGCAGAATAATTCTAACGAACTGTCCTCAAATTTACTTCATAAAGCTTACCTATGCTTTGATGCTAAGCAGTTTGCCAAGTTGGGTCGCACCTTCGTGAAATGATGACGAACCTTTTGTGATAGCATTGGGGGTGACATAGGCACGGGTAAAGGGGATTTGCAAAGGTCAACTGTGTCCATGTCATGGCTGACCTCTGGTCCATCTGCTGATTTAGTTGACTCATGTGGCGCTATGTTGTCAGCAGCATCCATAGCCACAGAACAGTCTTCAGAATTAACATCTCTAAGTGCAGCAAATGATGACAATTCCACCATGGGTTGTGGCACAGTTGCTTCAACCTCAGCAGGTGATTCAATACTGGAAGCTGAAGTACTCACGCTTACAGAAGCACAGCTGAAATATAAAACCATTTTTCACTTTAACAGTCATTTTAACACTTTTCCTGATGGTCTGGATAATATGGCATGGATTTCAACTGGCTAAACCCTGAACATAACTTTAATTCCTAATGGAGTTTAACCTTCATTAGTCCTCAGTTCCTTTTACCACTGCCCTGAATTTATACACATTAAACCTATTTTGGACATATACGCCATGAAACATTATCATAAGATCATTCTGGGGAACTACTCAGAGGAAAACTAAATACGAACCTAAAGAAGAGAATGGTCAAGACGCTGGTGTGGAGTGTAGCCCTGTATGGGTCAGAAACATGGACAATGAGAAAGGAAGACATAAAAAGATGGAGGCTTTCGAAATGTGGATTTGGCGAAGAATGGAGCATGTCAGCTGGATGGAGCACAAGACGAACGAAGAAGTACTGCAGATGGTGGGCGAGAAAAGGTTAATGCTGGAGACAACACGGAGGAGGCAGAGAAACTGGATTGGCCACATCATGAGGAGTGACACCATAGTAAGCGACATCATCGAGGGAAGAATGGAGGGGAAGAAGACAAGATGAAGACCAAGAACAATGCTACTGGACTGGATGTTGACAAAGGATGGCTACAGAGGACGAAAGAGGGACGCACAGAACAGACATGCGTGGCGTCATTGGACATATGAACCTGCCTGACGGCAGAGAACTAAAGAAGAAGATTCTGCATGTGGCCATCAGTCAGATGAAAAGGTGTCTCATTAGTATTATTGATATCAAGTGCAAAATAATATCGAGATCAATATGAACAATTTGGTTTGAACTATTGAATAAATAGAACAGAAGCCAGGTGTACATAGACAAAGACTATAATATCTACGTAATACAATTTATGTTGATCAGAACGTCAAGTTGTTCCCTTATATAATACTTCCTACAATCCATGGCATCTATCATTTTTAAACAATAAATTGTTTGCAAGAGGAGCTATATAAATCCATAGATACAATATAACACAGCTGGAGGCATGACCAAATTTCAGTTGTTCAATCTGGATAAATCTGACCTGGCAACATTACTTATTTAAACAACAATTGTTTCAACATTCTATGCACATATCTCAATTGATGCAATAAGTGCATATAGATGTTCAAAAACCAAACCGAACATACCGTGCAAAAAAATCATCCAGAAAACCGACACGTCAGCGCAATAAAACAATGCAAAATCATTTCTCACCTCTGAATATTTTTCACAACATTTGGCTGCTTTCTGATGAATCTGCGTCGTTTCAGCGGAGGGCCGCTACTTTCCAGTCCAGCCTCAGCAGAGTCCTTGCTGTCTTCAATCGACTGCCTATAATCGGACTCTTCAGAAGGTAATGATGCCTCTTTGACTGCATCTAAATGCTGGTCATTACGCAGACATTCTGCAGACATCCCCATTTCAGGCACTGTGAAAGACCGAGGAACCTGAGAAGCGGCCGCATTTGCAACAGACACCGTATCAGTCTGGCATACACTTACTCCATTTAAATTTGGCGCACTCAAATTCTGATCGGTAGAGGTGACGTACTCCGAATTCTGTCTGACTGGTTTAATCACATTTCCAAGTACTCTGTCCTCTTTATTCTTTTCTTCAGCTACATTTCCATGAAATCTAACAGACTCTACTGCAGATCCATCAGCATCTTGGGTCGAAACCACGCTGTTTATGACATCAGTTGTCACCGCAACCTCCCCAACATCTCTCTCTTCTGTGAAAACAAGTCCATCAACTTCATCGGTAGAACTGGAGACCAGAGCACTGGCACTGACTGCCAATGACCTATATGCACTGCTGGCAAATTCTGAATCCGCAGCAACATCTGTCACTGGTTTAGAAACTCCTTCTTTTGGCGGGATGACTGGCTTCGCCTGCACCCTTGGTCGTCTCTTCATTTTAAGATGTAACTGTCGCCGCACCAAATATTATTATTTTTTTACAAAATACCTAAATACAACCAAACAATCAAATGTCAACATAAACAACATGCACAAGAGCTTCAATGAAAATGTATAAATCGTAAATCGAGAACATTTAAGTTATAATATGCTTAAAATTTTAAATATCTGGTTCGGAACTGAAACTAAAGCAGCTCAGCATAAGTTCAAAACACCTTGAACCATAGTGTCTGAAATCTGCAGTGTAGTATGTGAAACCACAAAATTATACCTTGCCTGATCCCAGACATCGTTCTTACGGCTAATGGTTGATCGTAAACACGGTCAATAAATAATGTCAAAATTACGAGTCTGCAGCTATGACTGTGTACTACGTGTAGCTTTGCACGGCCAACTAACAATGATAACCCTGCACTTAGGGCCATACCAAGCGGGATTTCCCTTCAGAGGGTATTCATTGTCTTCATGCACTACATTCATCAATAATTAGTTTCAGTTATTACATTTGGTGCTTCGCTTTTTACTAATTATCTTGTCTACAATTACATTTACTTGGGACCAATAAATGAAATGGGGAAAACAGGACCGTGCGCGTAGACAGGTCGTACTCGTAACAGCTGCAATGCCATACGTCGCTCATACATTAAAAATAATCAAATGTAAATCCAAATTCTCATACATGAAGGCTGCACAATAAACTTAGCGAAAATCTTGCTACATTATTTGTAAAAAATTAGCACATTTAAATGAGCGAAATAAAGCGAAGTTATCGCACATCCGCCATATTGTACTGAAGGGTGCATAACCTCGTCCTGAAACGCTCAAGTTCAATTCTCAATTCAAGTAAGATAAGAATCATTTCAATCTCACATTAAATAGGCATATATTTTTCATTCTGAATCTACATTTAAACACAACGATTACCTATTTACTTAAAAGTAACAAATAGAACTGGAATTAAACACAGCCACATGGAGCGTACACTTCCGGCAAGATGCTAGACTTGCTAGACGTTGCATAAGCTGTAGTAGAAATTTCTAATTTTTAGTATAACAATAATATAGCGCCGTCACAGTGCACATTGCATGATTTAAACTAAAATTGCATCAGATTTATTCATCCGACGTATTGACCGTCCTTACATTTTATAAGACGTGCAGCTCAGGTTATCTATTGAAGCTTTAGATTTTTGTAAGCGAATATTCAACTAGTGCGGTACAGCGCCAAATAGGGTACACGAATTCAGTTTCACAGCTAGGCATGTAACGATTGGAATGAAATCTTCGAAATTATTCTTAGCACCCACAAAACCCCGTCAATGACCAGCTGATGTCCCAGCGCTATATCAAATCAATTCCACGACAGCCAGGCTGCTCTACAACTGGTTCTTTTGTAAGGTCAAAATCCATGTAGGCCAGTCACCGATTTTTTCATTCGCCGGACTATAGGCCTACGACCGCCTTCGGACTACTAATTCTGACTTAAACAGCGCTGGTTGGTGCCCTACGCTTGGCCCTTCGAGTAGGTCAGCCCATTATTGCTGTTGTTGGATCATTCAGGCTCAGCACCCTTATTTTTTCTGCCGAGTTACCGCGTAGGCTATTTTCCCGCAGTGTGGTGGGTCCCATTCTTTAAAAAAAGTAGAATTTCTACACTGCAACGCATTTTAAGCTGTCGTCTAAACAAAATTGCTCATTAGGCCTATTTCAGTGCTGAGAGATGTGGCATAATTATGACTTCAATATTTATGTATGTATGCATGTGCACTTGTTACAGCACACCTTCAAGATATCCACTCAGAGTAGTTAAAATTTGTGATACGTGATTTGTGTTCTTGTGTATTATCACAATTGCATCACTGTACGTACGGATCTAGGTTTGTCTGTAGGTCATTTCCCCGTATGCTACACAGAAATATTTGAATCGTATCCAGTAGTGTAGTCCTAAAAAATGAAGTGGGTAACGCTCTTTATAATAATATTATTATTAGTAGTAGGCTAGTAGTAGTATTAATATTCCATTATCCCTGGGAAAAAAGTGGGGGAACGGCGTTTCCCCCCCCCCCCCCCACTACACCACTGATCGTATCTAAAAATGTTTAGAGCAGCACCTCTCAGAGCAGACGATTGAGAGGCGCTTTCAGCACAGAAGCCCTGAGAAAAGAAACGTCTTGTGAGGCAAGTACATGCTGTATACCCGCGCATACCCTCAATTAGTCCTACTACTGTGCTGCTAGAATGGTTTCCATAATTATATCCAAAAACACTGCACTGTCAGAGTGAGATTTAATGGATTATTATAATGCAGATGAGAGAATAATTATATACTTTCATTCATTGGTATCAGATGATCCTAATTGCTGGAAAAGATCTTGAAATACTGACCAACAAATTAAAATGGTATGTAGCCTAACTAGGCCTGATGAGCAAGGTTCCTTTTGGCGTAATCAGAGTGAGGTATACATTCCTGTAAAAAAGTGAGGCTGTGGGTATGAGCAGTCACTGACACTTTATCGTTTTTAGATCCAAATGCAACAGGAATGCTCTTCCCAGCGGTCAAGAAAATTTCAGTATTTTCTCACTACATAAACCATAGGCGTACGAGGCGGGGGTGCAGAGGAGGCAATAGCCCCCCCCAAATTCGGGCAAATTTGGTGGTTTTTTCGGGCAAAACAGACCCAAACGACTAAAAAAAAAAAGGTCGTCAAGTTTCGGGCAAGTCTGGTTTTTCGGGCAAAAATAAAAAATAGTCGCGGACGACTAAAAAAAAAAAAAAAAAAGGTCGTCAAGTTTCGGGCAAGTCTGGTTTTTCGGGCAAAAATGATCGCGGACTAAAAAAAAAAAGGTCGTCAAGTTTCGGGCAAGTCTGGTTTTTCGGGCAAAAATAGTCGCGGACGACTTAAAAAAAAATCTTTTTGGCCGGATAAATTTTTCGGGCAGAAATTCAATCTTTGCCCCCCCACTTCTGAAACCTCCCGTACGCCTATGACATAAACCTTACAGCTCAATTGTCATGCTTAACCCTTTACCGGTTCATTTTTCCCGTTAAGCCTGTGTTTTCAGCGGATATTCTCGGGGCAAACGGGTAAAGGGTTAAGACAGCGTTTTCGAGGAATCAGGAAGACCCTCCCCTCTGACATACGGTAGTCTCACTTTGGTAAGGAATTCACACCTGTTTAACACGTTGGCCGCCTACATGCTATGTTAAATGACTGGTCGTACTATGAGTTAACTCGTCCCTGGCGGTCAACATGTTAAGAAAATGGTAGATGGCATCCAAATTCTACATCCGAGGCAAAATAAAACTAAATCAACTAATTAATAATTTGAATGGGACGATGGCAAGGGATGTCATATCAACAGACAAAAGCATTGATGTGAGCCGTGTCAGTGCTATACAATTGCCACAGAATAAACACTACTATAATTACGTAAATTTATTTCCATGTACAGGACGAATTTTAGCGTGATCTCGCAAAAAATCTACGTTGATTTCTACGAACGCCAAGGTTATTTTTTATCCAATGTAAGTTACATGCCAGTCGAATTGCTGTCAACGTGGCTAAAGCTGAAGCAACTTTCACACCTACAACAGTGGTGTGAAAATATAAAATATATACGTAGATGTGCTGCTGTACACATTATGCATTTGGAGTATATTATATACTTGGTTTTAACAGCACAGGCAGCAGTGTGGATGACAAGGTCAACATGCTAGATGCCTGCTTATAGAAAACAAAAAATACAAAACACTAAATCAATACGGAATATCTTTGCGGGGAAAAAACTGGTCGTTTTGCCATTAAAATGTATTCAAGAATGGATAAATGCGACAAAGAGTTGAGAACCCGAAATAAATAACTTGGCAAGAAACTATATAATGTGAAGAGAAGTAGCCGACAGCTGCCTTGCGCATACATGTGGCAATAGCATACATCACGTACCCCAAATTTAAAAACTGTGGCATGCTCAATAACAAACCCTAACGTTACACTTTTAAGCAACCATCGAATGCCGTAAAAAAAACTAGTTATCGTATTAATTGAGAAATTGACAAAAGATATTCGCAAATCATTTATCAGTTTACATCTTAAATAAAGATGACAGGAGGGTCACAAAAACACAGACGAATAATCATCTGGTTATCATCAACATAAATTACAACGTGGCAACAACAGCAGCACGTCGTTATCCTATTTAAGACTGTGCGTCAGAAAAAATTTTAATGAACAAAATCACATCCCACCGTCCATCACAACAACAACAAATTTCTTCCGACCTTTAGCTTCTAGAGTTTTTTGTTAGAACTTAGCCGACGACGCTATGAGACGCACTGTCGGCCATATTACAGTGTTAAAACCAGTGCAACGGCACACGCTTTTGTCACGTATAAAAGTGCCATCTTAGCAACATTTACACTTGCACTGGGTGGGGGCAATTCCTATCTTTGCCCACTCCCGTGCAAAACCAGTGAGATGTCGGCGCAGTGGTCGAGAGTCGCTGTCCAAACACTATCTCATCTTGTTGGTGGTCTTAGGCCGAGTGACGGCAGGCTTCTTGCCCTTGACAACCTGGACCGGGTGCTTCAGAGTGCCCTTTCGCCTACGACTAGTCTGGGAAACAGAAACAAAAAAATCAGTTTATAATCTCAATGTCATTGCTAATCAAGCAATATTGAAAGGTTCTTAAAATATGCCTTATGTCACTTGCAACATTCAAACAGCAATTCAAACTCTAATTATGCATGGTGAAGTGCATAAGAGCATTTAAAAAGTGACCTGTTACATACGCTGGAAAATCAATCAACTGTAGGAGCCCTAACCTATCCACACCTCGTTGAATTTGTAAAGTAGAGGGCCAACTTAATTTCAAATCAAACGAAGAAGAACTGCCTAACCGAACAATTATTTTCAAACGTGTCTCTTACCTTCTTCGTTACGACCCTGGGATGTTTCTTGCCAGGTGGACCTCGAATGCGATTGGTGGGAGGCTTGACCTTGTAGATCCTGACAAGCCAGTGTTCCGTCGTATACGCCTCTTCAAGATGCTCCAGCTGGATGTTCTTGTTCCCGATCTCCACGTTACGAGTACGATCAAAACCGGATGGTGTACGGAAATCCAGCTACGCACAAAGATAGCATCCGCATTGTCAGCACCACTTTCATTACAGTCTAGCAATTAAAATAACGACAAAAGACAGACACTCTCGCATCTCTAACGTTATGTTTATGAAAGCTCTTCATCTGCTTACTCTCCGTGCTTGCATACAATTTAAGATTTTCACTCTGATCCTCAAGGCTCTGTGGGGTCTTGCCCTGAAATATCTGGCTAACTTTGGCCTCACTCTTCGTTCATCCAACAGACTTGACCTCTAGGTTCCTCGCTCTAGAACTGCTATGGCTCAGTCACGATCATTTGCCTCAATCGGTCCTTCTCTTTCGAATGCGCTTTCTCCATCCGTTCGCTCTACAATTCTGTCTGGCAGTCTCTCTTCTTCCTTCTCTCTTTTCTAAAAACCTGTTTCTTCTCGCAGGTCTTGCACACTGAGAGCGCTTCTGAATAGTTCTTCCCACTAGAGCCTCTAGAGGCACTTTATAAATCAAAATATAATAAGAATAGAAATAAACTGTCAAACTGTAAACCCAACACTAGTAAAATAATACAAAGTTCTATAACTAAAAAGCATTAAGCCGCAGAAGGTTCAGGAAGCTGCAACAAGGTTTACTATAGGGATTAATCATATCATTCCTGTATTTCTAAAACTCCATTGGCTGTTCATTTGCAAGGAATGCCATCACAGTAGGGGACACTTCTTTACAAGTCTGCACAGAATGGCATAACTATCACTGGAAAGAGCAAATAATCTATAGACAAGAATGGTGTTGTTGGAATCTTGGACCTGACCAAGTGCAGAACACTGAAGAAGAAATCCATAAATAATCATAATAATAAGCTCTGATGAAATCAAACGAAACTAACCTGCAGCTCTCCAAATCTGAAATAGCTGAGTTTGTACATAAGACAGTTGAGTAAGGTGGGTGACCCAGCCGAATCAACACGGAATTCTCCTTGTGGAGTGAAGTAATCGGACTCCTGTTGAAACAAGAACAAGCACAAAAGAACAATAATTATACGGTCATGTAATAATTAATCATAAGAATGCAGGGTTGAGGCTGTTAATTGGTCTATAGATAGTAAAATTCCCACGAACAAAAAGTCAAAATATTTAAATGCAAAAACGCCATATACCAGTGATGATATCTTTCAACAGTAATATATTACTAATCCTTTTTGCAAGAACACAGTACTTGTAAATGCAAAATTAATACAGTATCATTTCACACGAAACCCTTTAGAGATGTTGCTGACCTAAAACATAAGGCCATCAATCGAGTTGCGTAGACCATTATTGAATTGCACAGACGATGACAAAATTGAGCAGCTCTCAAGTGCTTACAGAAGAGCAAGGTTTTGCTGAGCAAAAATACCAAGAAGACCCAAGCCAAATATATTCTATTAATTATGCTAAACTTGCAACAGCTATTTAACTCTTTTAAACTCCACAATAAAGATATCAACTAAGTCAGAAAAGTATTTAAGTCTTTACACTCTGGCTAAGAAGAATTTGTTACGGATGACAAATATATCTGGCACTCTGGGAATTAATCAGCCAAAATATATTTTGGTTATTTCCGTACAATTGAGCTGTCATGAAGCAACATCACCACAGCAAGCATTTCTTTAGCCCTTTAATGCCGAGATGGTAGTAAATGGTATAAGAAATCCTATACCCTACGGCATTAAAGGGTTAAAGCAGAATGGAAATGCTGAATCAATAGAAGTGTTTTACGAACCCTGATGTCTTTTGGATGTTCTCCCTCCGCAATTCGCACCATCCACAGGAACTTATTGATATCATCGCCCGAATATCCGATCACTCCTCCGAATATCACGAGCACGTAGTCCACGTCCAACATCTGCATTATCTTGTAAGCCGCACTTTCATTCGACGACATCGCTTTACCGACCTACACCAAACAAATCGAAACCAAAGTCTGTCAAATGAATGGGAGAGTTAATTCTCATTTTAAAGTGAATCTGTGCACGTTGAAAGTTTTCTTTTAAAATAAATATAATAATTGAAAACAGCGCAAGATTAACCAAAAACTTCTAGTATTTCCTTGCTCGTGTTGAATTTGTGGTTGAAAAATTCTTCTAACTATGATGCTACAAAGACCATTTAATAAACAGACTATTAAAAGCACAACTAGTTATCAACTGACCATTTAATAAACAGATTAGATATTAGTAGCACAATTAATTATCAACTATACATTTGTTAAATTTAAATAGTTTCTGTAGGTCTCAGAGGTGCAGGTTAAAATTAATTATCAACTATATAAATTTATTAAAACCAGTGTCAGTGCGTATCAATGCAACAGCATATCAATATTAGCACTCTAAAGAGTGCCACAAATACACAACCACCCTTACAATGTCAGTGCATGTTAACAGCATATCACTATATCTATAGGTTAAAGTATGAGTTCGCAAACCAGTGCAATGTGGCTGTTGTTCCAAGTGTTATTATCGACTAGAGTCGTCCGATTTCCCATTCCCGCAATCTGGTAGCCATAGTCCCACCACGACATCACACGCGCCTTGTCGTCCGTATTCTGGCGCAACCAGTAGTACGCCTCACGGAAGTCGTCCAGAATGTTCCTCGTTCTAAGTTGACAAAACATTTCACATTGTTTAATCAAACAAATACGAAACTACCAACAACCAATTTCATGCAAATGATGTGTCATGTTCCAAGTCCCAGCGTTTTGCATGTGAAGTTGACATTTTTTTTAAAATTCAAGCAACATGTACCATTAAATAACATTGCAACAGTACTGGATTGTCAGCAGAACCTAAAACCACTGGCCTGTTAAGCACAAGGAATAAATCAGCCATATTAAGCCGTAATTAACCAAACTATATGTCAACTGCAAGAAATGTTAGGACACGCCTAACTTGTTAGTTTGCTACCAGGGTAGGCCCCAAAACAATAATTTCTTCATAAGGCTCGTCAAGGGGGGAGCCATAAAACTGTCTAGAATGTTACATTCAAAAGACCTGCCAGCACCTTTTGAGAAGTCCTTTCTGTACATCTCCTGGCACTCCATAAATGTCAAGATACACAGCATAAGACATATATATGCATACCTATGTAAACACACACACTTATGCGCACACACATACGTAAATATGCACTATGTGTATATATATTTATATACAGTACATATACAGTATAATCATACACTAAATATATATTATATAAATATATATACTGGTATGCACCCACAAGACAGCATGAAGGAAACTCAACTGAGTACTAACCCATCATGGCCGTATGAAGCAAGCACAATGCTCGGGCTCGAGTATGCGTTGCTCGTTACCCATGTGCAGTGCACTGCAAAGAGCATGAGCACCATGAGCAGGGCAACAACGATGATGCTCTTGATGTTCATGCCCACCCCCTCCTCCTTCTGCTTCTCCTCCTTTGGCTTCTTGATCTTGCCACCAACCTGAACAAAATAATACAAAACAAACTATTTGTTCACTGCATTCGATAATTGTCAACCATCAACTCAAAGAAAATGCCAGCTAATGGTACCATTAGGTCGATTTAAGCATACATATCACCATTCTACTGAATAAACTGACATATATCTGTTCTGCTATGCTTGGCAACATTTTGCTGCAATGTTTCATCAAAATGAATATTTATATTGACATGTAGCTTGAATAAGTTACCAGCTAGTCAACAGATATTCAACTTTAAAATCAAATGGTAGATTTCCAAATTGCACACAGTCACTCAAGACTGTGCTCATTTGGTTTCCTTATTACCGAAAATTGTTTAGTCATATTTGACAAGAGTTCCAAAGATACCTTGATCTAGTCTAATGGCTTTTATACTAGTTTGCATAACAGGTTTTATGCTGTGCTAAAAGACATACTATTTCAGTTCCACGGGTGCTCTCCTGTGAAGAGCAATACCCTAGCCTAACCCCAAGAGGCTACAATGTTTACAAAGTGCTATGGTGTTACAAAAGTGTGCAGTTATCGTACATTATGTAGCTAGGTTGCTAGGAGTACAAGTAAAGCTTAAAGCCTAAAACATTTGCCATACAATGGATGAGGTTTTAATCATAACCTCTAGGTTGACAGTCTGGGGGCCAACTACTAAACTATCACATGCCCACTAGTGACCTTGGCCATATAAAGTAAGAATATCAAGTGTACCCATAGTGAGGGATCAAATCATGGGACAGCTCTGGGACTAGTCAGTCACTGATGGATGAGTTTAGTCTGTGCATGTAAAAAGGCACTTAATACTTGAACATTGAGATTAATTACAGTGATTAATTACAGAGATTAAACTCAAAACAAGTCTATACGTAGAGCACAGATAACGTTATAATTTACTACTATAAACCGTTTACAATGAACTATGTCTTGCAGCAAAAATAGAAACGCTACATTTATGAATAACTTGAGCACCTGCATGGAGTTCAAGAAAAACATTGCTCACAGCTTTTATAATCAATGAATGAGTCATTGTAAATCGTACCAAAAGAAAACATGCAGTTAATCAGTAAGAACTTAATCAGAACTGTACTGAACCAAAAAGAAAAACAAAACAGAACAGTGAAAAATTTGGGAAGACAGCCATCTGAGCTCACAACATCACAGATATTGATCTGAGAATTAAAATAACAGACAGCGCCTACAATATGATTAATTAAATTATACAACAGAGTCAACTGCAAACGGCGTCTAGCCAGTTGATCTGCAACATCAACATTCCTATACAAATCGTCGCCTGACAAATATTATCTTCGCGTATGTCCATTTTTGTCAAAATCGAGTTTAGACTTGTTTTGTAGCAAAAAATTGGTTCTCTTTCTTCACTGTTAACCGTTAGAAGATACGACAAGTCGTTTTAAAGATATTCAACGAAAACTACTTGTCGTATGTCCAATTTCAGTGTTACTTTGTCGTATCTCCAATTTATTTTGCCGTATCTCCAGTTTACGCATTCACGGTTTAAAAGTGCATTGTCCTATGTCCAGAAAAGCTCGTCGCTGATTGGACGATGGAGATACGACATCCCATTCGTTGTATCATAGTGTCGTATGTCCAGGAAATAAAAAAAGTTATTTTATTTTAAAAGGGTATTAAACTTGCGAAAATTGAAACGAACAAAGTCGCAATTGATTGTATATTGCTTTCTTTTATTATTTCATATTTTTTTAAATTTTCTCACGTCAGGATGACTTGCAAAATTTGATTTAAATCTATTTTATACAACATTTTCCAGAATTTCACAAAAACCACTCTAAGTTTCAGTTTAATTTTAGTGCAACATCCTTTAATTAATGTCGATACTTTATTATGACGTCTTTGCTTGAAGTTTTATTGCACTGGATATATTTTTTTGGCGTCCAAAGTTGCGAAACTTCAAACTCGTTTTTCTCGGAATTCACAAAAGTGGACATACGCGAAGATAATTGTCAGGCGACGAAATGCTAATCTAAATAAAATTTCCATTCACATGTTTGCAATGCATTTATATAGTGCCTTTTCAGCCGTAGTGGCTGAAAAAGATATTTCAAAATTTCAGTCAAAACGTGCTATATAATTACCTTTCGTTTTAGCCGTGGCTAGGCTGGGAGTGCCTCTGAGTGCACTTCCTGAAGGGCGCTACATAAATTATTTTAAATGAATGAATGTATAATTGTATATATATATCCATCTCTATATTTTGCATATAACAACCTGCTACTCAATTAGTGGATAAATAACGCTTACCCCCCCCCCCCCAACGCATGTATTCAGATCCACATGGTAACACCAATCAATATCAGTGACCTCACTAAAGAAAAGAGAACACTAGACGTCCACAAGATTAGCCAGAAATTGGTCGTATTCAGGTAACATTTAATATTGATTTTGCATCATGTTAATGCAGTTGCAATGCGAATGCACTGCACTACAAGATCTATTATGCCACATATTAGCACACCAGGTAGAGACACGTTGAATTTTTATGTGATTCACGGCCCAAATGATATTCTTGAACCAAACATTCAGAAATTTAAAGTTCAATTTCCTTTAAAATGTAAAGTTAATAAGTTTTATTCCAAACAAGTGGTCCCTTTTCTTGGAGCCCTAGTCACTTATTTGTGATTAAAGTAAAAATCAACCACTTAATTGTTACGTACGTTAATATGTGGTAGAGGTGATTTGAAGAAATGTTGTTCTTCACAGATTTGCAACGTCTACTTTAATTAAAAAATTTATAATGCTTTGTTTTATATTTTTACACTGTCATTGCACTAAAGTATCATTATTTACAATCCAACTTAAAAATACTAAACATAGTCCTGAAATTAAAGTAGGTAGGCTGATAAAGTTTATTTTAATTGAAGTAGTGTCTCATATAAATAATTTGATCCCACACTCATTATTACGATCATCATCAATGGGAAAACCCGCCCGCATCAACCACACCACCAGCATCAACTGCACACAATTGGCTGAGTTGTATACATGACATAGTGGTGACTGCATCTAGATGGCTTGAAATCCGGCAACAGCCAAGACTGTTCTAGCATGAACCTACTTTGCACTGCAGGACAGGTAGCGTAATTGTAACTTTGACAACTACTATGGCTTTGTGGCTGACATCACAGGATTTGACATTTCTTATAACTAGCCTAATGTTCACAAATCTATTTAACTTGTCTAGCATTACAGCAGGTCTGTGCAGTGCATTCAATACATAAAAATAATTATACTGCTATTTACAAAAGAAGCTAAAATCCGTTAACAAAAAGCCGTGTATGTAGTCAGAAAATAGTAACAGCTTAGAAGATAGAACCTAAGTTTGTTTGAAGGCACAACAATAAAAGAAGGTGGAGACTATAATAAAATTATGCTTGCCTATACTAGCATGCAAAACAGAGGTTGAGGGAATGCCAATCCCAGATACATCAAGCCAATCATTTTCACTATCATGCTCTTGGCATTTAAAATAACAATTGAATATATATATATATATAAAATTTATATAAATATAATATATTATATATATATATACACACAAACACACACACACAAAATTTCCACAGCCAACACTAACACGCATGAGTGAATGGTTCAGCAAATCTGAGACAAACAACAAACAAGGAACGAACAACAAAGTCTGACTATATCGCGAATGATTACATTTGATTTCGTTTTATTCTGTGCAATCGGACAAACTGTCAATGCACAAAATCCAATTATGGAAGCAAAGCTCAGTCAGAAATAAAGAGAAGATACAATGATACATATAACTTTGTATCTTAAAGCACACATTGAAAGACAATGAGCTTAGACCAATGAAGCAGGGCTCTTATGTTGGAACCCCAACATAACCAGCCTCAACTTAACATGCGTTTTGCGTGCGCGCACACGCATGCACACACACACACACACACACACACAAAGCGATGCACAGTATGACACATGTCTTACGTCAACTTCATACTTGTGACTGATGTTCTGTGTGACTCAGCTTAGCATCAACCAATCAAGGCATCAACCTTAAGCAGTATTTGGGTCAATGCCAAGAAACTCTCGACATATTTTAAGCCTACCTCTTCAGACTGGTTGACCCTTCAATGCCGGAGGGTATAGGATTTCCCATACCATTTACTACCATCTCGGCATTAAAGGGTTAAGCAACACTTTCTTCAAGATGTTCTTACGAAGGCACTAATAAATGCCACAGCACACATGCACACACGCTCAAACCAAATAGAAAAATCCGCAAAATCATTCAACGATAATATTTACTTACATAAACTATTAATTGTTTTCAAATGTGTACGAAAGGCTGACACGATCTCAGAAATGAGAATCGGAGAACTTGCATGCACCATTCGAAACACGAGGCAAAACAATAAAAGAAATGCAAGAACGAAAAAAAGAAAGGCGCAAATCCTTCAACTAACAACTAGCAACTAACATCGATGTTAGCAACAACGAATGGCACAACAGCAAAAACGAGACAAAAACAGGTAACTAACAAACACGACGAGCCAATCGCCTACCCGACGCCAGCCATCAGTACCTCTTTGAGTGCCCTGTCGCTAGCATCAGCGGACATTAGCTGCATGGTGGCAGTAGGCAGCTGCTGTGGAGACTGCGGCTGTGACGCCTTACCCTTCTTGCTCTTTGGACGCACGCTTGCCCGACCGTTTAACGACTTAGGCACCGTGCTAACCGCAACCTGCGCCATGCATATGCACATTCACGTAACAAGGGCCAGCACAACACATGTTCAAAGCTTAGAAAAACACATAGATCTAATAGACACCTCTGCCAAAGCGCTGAACACGATGCCTTTCAGATTCCAATAAGGAACAAGCTAACCATGGTATTAAAATAGTGAGACAAGAATCAAGTTGTAGACTTAGCAAACTTTTTCTATGGCGTGTGCCACACAGTAAAGTGCTCTCAGGCATCAAAAGACCACAGGAACATACAGCGAGCAGAAATGCTGCTAATTGCCAGTTACGTTCGCATGATTTGTAGGTGGACAATTGTACTAGAGAAAGGGACAACCACAGCAAAATCCCAATTCTGCACTCAAAAAGTATTTGCCCAGAGCAAAAACACACTAGCCGGTTTAGCAGAGAAAGAGAGTCAAAACATGTTTGTCCCGGCACTTCTACTGCTTTCAATCTTTATCATATTCAGTGCACTAGAAACATGATGAACTCTCCATGTCACAGAGTAAATCTTTGTCTCTGCAGTTTATTTCTGATAGATTGTATCTATGATAAAACACTGTCATTCTTTATACAAAATATTGAACTCAAAAAATCTCAAAGAATTGTAATACACTGTCACGTTAAGGACTTCCTATTGAAACTCTAAAGCAGCATCTCAAAAAAATTTGTAAGCTCATAGGCCCTTCCAATTCAAAGTCAAATGTTTTATAACGATTCTACCCACACATAATCTTCCATAGTAATAATATAAACAGCTTATAATCTCAGTCACACAATGATCATGACATATAGAACGAGCCTTTTTGTGAGAACCTAAATAAGCACTACATAAAAGTCCACTGACACACATCCACAACATCCATCATCAAACATGTAAACCTTTTAAGACGCTCTTGCAAACTAATTCAAGTTTTACATATAAACATGACAAACGACCTGCCCCAGGAGATATATCTCTGGGATGAATGCATACCTTGTCGTAGTACTTGTCGTTCTTTTCCTTCTCCTCCTCATCCTCCTCCGGTGCATCGTTACGACTGTCGTCCTTCAGGTAGATGCTGAACACCTTCGAGAAGGCGATCGCTGCCAGGATGCAGACGACCGGAGTCAGAGTCAGCATGAGACGAACCATGACACCCGCAAAGTAGACAGCACTGATGGCGTAAAGGATGACTAAACAACACAAAGGCACACACACACATGTAATAATAACTTCTTTTGTTCGCTTGGTCTGGGCCGGAAGCACCTTTGAGTAGGGATGTTGAAGTGGCGCTATATAAATTCTGATCAATTGATTGATTTAATAACAGTTGTTTATTATTTCAACCTGACAAATAGCAAGCAGTACAATTACATGATTTCAGTAACAGATGATAACAAGTTTACAGAAGTCGAATTTAATTGTACGGCAGCCTGCAAGGTGCCCATATGTCCTACTGCTCATTTTACTATTGCCACTAGGGAATGGAAGGATGAGTCAATCTTGTTGGGCATCAAACCCACATCCTTCTGATAATATTTACGGTGCCAGTTTGTAACCTATTCAATCATCTCCCAACCTGAGCCGTTGAATATTCATGTTGTACTGAATATTCATGTTGTACTATGGCACTGATGGCAGACAGGATGACTAAGCAGAGCCACGATACTTAAACAGATGCAAACTGAACAATAAATTATGGTAAACTACTGGAAGTGCAAAAGAAAGAAAGCTTTGCATAAAATACAACATGAATATTCAAGAGCTAGCCACGCTATTTTCCAAACTCATCTCAATAAGCTGTCTTTTTCGGATCATCATCAGTTAAGTACGGGATATCTTCTCAATCACATGCAATCTTCACAGTACCTATTTATCCTGACATACAAATTTTGTTTCCGGTGTTATCTACCACCTGTTGCACACAATTATCAGCGAATTCAACAAATTTAAGCACACTCTAGCTCATCAAGACAAAGTGAAGAAAACAATATATTACATTGTAGATTCTGTTGGTCAGACATCATGTACCAACAACAGTCCATAAGTGGTGACTATTCGAGCTGCACAAATCAACTCTTTCATCTAATAGACTGCTATGCTAGCAATGACAACGTTTTGTGAATATATAAAAGCCAATAGCTGAATGATCATTGATAGATATACACAAATGCACTAAAAATGATGTCTTTTATGACCTTCTCAAGAAAGAGCTACATAAACAAACGTGCAACCATGACTATTATAAAACATTTTTTCTTAAACTCAAAACTGTCCTTTTTGAGATCTACAGTTGGGAGCACTTCTGAGTAGTCCCCCTGAAGAAGCTCTATATAAAATCTGGAATGAATGAATGACAGGCTTAGCTAGTACATTATGGTTGCTTCAGTGGACTCTTTCAAATCAGAGCTTAAATCTTATCCTGTTTGCTAAGGCTTATCCCGCAGTTGGCTGTTTGTGAGGTGCCCTTGTAGCGGTATGGCCGTGTTAAGGCGCCATATAACATGTCGTTATTATTATTATTATTATGGAGTCCATCTCTGGAAAAATTAATTTGATCGGACTCACTGAAAACTCTTTCATCGTTGATCTCCTTAATGACGAACCACGCCCCGGCTGGAAAGACGCACACCAAGATGTGCAGGTCAAAGAAGAACGAGACCCAGGTCGTCGGCTGATGCTCCGACACCGACGCAATGATGGGGATGTGAATCTTGGCGTACCCAGTGTCCCACAGAGAATAGAATCGTCCACTCCAAGGAGCAATGTAACCTTAAGAAACGGCAAGGAAAACAGGATGCGTCACAACAAAGTAATCACGACAAAACTATAATATTTAAAGACAACTGCATTGCACTCCATTTTTCCTTTATCATATTTCTAAAACATTTGCTGTGAAAAGGCAGCAATTGATTATAACGAATCAAGATTTGACTGTAACAGCGCTGGAGGCTATTCTCTGCAATATTTTCCGTTGTGGCCTAATGGATTGGACAATGGACAGGTGTGGACAACTTATGGAGCTTCTCTTTTTTGCTATCTTGGAGGGTAAATCACAATGAAATCGACAATCAGAAACCTATCGTGCAACCAAAACGCATACATCACAAGATGGGTGTTAAATGAAGTCCTAGGTTTCTGAAAAGTTAAAAAGCTAAATGGAAAAATAATGGAAGTCCTAGCTTACTAAGAAGGTAAAAGCAACCACATACAAACAGCTCAGACTAATTAAAAATGTTGCAATTGTAGATAAGTTATGTGAAAAGTGATTAAAAACAAGTCGCAAATTAAAATGGTTCAAAATCATCAAAAACTGAATGGGATCAAAGACAACAAAAAACAATAACAGCTTTTAATAGCAAACAACAGTAATACTAAAAAAAAATAGCAGATAATAGCAATATCAGACAATAGCAGTAGATAACGCAACTAAATAATTACCAGCATAGGTGAGACCAACAACAGCCAAGAAGACGAGACCCGCTGATGACATGATCGCCACAAAGAAGAAATGGCGAAATTCTGCCTTCGTCAGGTGGCTCTGAATGTAGGTAATCGCAGAATAGGCAATAAGAAGAAAGAACACTCCTACAAATGCAAACCACAACCAACACTGTAAAAATAGAACAGGAAAATACTTTCTTTCTATATGGCATATACAAAATTAAACACTTCTACAGTTGGCGACCTGGTGGCGGACCGGTAACGCGTCGGCTCACGGAGCGTGAGGTTGCGGGTTCGACTCCCGGTAACGACCTTGGGCAAGTTGTTTACGCACACGTGCCTCTGTCACCAAGCAGTATAATTTGGTACCGGCGTAAGCTGGGAAGTAAACGGCAAGTCCTGCGACACACTGGCCCCGTGTCCAGGACCTCGGGATTCGTCCATTGCCGGCTCAAGGGCCTAGAAAAGGAGATGAGCGCCTCACCAACGGGCCTTCGGCCCTGGGATGTCTTTACTTTACTTACAGTTGGCAACCCCAATCCAAAACTCTCATTTTTTCAATCCTTCTTACACAAATTCTAGAAACTTGTGGCAAAAAAATACGACATAGCACACATATTTAACCAAAATTGTGATCAACCACAGCAATCAAATAACAGGATGCCTTTTACACCCTACCTAGTTGCAAGTTCCAACTTGAATTAGTACTAATTTACCATCCAAAAGAAGTCTGGAGAGCTGAGTGGGCACCATATGACACAATATTTGACACGATATTTCATAGATGGCAATCCAACCAAGCATAACCCATGTACTAAATACCAGCACACAAGTATTAAAGACCAGCCATGTTGCCTCAAATGTTTACCCGCAGATGCCATGTGCTCGCTAGTTCTGACTGGCTGCATTCCTACGAACGGAACCTGCATCGAACACAGAAGTCCGAGGATGTAGAATGAGCAGTACGCTGTTGAACAATGAAACAGAACTTACGTTACAACAACAAAAGCTTGACAATGCAAAGATGAGAAATTAAAAGGAACAATTTCACAGACACACATTGTGTAAAATATATTGAATACTTATTTATGAGTAATGAAATAAAAATGCTAAGCTATCTTAAAAAACTTAAAACAGTTGTAAGTAACAGCAGTAAGGTATTCACCAATTTTTTTTATCCTTTTGATTGATTGGATTAATCTTTAATCTGAGATGTAAAAAACCAAGCAATCTCTAACTGTACAATGTACATTGCACAACCTTTCCGTAAAGGTTTTGCTCTTACCACAGCCCTAGAGGGCAGCACTGGACAGTAAGATGACCAGATGCTTTGGACTTCATCTGCCTCATCCCATTGCAATCAAAGAACTCAATAAATGGTCGCAACTGCAAACTCTCCTTGGCTTAGCTGTGTGGAAGTCCTCTAGCGGCGACATCACTGTTATCTAACCACTTACAGATGCACTTTGTGTTTGCAAATGAACTTTATATACCATTTAGGTTGATATAGGCAGCACATGTATCAAGTACTCGAAAGGCATATTATTAAATTTAAGATATTGCTGCTGGTACTGCTGCTACTACATACTACTACTGATGGTTACATGGCATCACGGGGACATAAAAATTCTAATAACATTCCTGGTTTGATATATAATAGTACAAGTACACAACTACAATGCTAGTTTGGAATCACATAAAACTGACAAGGTTTAGATAATGTGATGTGTGAATGATTAACCCTTTACCCGCTTGCCCAGAGAATATCCGCTGAAAACACGGGCTTAACAGGAAAAATGAACAGGTAAAGGGTTAATAGCATAGTAACAAGTAATCATTTACAGTCAGCAAAGCTTAAGATACTCACCGACAAATATCCTATGCGAGTATCGACCCATCAGAAGCAGAACAAAGACATGAAGGGGAATGAGGTTGATGATGAAAACATAACCTCCCCATGCTGAGACCTAAATTAACATCAGTTAATCACTAGTCAGACAGATGACTTAAACACTGCTAGCATTGTGCACTATGTTACTAATAACGCATTACTGTAACTAGCTACTATTTGCATCCAGTGCTGTAACCTGTAAGTAATTTTTTTAAAGTAACGCATAGCAGTGACAGATTTCTTTTCCTGAGATAATGAAAGTGCAGCAAATTCTCAGATATTTATGAAATTCAAAGATGGGTTTGCAACGTAAAAGCAATAATCTGAGGGTGCAATTTAAGTATTGCTCAGTACGAAAGCTTAAGTGGAAAACAGTAATTAACAATGTCTCCAAATTATGCAAAAACTTCAACTGGTGAATAATTCCGTATCTGTCTATACATACAGCTATGACTATTATACAATATACATGTGTTCACACATGCTTTAGGAAATGCACAAAATTGATATTTCGGCCCATAGAATCACCACAGCCAATTCTTCACTTTCCTCAAAATAGTTTTATCCAAAACTTAAAAACCAGTGATATTTACCATGTAGAAATAGGATAAAGCAGTTGCAACTCCCCAGTACACAGAACCTGTTTTCACTGCTTTTATCTAAAAAAAGTAAAATGTCTCAAATATGATTAAACTAAAAAAATACTGTACTATGTCAGGGCAAGAGTGAGTAAGCCCTGTCTGACAACTGAGATACCACTCAAAACTTCGTGGCTCACACGAGAAAAATTGCACAATGGTTGAATTACATGGCTAAATAAATGTGTTGACTAGCAATGCTGTTTTTTTTCTAATGGAAAGTGACACAACAAAACTATCATCAGTCACAGCCCAATGAGCCCATCTCCATTCAATTCCAACCAAGCAAAACACAAGACAAAATACACAAAGCATTGCACATACATATCAGTCATATGGACACCCAAAACATTTTTAAAAGATAGCATACTTCTTTACACATCGCTAGTTCAGATTTGCAGAAAAAACTGTTTAAACAAACATGAAAGAAATAACCCAATCTCTCATTCCTTCATTCTCGGCATAACTTATTCATCAGTAAAAGTTGAATTTTTATTTCGTTTTCCATCAAGCAGCTTAATGCTTGACTAATAATTACCGATCTTGTCTAAGGTATTAAAATAAATTTATAAACAAAATTGTGCAAATTAGCTATCCCAAACACACGGCTACCAAAAACAAAACGACATAAAAACAAAACGACATATGCAATGCTTACCCATAGAAAATAAGTAAACATCAAGGCAAAGATTGCAATTCCCTCATTGTCATAACTTCCGGCCACAGATCGACTGATGTAACCCGGAACTGCAATGCAACATACGCCAACATCAGCCTAACAGCACATTTTTCATGCATTTCTAATGCAAGATAAGTCCCCAAAGTCTTCAAAGGAACAGCCCAGGGCTAGACAAAATCCTTTCAACCACCAGATGGCAGAGATATGCCAATGTTGAGACACCACTTAAACACGTGGTACTGTTACCTCACATGTACCTAAGAAGATAATTCCAAATTCTGGACCTGTAGCAGCAAATAGCCAAAAAATTAACAGCTAACATGCCAGATAGATTTTATTTATATACAACTATCACTGTAATTCAAATATAAATTATTGTAAACATAAGGCAAAAATATTGTAATTTGACATCAGTCACAGGTCATTCTGAAATTGTCATCCCATTGGATATGGGTAACGAAAGGAAATTACATACCAATGGCAATAAAGCAGGCTGCAAACAGACCGGCACCCGCATTCCAGATCTCCTTTGTCAAAAAATAGGTTGCCAAAGCTGTTAGACCACTGCAAACAAAATCACTCTGAATTTAACATGCAGTATTAAAAATCCAATTTAATCAAAGCCTAAACATTCATAATTAACTAGGGCAATTAACAATTAACAACAATCAATTAACTAATTCTCATCAAAAGAAAAGTCTCAACATCACCTACACAACAGATCTCTAATTCAGTTTATTTTTTATAACATCCAGATTCAACTCATTTGAATGGGAATCACTTCTAAACTAATTTTTTTTAAATGCAAATGCAAAATTTTTATACAATTATCCAAATCAAAGTTCTTCAGTGTTTCCGATATTAACTCTTCAAATGGCGGCTTTGTTGCTTTCGCAAAATTTTACACTAAATAGTTTTAAATCAATTAGATTTTGCTTACAAATCATCACAACATAAATACTATAGATATAATTCGATATAATAAATGTTTTGTAGCAGTTTGCTAGTGTATCAAACAGAAGAGCTCACAGCTGTTCTTCCCAACAGCTATCCAACTGAGGGATCTGCACAGCAATCAAGCAACAGTTGCACCAGCTGATGAGCTCAATCCACATGACATATCTTATATGACAGCCCCTTTCCTTATACTTGGCCTGACGGTATCACTTGCACAGGTCTCTTTTACAATTCAATAAATCAATATAATATATTATTATTATATAGCGACTATAGAAGTTATCCACAGCTTATACCATTCATCCACACAGCAAATCATAAAAAAGAGAGAAGCAGCACCATGTTCAACCCTGGTTTCAACTTTCAATGTATAAATCTGAGCTTGCAAACAATAACCAGAAGCCTATACAAAAATCCAGTCGTTCTGTAAATCAGCATCACTAATCTAGCAAGATAGAATCATGATAGCACGGGTCAATTCAAATGGCACAGCCGGTAAAGCTTTGCATTCGATTGACAATGTTTATCTTTATGTCATCATCAATATTAACATACACTACACAACAATACAATACAATACAATACAACAGCGTCACTGTCTTCACGTTCCAAGATCTGCATAAATCTTCAAAAATGTCCGTTTCTAGAGTCTCCACTTTAACAACACAGCCTTATAAAATTATCGCTTTGCATTTCTGCATGGCAGGAGGCATTTAAAATTAAAATACCAATCTAATTTATGCAGATCAGCAGCGCACAACATGACGTGTCTTATGCAAAAACATGGAAAACCAAGTGCAGGGAAATTTATCACATTAGTCATGAGTGTGTTACATCTGACATAAAGATAAAATTCTAAATGTAGCCAATTATAATTTAAGAGGAAAAAGACTTTTCAATGCAGTCGAATTTGACCACATTCACTGCCAAAGATTTATGACTAAGTGAAGTCTAAAAATTTTGTAGCCATTACTTGTTCAATGTTCATGCTATAAATAATAAATAAATCTACCGAATTTTTTCTCCAAATTGTAGTCAGACAGATTAACATCATGACGTGTCTTATGCAAATTATACATGGGGATTCATTTAAAAGATATTCAGAAAACATATTCAGATATTTTTTATTTGGAAATACTCCCAGCTTAAGTTTCAAAAGTCAATTCAGAATAGACAAACAGACACAATCCAGCTTATGAGGTCTTTGAAACAGAGCTTTTTAAAAGATTAGCTACAACAGAACACCTAAGTATGTAGATAAGCGGACATAATAACCTAAATATCGGTGCCAGAAAGACGCAGATGTCCCGGATATGTATTGGAATGTGTAGCGCATGTAATATCCAGTGGATGCCTCCAGACGTCAGCATTAAACCAGGATAGACCTGTTCAAATGCAACAAATAAAACAACATTCATGTAATCGTTAAAACATTAAATCACTCATTAGAGAGGACAACAATAAACTAATCTACACAGAAATACAGATGCAGATTTTCATTTAAGATATTTGACGATTACAGTTTTCAGCGGAAAACAGGACATGTTGCAATGATGACAAGAAAAAGAGAATGATGTCATTGCCACTAAAATAACTGACTATAATCTGTACACATTAAGCTGTGCCTTACGCAGTATAAAGTATGCTAAGCAGGCCCAATTATTATACATGATGAGATTGTGACGACTAAATGTTAAAAATCATGACCAGTCAAAGAAACGTTCATAAAGTACATAAAAATTATATTTTGTTAATTTGTTCGTGTACCCCATGGCAATACCTGGCGAACCACCAGAGGTAAGCGGTATGCGTACCACAGTTTGAAAACATTTGCCCTAGACAGATGAATATTGTGATGTGTCAATACCCCTACAGCCCTGCATAATGTCGCATGCCATATAAACGAAATATTTCTTACATAACTATTTGCACAAAAACTCAAATATACTTACTGTCCCACCAACAATTCTACCCAGCGGGTACCAAGCCCTTTCATCGAACCAATTGAGAAAATTGTAGAATCCATGGTTGACCATGTAGTGCGTGGCACGGTAGTTAAACCTAAATCAAGATTTAAATATCACAAAAATGTTAATCTTTAAATCAAAATGGGCTTAAATTATGCTCCAATTTATTCATTCATTCATTTCGAGAATTTATACAGCACCTCTTCAAGAGACCTAATCAGAGGCGCTACAGCTAAAAATTAGGATTTGAACAACTTATATAAAGCGGAGTAGTGTAGCCTAGGCACCAATCGCAAGGTTAATGGGATGCAATTCCAGATGGTGGGACCCACAATCGAAATGACTCAGTGCTGTCTGATATAAGTGCGAGCTCGCGAAACCAAAAACTCCACTCGAAGGGCTGCAAGGTCAGAGGCAGGTCGAAAAAGATCAGACAATTGTCTAATTGTCAAAAAGGGACAAACAGTATCTGGCATTGATCAGTAACTCTGAACTAAAGCATGGAAAATTGAACCAGATGATGAAGAAATAATTCAGAAATAAAAATGAACATTTTCTGCAGATGTCATTAAAACCGATAAATACATCAGCTCACATGCATCCTGCAAGTTACATTCTTTTACAAAAGGAGTTAACAAATATGCCAAGCCTATACAATTGGTGTCTGAGTAGGGCCAAATTGTATCGTAACTGCCTCAGAAAAGATCTACATGAGGTTAACTTAATTTGCCTAAACTGCAACAGCAGTCCCTCAGCATTATTGCTTCGAGAAATACCCTTCTAAACAATAAAAAAAATTGGATTTTCATTTTAAGGTGTCAAAATGAGGTAAAAGTACAAGACATACTGAAGAAATGCATCAGATAAATAATTATCTAAATGCATAACGTTGAAGGGAAAAGGCATGATTTTACTTCCTTAACCTAGACACATGCGCATAGAGGTTTAGAAGGTCCATCAAATTAAAACTCCCATCACTCCTAAACACCTTCATTAGCTGTTAAAATTTAGCAACTAGTGCGTTTTGTCACAGGAGAGCAAAAAATGTATAACTGCATTTATGAAAACTTGCGGTCCTCTCTAACTTGTGTGCAACGCAGTACACGTGCAGGGCACTGCTTCCTCAACCCTAGATCTGCTTTCAGCAGTCTCTGCATGTTATTTACAGCCTCAGCATTGGCCCACACTTCAAACAACTTGCTCTAACTGCAACAGATTGTATGCGTTAATGCAAGGCGCTAAATAAATTCTCATATTTTAGTGAAGCATACGTTCCGTTGGGTACTGACCATGGATCAAATTCATGTATAATACTTTCAAACCGAATGACGGCGAAAAGACGAGCGCTGAACCCGGCAATCCAGGCAAGCGTCAGTACGAAGAAAACGATGAGACTTCTCCATCCTCCTCGATTGGAAAGAGCAGATCTGATGTCTGCCCGATTGCTCTGGACATCGGCCATCTCGCTAACACAAACAGCAACTCTACGGCAGCATGGAATATATAGAGAGATCGGCACTGATGACGTTTACAAATTTTGCAGTTTCGCGTCATCATGTGACCAGAAATATTCCACATTATAAGTTTTAGATTCTTGTGTGAAAACCCCTAAATTGCATTCTGAGACTTGAGCACAATCTTTATGTTACACAATAAAAAATTGCTTCATTTATGCAATAACTGTCGGGAATGATTAGGTGCCAATTTTGGGCAGACGTAGAATTGCGTCACAAGGTGCCCAGTCTAAGCTCAATATGTAGTCTGTTTTGAAGTCATCCAATAATAAAGCGCCATTTGGGCGGAAGCGGAAAACCAAATGCTGTCGGATTTAATATCACGCTCATCGATGATCACGCTAGGTTCTAACCATAGAGATGTATTATAATAAATATAACGCTAGAGGGAATATCACGTCTATACATTGAAATCTTTGTCTAATTGGACCCGACCAATCACAACTGTCTAATTGGACCCGACCAATCACAACTGTCTAATTGGACCCGACCAATCACATACTGTCTAATTGGACCCGACCAATCACAGTCTTACACCTTCGATCAGCTGGAAGAGTAAATAATTTTAAAGCGAACATGGCGACGTAAGTCTCGTAAGAATCGCCTGTGATTGGTCGTTTGCACAGAGTGACGTCACTGGCGTGATTACCGTTAATATATATATAAGGTCGTTGATGACCTCACTTTTTTATGCAGAGGAGATAGGCCATACTCTCTCTAGCCTATATATTTTATATATATAGCGTACATCTCTATGGTTCTAACATTGATCGGCATAGACTCTAGATATAAGAACCGCATGTGTAGCAATAGGCCTAATACAGGCCTAACTGGATTTTTAGCGAATTGAGCTTACCTATTGAAACTTGAAAGGCCTACGTCTCGAACTTATTTGAACGAAGAAACAACTTGTTTCACGGTTAAATATTGCACTATGCCACTTGTCTTATAAAGTTAGAGCCTAGAATAGTAAGTTAGCTCGTAGGCCTACAATTAGGCCTATTAAGATTAGGCTATTGTAGGCCTATTGTAGTCTATAGCCTAGATGCATTTATATCCCGCCTCTCACATAGCCTGATGGCATTCAGAGACGCTCTCACCACGAAAAACTCCTGAGAAAATGGATGCCTTTAAAGAGTGGGAGACAAAGCCTATGAGGAAAAACTAGTCCTTAGGCCTGTAGTCTATATAGCTCGATCCTAGTCTTAGGCCTATAGGGAGAAACATCGTTTAGCCTAATAGGCCTGCGTAAGTAACGTAATCCATAGACATTTGGCCTAATCTGTAATCAATAGGCATCTTCAGAGGGGGAAGTCCCCTCAGAAATGACAATGTGTACTCTCCATGTGTACAGGATGAGTGCTTTGATCTGCTATAATTAGTAATTATTATGCACCACAACACACATGCACACACACACACACACACACACACAGAGTGTCACACACACATTATAAATAAGTTGTTATCTTTATAGCCCTATATTTTCTATTTCACATTCAGTCACCAATTTGCCAGGAGCAATGTTTCTGTGGTAGCTTAATTGTGCAAAACCAATAAGGCCACTACAATGTACTAATAGTACCATTAATAAACGTGGAAACGTGGTGTAGCGGTAAGTTCTGCACCTTGTGACTGAAGGGTTGCAGGTTCGAATCTGCCTTAAGCCACTGAATAGTGACCTTGCACAAGTTGCACACCCATAATTTTCTGTGAGTATTTTGCCCATATTCCATGATTGACATCATTTCCATGCATTTTTTTACATGACTAGTGTATTATAAGTACGCAGATTATAGAGTCATCAGCTTCAGGTACAGATTAAAAAAAATTGAAAATCATTTAAGTCTGCTGCATGCATTCATAAAATTATTTTCCTTTTCCATGTTACTTCAGAACTGTTGTAAGGAACATTATTAAATTTCAGCTGTATTATACGTAAGATGCATTGTGCAAGTTATGAATTAAAGTTGTTTTTTAAAATGTGTTAAATTCTGATGATCTTCTTGCAGTTGTGGAAAATTGGTATTGTACATGCTCTTGTGCAAGACTTGTTTTTGTTAAAGCGTGGTATAAATGACTAATTGTATTGTATTGTATAAGATGCATTGTGCAAGTTATGAATTAAATTAAATTCTAATGATCTTCTTGCAGTTGTGGAAAGTGCTGGACTGTTGTTTTACGTAACGCAAGAAGGACATGACTGTGATGGCTGTGGCGCAGTGGACATGCCATGCAGGTCCATACGATACGTAGTCGCACACAGCCAGCCGAACTCAAAGCTGCTAGTGGATGGATCAGGAGCACCATACACAAACGAAACAGATGATGGGTACATCACGGTCAAGCACAGTCTGTGGATTAGCTCGTGGAAGTCAGAGAAGGCGACCATACAGTGCACGGATGGGAACTCAACGTTGTTCGAAGTGGTTACGGAAAACGTTGGGGAAGTGGACGATTCTGCCGACATCTGTCTCATGTTGTCGGGCATAGTGATAAGGGACTGCACCGGTGGCAAAGGTTACGATGCACCTGGTGTGATAAGTTTGGTCAATGCTCGGCTGAAGTTGAACGAGTCTGATTTCATCGGGAACGGCGTTCTCGTTCATCATCCGCAGATCGTTCAGAACGAAACGTGCGAACGAATCGAAGTGTTTGTCAAGAACTGCACGTTCAAGACGAACTTTGTCGCTCGACCATCATTCATGTATGGCATCTCTCTCCTCGGCTGCAGAAGCATTTCTCTGACGGTGGATGACAGCACGTTTCACGCGACACCGGTTTTGGTTAAGAGTACGAATGGGACGGCCGTCCACTTTACCAGGGTCGCCTTTGATGGGACAGGCGTCAAAGCTTCGAGCGTTCACATCACTGTGTCTCCGGGCGACAACAAAATCTCTTTCAATAAGTGCAACGTTACAAACCACCTCGGCTCGAAAACCAGTCCGGTTGCGATTGTCACGGAGTCCGTGCCGCAAGGCGTCTCCACCGTGACATTTACGCAGACGCAGTTCCTTAGGAATCATCGACTGGCTACGTCCGGAGCAGCGCTTTCGATTGGTTCCAGGTTTCGGAAGCGAGTTCTGTTAGACGTTCGAATCAACGAGTGCGTTTTCGGGGAGACGTAGGAGGTGCTCTTCATATTGCATATGTGGCTCCAGTTCACATATCTTGGAGTCATTTCTACAAGAACTCTGGGTTGAACGGAGACGCGATCTACACACATGAGGCGTACAACGTAAAAATCGCAAATTCACTATTTGAAAAAAATAGTGCGGTGAGTGAGAACATGGCGAATGGCGGTGCGATATTTGCGTACAAAAGTGACCTGCAAATCGTTAGCACAAACTTTACGGACAATTCTGCGTCCTACACCGGGAATGCACTGTACGCGACTGAGTGCAGCTTTGTGTCACTGACTTCAGTACGGTTTGAAAATCTTAAAGTTACGGACCATGCTTCTCCACAGAACCTGATTGCATACGTTTCCACGGTTGAACAGCCTTCGTCGGTTCAACCAACGGTCAAACTCATTGGAAACGATTTTATGTTGCGCGGTATGCATGACAAAAACGTGCTCTTTGCAAGTGGTAAGATCTATTACAGAAATAATTCCATGACATGTCCAGATGGTCAAAATCAAAAACACTCTACCAGGCTTGCTAGTTACATTCCTAAATATTACGATTACGTACAGATTGGTGCATGGTGCGAGGCTTGTCCTCCTGGAAAATACAGATTATCTCCCAAAAAAGATCTTTTGTCTTCTTCTTCTGACATTGAATCATTTGATGTACAGAAGAAATCAAACGAGTCTTGCAACGCTTGCCCGCAGAATGCCGTCTGCAATTACGGCCAAGTCAAGGCCAAACCAAACTACTGGGGCGTTGCAGTCAATGGCAATGTCGAAATGTTCCTGTGTCCCAGAGGGTACTGTTGTAGTGATGAAGATTCTTGTGTAGGTTATCAATCATGCATGGAAAACAGAAATGGAACGCTCTGTACTGGATGCAGTGAAGCTGCTGAAAAATCAATCCGCTTCGGTTTCACAGAATGCATTTCTTCTGAGTTGTGCTAGTCCGGCGGAGTTGTATTGGCTTTCGTTCTGTGTTTCTTTGTGATGTTTTTCATCCTTCTCGCTTCCCATCACAGGTTCCTGGGTTTGAGTTTTGTTCTCAACAGAGATGAAGCTCTTCTGCAGCCTGATGAGACAGAAGAAGGAACCGATGACTCGTTGCCCATTTATGATGATCCGGCCGTGTACAGAACAATGGGAGAAGATAACAAAGAGAAATCTGCTATTGTGTGCTTAGTCTCGCTTGTGTTCTTTTACCAGCTGAGTCCCATTGTCTACCCACGAATTGCTGCATCCAATGCAACTGGACCGAGATGCACAAGAGGGTATAACTCATACTCTTTGCGTAAATGTGGCCTATGCGTGAGTAGTGGGTAATTTCCGTATGCATGGCTTCTGATTAGCGAATTACGATAGGTATAACGTTATGCGAACTCGGAGGCAGGTATAAGCCCGCTACTCCGAAGGTCAACAATAGACAGCCGACTTTGCTGGACCGCGTGAACAATAGACGGCCGTTGAGATTTCCCTGTGGACCGTCTATAGGTCTCGATCTGTTCACCCCAAGCTGGCAACGACCGCATAGGCCTATAAATATCTTTCACGCATGCGCGCTCAGCTCTAACCTATTGAATTGGGGGGAGAGCAAGCGTCATGCATCGTCGGGTGCAAGGAATGTGTAGATTAGTTAATCCCTTCCAAATCTATCTTAATGCATACCACTACATTCCAACGACTACGCCTGACCTAGTTACGTTTGGAGGAAGGTCTACGTCTTAGGTAGCCTATACCTTCCGTTGTGCATCTCGGTCCCATTGATCGTGTGATTAATTCAATCACTGAGATGTTCAACTTGCTGCCTCCAGCTTCAGCATCCCATATATGTCTGGATAAATTGATTCCTATGTCTTTCTCTGCTGCACGTTTTCTGCTGCCTGCCATTTTCTATTGGTCTCTACTGCTGCTGCTTGTGTTTGGCACTGCGTTGACCGCTGCTTCAATTTGCTGTGCGTCTTTGGATGTTTGGCGTCAGAGAGCCAGCAGGTTTCACGCATGTTTTCGCGTTGGATTTCTCGTTTTCTTGCTCTTCTCTTAAATTCCTCTGATGAGAATTAGCCTGGAAGCAGTCGCCTGCTTTACTTTCCATGATGGTCGGTTTCTGTACGTCGATAACGCTGTTTCTTGTTATAAGAGTTGGCAGATTGGAGTCATTGTTTACCTGGTTTGCTGCATGGCACCATTGTTTCTCGTTCTTGAGAAGGGTGCTCAAATGATGTTCAGATCTATTCTGTGCCTAAAAACGTTCATCTTCATTTGTATTTTTCCAATCTTTGGAGTTGCTATACTGATCTACAAAGTCGTCTTATCAGTCTGTAGCTTACAGATTGGAAATGACATTGCTGCTTCCAAACCTGGCGAAGATGAGTTACAGCAACAGACTGAACTTATTCTGTTAAAGCCTTTCCGAAACTGCTGTGGCTTCAGAAACGTTGAGTTCAGTAGTCTAACCATCTTACTTTTCCGAAGTTTTCTGCTTGTGACCCTAGCGTCTCTCCTTTCAGACAGGCCTCTTCTGCATCTTTTCTCCTAACTCTGTTTTGCATTATTTTCACAACGCACCATTTTTACGCAAAATGGTACGAGAGTGAGTTTGCCAATCGGTTGGAGAGTCTACTTGCTGTGCTACTTGGAATTTTCAGTCTCATGAACATGTATTCATCCGTTGTGTACATGCTTGGCCATGGTGAAACTGAAGACATTGTTGGTACACTTCAGGCTGTGTTTGACTGGTTCTACCGTGTTGTACTGTTGGTACTTCTCGTTTATTCCATCTTGCTCATATTGCGTCGTGTTTTCAGACATTTCCGTCGTCACCAGCAGTAACCCAAGAATGACAACAATGATGTTTAACATTTATATATTGTAGTGCAGAGAGTAGCATGATGAGTTTGCTCCTGAACTGGTGCTGTTCTAAATTTCCAAATTTAATATCGCACCAAACGTACAATTATAATTACAATTTCACAGCTCTGTCAAACATTTTGATCTCTGCTGATGTCGTATTTTGTAGTTATTTCATTTTTTATGAATTCTGAGTTTGTATATGGCTTTCTGTCTGATTTTTTTTGTTTTTTCGGTCTCGTTTTGTTTCGATTTAGTGGCATTTGTGACTTGATTAAGCACCATTTCTCAGTCTCAGGAGGCATACAAAGATGTTTAAATGTTCTTTTTTGGATTTATTTTGCTTCTGTGTTATCCGACTTTGCAAGTTATTTCCCTGAATTGTTACTAAGTGCCAGTTTCAAAAAAAATCACAATTTACTAAATGTTTGTTGTGTCATGGACCACAGTGTGTTTATTGATCGTGAAGAATTGTTTTTTCTTTAACCCTTTGCTGACCAAAGGTATAGGATTTCCTATACCATTTGCTACACTATGGTTGGTAAGGGTTAAAATGTATTCTTATGTTGTGAACAGGGACATCAATTGGAGGTGAGGTTTGCCCCAGAATCAGTGTTGTTGAAAGTATCGGGCATATGTACTTAAGTAAAAGTAAAATGGATTTTAATTACTTAAGTAAAAGTAAAAGTACTCATCACAAATTTTACTTAAGTAAAAGTAAAAAGTAGCCCCTTCAAATAATACTTTTTAAGTAAAAAGTAAAAGTACCGAGTCTTTCAATAAGCTTAACTCAATTGATTATAATTAACCCTCAAAAATACTAAATTCTCGAAATGGCACTTATTGTTGAGTCTAGTACGCACGTAGGCCTACGCTTCCGATTCATTGTTGGCACAATAATTAATTATTAATGCACACATGAAGAATCGTTCTACAGCACCACCCATCGAAAATCTATGTTTAGGCAAGTAAATTTGAATCAGCTGTCATAGCTTAGCGAAAAGAAATGTTAATTAGCGCTTTGAAGTAACGAACATTGTAACGAGTGTCGCATAAATTGTAACGAAGTAAAAGTACTGAAATATTGGTAAAATTTTACTTCGTTGAAAGTAAAAGTATTTAATTTTTTCGATACTTCGTTACATGTGAAAGTACTCAAACTTTTACTTAAGTAAAGTAACGCGTTACTTTTACTTCGTTACTGTACAACACTGGTTGCCAACAGTCAAATTAGGCCATGTAAAAGGCTGCAATAACTTGTTATCATCCGTTGGTACTATGAACTGTAAATCATGCCTTGCTGTGTCAGTTTGATATTAAACAATTAGCCTAAGCATATTAATTACTTTTAATATAAACGAATACTAATTATTGTTAGTTGTAAAATACGACGAGCATAACGTTGACAATGCTTGTATAGTAGCTAGGCCCGTAATGCGACAAGCAAGTCAAGTTTTGGCCTAGTTTAGTCCCAGGTTTAACCCTACGACTCTTAATATCTTTGGTTTAACTTGTAGCATATTGATTATATTCGTTTAATTCATGTCATGTCATTCTGCCATCGTCGCTCTGCGACGGTTGGCTGCACGAATGGATGAGCATCTTCCACCATCGACGTATACGTCGATGTCTTCCACAGTCTGTTGTCTATCTCCTGCCATATACAGGGTGCGCAAAAAAGTAATCCCCTACGGTTTCTAGCCCATATCTTGGCCAAACATATGAATTTTTAAATGAAATTTTACAGTCTTAAAGGCAATTCATATTTGCGTACAATTGTTTCAATTTCAACAAAATATTTCAAACAGAACAAAAGTTATGTCACTTTTAGAGAGGCCACCCACCGTTTTTTGACGATTCAAAAACGAAGCGCTAAGAAAATTAGGATTTTTGTCAATATCATTGCCAGAAATAAATATTTCGAACTGAAATTTTACAGGCTTAAAAACAATTCATATTTACACATGGTGGCCAGATTTCATCAAAATATTTCAAGCACAACAAAAGTTATACCACTTTTAGTGAGGCCACCCACCGTTTTTGACGATTCAAAAACGAAATACAACAAAAAGTAACAAAAACACGATTTGATTAAGTCTCATCTCAAATAACTGTAGTCAAATTAACTTGGTAACGCTTCACAACTTGTGTTCAATGTGCCCACCACCAGTGCCATCACTTCTTTTGAGTCATTTTGTTGGCAAAGTTCTTGAAGGACCTAGCTGTTGATCAATCTGACAGATTCCTTATTTACCAAATAATTTTTTTGAGCGTCACCTTGCTAAGTGACTTCTCAGCGACGCGCAGCTACGCTGGTACCCTGTTTATTTTTAAAATAGTAGTAATAATGATCATCTGGCAATATCAAGACTATCTGATAACAATTATTTGAGATGAGACTTAATAAAAATCGTGTTTTTGCTGCGTTGCGTCTTTGAATCGTCAAAAACCGTGGGTGGCCTCCCTAAAAGTGGCATAACTTTTATTCTGTTTGAGATATTTTGCTGAAATCTGGCCATCATTTGTAGATATGAATTGTCTTTAAGCCTGTAAAATTTCGTTTCAAAATTCTTACTTCCGGCCAAGATATTGGCCAGAATAATTAAATTGGGTTTTTGTAACTTTTTGTTACGTCACGTTTTTGAATCGTCAAAAAACGGTGGGTGGCCTCACTGAAAGCACAGTAGGCCTATAAATAATTACCAGTAGGTCTACCCGGATGGCTGCCTGTTGCCAACTTTTTTTGGTCACTTGGTTAGCCTCCATCTTGGTAGCAAATGACCAGCATTTGCATCGTATATTGCTATTAATAGTACACCATAACATTTCTCTGTATAAAATAACCCAGAGTGAGAGTTGAGTTGCTGGGGACCATTTTTTAAAATATATTATTATTATAGCTTTAATTATTTGTTATTTCCAGCCTGTTGCGACTTTTTCCGCGTAGTAGGCTACATTGCAGTTCTTTTAATGCAACCCGGCTTCGAGATTAAGCCGTATAGTAAAAATGCCATTGATTTAATTCCCTCAAATTTCTCTGATAAAATGAGTTAGCAGGAGATCTGAGAGGCTGCGGCTCACTTTTTGGATATATTATTATCTTATCTTTCATTATTTGTTATTTCCAGCTTGTTGCAAATTTTTCCGGGCAGTACATTGCAGTTCTTTTAATGAATCCCGACTAATATGGCGGCTGCCGGAAACCGAAATTTGTAGTTTGTACCATAGAATTGAAAGTAAATGTAATTTGCTGCGAAAATGGCGGATGACAGTGGGCAGGGTTTAAATCTCGTCACTTATTCTGACGACTGCGAGATCCGAAATCGACGTACTGTTAATTATTTATACTGTGCTGAAAGTGATGTAACTTTTGTTCTGTTTGAAATATTTGGTTGAAATTAGAACCATTGTACGTAAATATGAATTGCCTTTAAGGCTGTAAAATTTCATTTAAAAAATTATAGGCCTATGTTTGGCCAAGATATGGGCTAAAATCCGTAGGGGATTACTTTTTTGGCGCACCCTGTATATGTTCATTAGTCTCCTTCCCGAAAGTCCTGTCCATTTCATGATGTTGTCTATCCATGCCGTTCTAGGTCTTCCTCTACTTCTTTTACCCTCCATCAAACCCGTCATCAGGCTGTTTTCTATGCTGTCCTTTTGTTGTCTCATGACGTGTCCAAAGTATCGCAACTTTCTAATTACTTTAATTTTAATTCAAAGCACCATGATTCAAAGTAAGACAAATCAAGGTGACATACGTACCGCACCAGGTTACAGTTCAGAGATGTAGCCTAATAATAAAGTTTAGTAATAATAATGTAATAAAGTTGCGCAAGTGCATTTGTATGACATAATATTATAGTTTTTACGGCGTTACGCTATGCAAGATGCTACCATGACGCTATTATAAATTTTATGAGTATCAGCCTAATAAGTACAAATGCAAGCGCTATAAAAAAATTACGATATAACCATGGCTGGCAATGAGAGAAGATGTGATCACTGATCACATGTATGGAGGAATCTTGGAGCAAGTGGAGTCGTTCCGTTACCTAGGCGCCATAGTGGAGGAGAGTGGAGATGGAGGCAGGGAAATAAGAGCAAGACTGGGGATGGCGCGAACAGCCATATGGGGTCTTTGACTGCGCTGTGGAAGAATAGAGCAATTGGAAGAGGGTTGAAGCTAACGCTTATGGGGTCATTGGTGTGGCCAGTGGCGCTGTAGCGCAGTGGCGGCGCTACGCCAGGGCATGGCAGGGCAAATGCCCTACCAAAAAAGCCTTTGCCCTACCTGTTGCCCTACCTGTTGCCCTGCCAGACATTTTGCCCTGCCAGAATTTGTTCAGGCATATTGCTTATTACTGTCCACGTCCGTCGGCTCCCTGGAAAGAAAAAATTCTTTATGGAAGGCAAAAGTTCTAGCAGAGAAATATTCTGTCAGAGTAAAAATTCTGGCAGGGTAAAAGTTCTGACAGGAAAAACTTCTTGCAGGGAAAATGTTTTGACAGGGAAAATTCAGACAGGGCAAACATTCTAATAGGGCAAAACTTTGGCAGACAAAAGTTCTGGAAGGCAAAAATTCTGGCAGGGAAAAATTCTGGCATGGCAAAAGTTCTGGCAGGAAAAAATTCTGGGATGGAAAAAATTCTGGCAGGAATTTTCCTATATTGAAATGTCGAAACGGTTTCTTTCTGCAAAGAGCTATTTCTCTGCGTCACCATGCAGATTATAAATTATTATTCGTGAATTGACAACGTAAGATCTTGCTTGTGAAGTTTCAAATTAAAACTAAGCCTAGTGTAACAGAAGGCATGTAGCAGAACCATTTCACATTGAATTTCACTATAAATGCAATGTATATTGCAATGCTCAGCGTTTTCATGCGTTGTAAATACAATGGTCCAGTAACTAAAATAAATCCGATATTTGCCCCACACCCCAAAACAAGAAACCCAGACGAGAGTCAAACAATCCAGATCTAGTAGAAAAACACAGCTGTGGCATCACTTTATAGCGAGCCCCGTAGCCAGGGCCGGATTAAAAAATGTGGGCTCTGTTTGGAAAATTTATTGGGGGGATCTTCGGCCAAAAATGTTTGTGACATTTTTCAGTCGTTTGGTCGAAATGTCGGCAGAATATACCAATTGTTTCCTTTAAAATAAATTGCATGTGTTGGCTCCTAAAGTGTGGGCCCCTAAATTGTGGGGCCCTGTTCGGCCGAGCATGTTGAACATGCCTTAATCCGGCCCTGACGGTAGCGCCAATAGTATAAGCTTATGTAAGCCCGTGCTACCAAGCACGCGACTCGACCTCTGCCCTGGTTACTTGTGTGACTGCCCTGGCTATGCCCTGGCTACAAAAAGTGTCTGGCGCCGCCACTGGGTGGCGTGAGTGTGGATTTGAACCTCGAACCTTCCGGCTCCAAGGCAACGACGCCACCACTACACCACCGCGCCCCACTATGAATATGGTGATTATGTGCAATATCAGCCGAGTGATGATTGAGGTTTTCTTCCCTGAAAATTGCACTACAACTACGAGAGGAATGAGATGATGTCCAACAAACTTAAATACGTGGATCGTAATTGTGGAAATGGTTTTTGCTATCTTCCGCTTCGTCTCAGAATAACTAATTCACTTTAAAGGATTTTGACGATGGGGACAATTTGTGTTAAATAGTTTCGACATAATATCTTGTAAGTTGTAACAGTCATGTTCTAATTGGGGTTGATAATTTTTGTGCTTTTAAAAGGTCTGTTAGAATAATATCTTTTCTCTTATGCATTCATTGAAAACCCGTTTGTATAGTCTAACTGTGGCTAATAAAAAGAAACCTTTATAATCTTCATTAGGCCTAATGCTTGCGTTTTATTTTAAGAAATGTTTGCTGTCGTAGGCCTATGTGATGTCATTTTATTACGAATTGCATCACCTGTTCACGCGGACTTGGATGCTTTGATGCAATATCAATGATACGCAGAACTCGTTAATTTTATTTGTTTACACAAAGTAAGGCGTTCAACTAAGGCTGTCAGCTGAATTATTAGTCCGATGCTGAGTTCTCATGTACTCGTTAATATCAAATAGAAAGGAAGTTGTTAATATCATCGATGTAAAGGCCTAGCAGCAATAATAATAATTTTAGGCTTATTCTGCCGAATAACGTCATTCAGGGGTCGCTTACCTAACTGGGCTTGTGTTCTTATGCATCTTTGACCTACTGACCGTTAATTATCTGTTTTACCCTTGACTATTTGGAACTGAATTGAATTGCTGCATGGTCATCGCAATCGTACAAACTTTCTGCTATTGCATTTTTCTGCTATAACGTTGGTTTCCCCAAAATTGTCACTGACTCGCACTGCCATAGGCTTCACGTTTAGCCATTTAGATTTCATAACATCCCACCATGGCATTATGGTGTTCCATATTCATAATTAGTAAAAGTCAGTGAGTTCAGGCCACCCAGACAGATTTCTAGTCCTGTAAAGGTGCCTCTTTCTGCTTCCTGCTCGAACTTGAGGTCGGTCGTCTCCGAAATTTCCTTTTACTGGATAGAACTAGGCCCTATCAGGTGAGTCCAAAGTCTTAGGATAATTATGGCAGAGTTGTAATAATTCTTGAGAGATGGAAGAGGAATAAGATCGTGTCCGTTCTTATAAGATTAATTGCGGCGAGTAAGCTGATTAATTCTTAGAATTAAGGCGGAAGAAGCGTGCCTAGGTCTTGAGAGATGGAAGGTCCGAAGCAGTTAAGTTTGTATGTTTGTGGAACATTTGACATAATTATAACAATGGTATAGATTCGTGCACCAACCTATCACCTGTGTATCGATAAGACGTGTCTCAGCCTAAACACGACGTTGATTTTATGCTCTGCGTCCAGAAATAATATCACTGTTATTCTCACAGTCAGAGCCATGTTGAAAGATGTTATAAAATACTGAAGGCTTTTGTAATGTGGACGTGGAGAAGAATGGAAAGGTTCAGCTGGACAGAACATAAAACAAACGAAGAAGTGCTGAGAAGAATTGGAGAAGAAAAAACACTGATATGAACGATAGGCAAAGAACATGGATTAGACACACACACACACTAAGAAGAGATTCTTTGCTAAACATATATATATATATAATTATATATATATATATATATATATATATATATAGTGAACAAGGAAAAATGGAGGGAAAAGGTACATGTACAAGAGGAAGACCGAGACAGATGATGCCAGACTAGACGATGGAGCCATCATGGAGGACGTCTACCAGAAATTCGGAGAAGGCACAACGGAGGATGGAGTGGCGACGTTTTGCGTTCGAACCTGCCTAGGGACGGAGAACCTGAATAGAAAGAAGATTTTCACAGTATCGATGACATCGTGTTTGTGTTGCATGTTACGCATTTATTTCATCACGAAATTACTGGAAAGTCCCACTGAAACGATTACACCACACGCCATTATTTTGAGTCATTGCGTAATGATATAAATATTATTATAGGGAAAACACATTATCTCTCGAATCATAATTATCACTTTGCTTTAAGGTGGATTTATCAATGTTTCGTAAGGATCCCAGGGTTGCCAAGTCGTCACGAAAAGCGCGAGTTCGGGTATTTTCAATGCGCTCGCGACTCAAATGTCGTCCTCGCGACTTCGCGATATTTTTTTGAATTGCAATGCTGGGGGCCGCCACGGTGACATTGCGAATTCTCATAATTTTACAGCTGTGGTTTAATCAGCTACCTTTACTTGCTACTATTCATAAGTCGTGTTGCCAACGTAAACAATAATTTATAATTAGGCTACATGCTTTACGGCATTTACGGGTCAGAATGCGGGGGCGTAGCGGTTGGGGGTGAGGTTGGGCCGTGGGTGATGCGGGGTGATGCCGGGCAGGAGCGGTGAGCGGTGTATGGATGTGGAAGAGGTGGAACGAGGGCTGGGGTGGGAGCGGTGAGCAGGGTGGGCGGAGAGGGGCAGTTTGTGGGTGCGGAAGGGGATGGGACGAGGACGGTGAGCAGGGTTGGAGCTGGATGGCGTGGAGGCACTGGAGGGGGAGGTGAAAACCCACCATTTTCCGGGCAACGCCGGGTTCCACAGCTAGTTATTAAATAAATTTGTAACGCGCGCATAGTCCCACCGAAATGTGAATCTGAGGTGAAGGTAAGGGCAGTGGTAAAAGTGTAAAATCATGGGCCCCGGATCTTTAAATATATTCGGGCCCCCATAAATTTGTGATGGGCCCTCCGCAAAGTTATATCTTGTTAATTATTGATAATAATTACTAAAAAAATGAAAAGCGCAATGCAAGTGAATATTATTGCATACAATTATTGCATACAATTTTGACCATATAACAATATTTAAAGCGATTTAATTGATTGAACTTGAAGTGATTATCTTATTAGGAAATTGTTGTGCTAACTTAAAATGAACTTTACAACAGAAAAGAAGACGAAAACACTTTAAGCAGGTTAGTCACAGTGTCAAAGATATCACAAATAATATTACAGTATTTCAAATTAGCATGCATTGATTAAACAGCTGTAGTCGTATTGTATTAAGACATGAATTCTACACACAGTACACTGTAGATCTGCATGACAACAAAAAAAATCTTCATGTTACTACAATGCTAACGCAGGGGCCGGGGAGATCCGGATCTCATAAAATTCACTATGGGGCCCCGGATCTAAATTTTTACACATTCAAGGGCCCCGGATCGGAGATCCGGGGAGATCCGTCTCACTTTTTACACTGGGTAAGGGTGAGAGATAATCATGTTCAAGATATTTTATCAGATACGATGGAAATCGTTTTAAAATATTGCGCTATAGAATGCGAGGCTCTTAAGATCTAAGTTCATTGTATGACGTCACAATATTGTTTATATAGACGCGAACATACTATTAGATAAGAGGTTGAAAAAGTTGTCTGAATCAAGACGTCGATAACTTCTTATAAGAATTGACAACAATTGGTGTTTCTTATAGGAGAAGGCGATTTTTCCTTCTAGAGATCCCACGGCTTCTCTGAAGCCATGTCCACGAAACGAACAGCAGCTGAATCCAACAATGACGAGCAAACAACTGACGACTCAGATCGTAAGTTCACGCATTAATCTCCTGAGAACCAGGATAAAGACTCTACGGTACACTAGTGAATGCAATGCGATTTCTTGTTTTACAGGGATGCGATGAGTGTGAAATTATGGGCTGTAGGCCTATGGCTGTGAAACTTGGACGCTATGGGTGGAAGACAAAAGGAGAATATCAGCATTTGAGATGACAACATATATAGAAAGATGCTGAGAGTCAGCTGGAGGGAGTTTAGAACAAATGAATCTATACTGAAAGAGATACAACCGGAACGGCGCCTGCTGGAGGTGGTGAGAGCAAGGAAGCTGAACTACTTCGGACATATGATCCGAGCAGACAAGCTGCCGGCATTCATATGTCAGGGCTATGTGGATGGAAAAAGGGCCAGAGGAAGGCCGAGAAGAAGATGGATGGATGACGTGGAGGAGTGGACGGGGATGGCGATGGTGGACTGTGTGAGAACCGCGAGGAACAGAGAGCAATGGAGGAGGATTACGTCGTCGACTCTGATCCCCGATCCACAGCAATGAGGATGGGCACGACGACGACGACGGCATTTGTGACGTAAACAATTGAGTCGAAAAACGCGGGTTCGAATGCGGTTATCAAAACTTGGACGTAATCGCTTCAGTGAAAAGTTGTAGGCTAGATGTCTATAAAGATTCAAGTGTTTTACAATTAGCCTACCTCAACGTCGTGGTATGTCTAAGAATTACGTTGACATAATTATAAGCTCGATGGCGATAAAAGAATTAACCTAGATTTATAGTTTCACACCACTAAATCCTGATGCCGTATTAGGCTTATTGTCATGGCCTATTAGGCCTATAGGAAGCGCCCAAAACAAAGATTCTGCTTACTGTAGCGTACTTTCATACCCTATACACGGTATGCACGATAATAACAAAAACAAAAATCACAATAATAATAATAACAATTATGATTTTAATAATAATATCTTTGAAATCTGATCTTTTCCGTTTAGCAACAATAATATTAATAGCAAGAATAATGATGACACGACAATCTATAGTATCGGGGACCGGCATATATAGTCCTACTGTATCTTTGGACAGTACCTAAGGACAGCACTAACTCTAACTTAAAGTTTATAATGATATAATTTTAGCACTCGATTCTGGCTTTATCACTGCTCTCCTTTTGCTAGATTTCAGTTCTGCTTTTTACTGTGTCGACCATTCCATTCTGCTTAAAGTCCTGGAATTGCAATTTGGTATTGCGGCCTCTGCTCTTCTCAAAGTTATTAAAAGGATAATAATAATAACAATAATAATAATATAATAATAATAATAATAACCGACCCTCAGGACGCCTAACCAGACCCTAAACGGCACTTAGGTCCCCGATGTTATAGTTATGCTGATAACATTTTAATTTGCTATGACACGTACGTTCATGTAGAAGACAAGATCAGATTTTCCAGGTAGGGATACTTGTTTTACAACTCTTTGCGTATTCTTTTTACTGTAACAACAACAATAAAAGCAATAACAATAATAGACAATCCCAGCTAGGCAGTGTTTATTAACGTAGGCATATCTACTGGGAAAGCCTCCCAACCCCAATTTACTTTCATCTCTTCTTTAAAAAATTTGACAAAATTATAATAGTTTTTAGCTGCTGTTTGCGTTATCGTGTTAATCGAGCTGTTATAATACACCATGATATTATTAGCAAATACTGTTATATGATTATAATAACATTATTTAATATTAGGCTATAATAATATGATTCTATCATATTAAAATGAGTACAATTTAATGTTAATATTTGTACAAAATATACTACAAATGACGTTAATATTTCATTAAATGCTGTAGTAGTTTCATAAGTTTAAGATATAGATAAATATCTAAGGTCTAGAGGAACCTTATCTTATTACGGGATCTTTCAAGTGTTTGGGGAACACTTACTTACTCACCGAGACTTACATTAGAATGAAAACGATTCTGCAGTTATAAACACTTATATTACAGAAGCCATATAATCTTTCATTGCCGTTCTGACAATGATCCACAAGTTAGGTCTTCTATAATAATATTCTAGTTAGTAATTCACTAGTAAGCACTTCTAATCTTAGGATTAGATTACACCGTTCGTATCCTTACAATTACCAAATCTAGTTATTACTTACTTAGATTATAAAGATGTTATGAAGAGTGAGAACCTAGATGTTACCTGGTCGATGTTACGTTACCTGTTACTCACTGCTTAGGCGGCAGTAGGCCTTCCACTGCTTACTTATTCTCCATGCTTTGGCCTCCACTCCACTCTCTCACTCTCTCACTGCCCTATTGAGTGTTGCATTATAAGGGAGAGTGAAATGTATGACCTAAGTAACTCAACCAATCGTATCTTAGTCTGTTACCCGTGACTGCTGAAGAGGTGTGGTCACTTCCTAGTTGTGGCCAATAATATATGAACTGATGTGAGTTAGCCCTTGTGTGATTGGCATCTATGTGTCTTACTGTGTGTACATATACTGATGATGAGAAGAGGACTTATCTCTTACCTGTATCCTTATATATCTGTGTATAATATATATAATTAATATTATGTAGGCCTACTACGATAATAGTATAATGTATGCCCATTGCATTGCTTGTACTTACCGAAATGATATGTGCCATCAAATTGGGGGTTGGGAGGCTTTTTGTTTTATATACCATGAATTGGAAGTTTTTCAATCGAGAAATAAGAATTCTGGGAGATTTAAAGCCTAAAGGTTGCACCACTTTTAACCCCACTGACTTTCAAGTTTCAACCCTCAATTTTATGGAATGCATTTTCTAAAATAATCTTTAAGTTGCTACAGTACAAAATGCATCTTTATTGGCCTACCATAAAGTCTTGATCTACTACGGGTAATGAAACTTTATAAAATAAGACTAATAAGTTAAGTCAGAATATTAGATATTTGAAAACTATATTCATCATAATGTATGTTATGAAATCAAGCAGTTGGTTGGGAATTAAATTTTTTGAGTATCTTGCATTTACCATGCCCTTATTAACGGATTTTTTTCAGTTTAGAATTTTCTCGCAAGTGAAATGAACACCATGGCGGAGATCGGTGATGCTCAGATGCTGTGCCAGCTGTGCAAAAAGAACCTGGCTGGTCTTCGTTATGTGCTGCACGAGTCGAAGCCGTACTGCGTCGTCTGCTACGAAAGCAACTTTTCGCACAAGTGTGAAGCTTGTCACTCCATCATCGGAACAGATTGTAAGGTAAGACCAGTGGGCAGTAAGGTAAGACCAGTGGGCAGTAAGGTAAGACCAGTGGGCAGTAAGGTAAGACCAATGGGCAGTCAGGTATGACCAGTGGGCAGTAAGGTAAGACCAGCAGGCAGTAAGATAAGACCAGCGGGCAGTAAGATAACGAGGAAGTTACAACAGTTAAATAAAAAATCGTTTTGTGATATGAATTTCAAAGTATAATTTAATTGCACTTGTTCAGAACTGTCCTGTAGCTACGTTAAGCACCTTCGTGAATTTATTGTAAGGCGCTATAGAAATGTTCATTATATGAACATACATACATACATTACATGTATTTGCAGTTAAATGTCTGGCTCTGCTAGTGTTAATGTCCCACTGTATTGCTATTTTGTTGCTCATTAAAAAAATGATCTTATGTTATACAAGCGAGGAAACTATTTGGTACTTTTGATTCTGCCCTTTGTATGATATAGAGGGCTGTTTTTAGAACTGCTCACTGCACAGCCCATTCTTTCCTTTCCCATTCTCCATGGTAAATTACTTCCAATCGAAGGACAGTGACCATTTTGGTAGTTTTAACTGTACAGAAGTGCTTCTATAACTGCACTGGTCCATTTAGAACTGCACAAGTCCATTTAGAACTGCACATGCCTTCTGTGTATAACTGCACGCTAAAAAAGCCCTGATGATATACATACAGTCTATGTGTAGTCCACTGCATGTATGATGTTGTTGGGATTAAAGCAAACAATGGGGGTTAATTAATTAATGAAAGCATCTGATGTGTAATGGAGAATCTAATCAAAATCATTTCAAAGCCTTCAGTCTCTTTATATATCCTCTTTTTTCATGGTCCAAGTCTGTGACCCATACAGCATCACACTTCATATCAGTTTCTTTATCATCCTTTTCTTCAGACACCTAGATAATAATTAGTTCTTCCCTGCTTGCATAATTATGTACATGTAAGAGCACCTGAGAATGCCTCTGAATAGCTAGTACTTTAAGAGTACTGTAAGAGGCGCCTTATAAATTCCCATATACATGTACGATACAATGCGATACAATATATATATATATATATGCATTCTACAGTCTACACACTTTCATACATACAGTATTACATACGTGCAATATGAAATTTTATGCGTACATATATACCATGCATAAATAGATAAATGCATTAATACATACATATGGACACGCATACTTACACTCATCCACGTAAACATGCACAATGTACATGCTTGCATGCATAGATACGTGTATGCATCGATGGTTGTATGTATACATGTGTTCATACATATGTAAAGACAAGTTCTTGGGTTCTGCGCTGCTGTAGGATCTGGCGTACAAGGAGAGGCATTGGCACGACAGATGCTTCTTCTGCTGCAATTGCAAAGCGTCTCTCGTTGATAAGCCGTTCGCATTCAAGGAAGAAAAGATCTTCTGCGCTGAATGTCATGAGAAGTACAACGCTACGAAGTGCGACGTCTGCCAAAAGATCTTCAAAGCCGGTACACGATTTCAATTTTAAATGTTTACATGCATACTCGTAGTGTTATAATAATGTACTGGTAATGTAATTTAATAATGTGCAGTGTTACATTACAGTATTTTAAAAACCATAACCACACTTTATTGAAGCGAAAAAGTACAATAATAACATTTTAAACATTTTAATAAACGCAACAGATAACAATGTCGGATCAAAGGGGAGACCTAAAAGGTCTAAGCCCTGCTATCCAGGGTTATTATAGAATAAGCATTGATTCAAACAGTGATAAGAAGGTGATTGGGTTATTACTGAAAATCTTTGCAAAGATACGAGAAAGATTCTACAGAACAAAAGCTTACTAAAGTGCACATGAGGTAAACTTCAAATAAAATGAAATAATAATAATAATAATAAATTGAAACGGTAATAATAATGATAATAATCAAGATAATAATAATAATGATGCTAGACTTGACAGTAAAAAATTCATAATCTTATGACAGTAAAAAATTCATAATCTTATGACAGTAAAAAATTCATAATCTTATGACAGTAAAAAAATTCATAATCTTAAGACAGTAAAAAATTCATAATCTTATGACAGTAAAAAATTCATAATCTTATGACAGTAAAAAATTCATAATCTTATGACAGTAAAAAATTCATAATCTTATGACAGTAAAAAATTCATAATCTTAAGACAGTAAAAAATTCATAATCTTATGACAGTAAAAAATTCATAATCTTATGACAGTAAAAAATTCATAATCTTAAGACAGTAAAAAATTCATAATCTTATGACAGTAAAAAATTCATAATCTTAAGACAGTAAAAAATTCATAATCTTATGACAGTAAAAAATTCATAATCTTATGACAGTAAAAAATTCATAATCTTATGACAGTAAAAAATTCATAATCTTAAGACAGTAAAAAATTCATAATCTTATGACAGTAAAAAATTCATAATCTTATGACAGTAAAAAATTCATAATCTTATGACAGTAAAAAATTCATAATCTTATGACAGTAAAAAATTCATAATCTGAAGACAATAAAAAATTCATAATCTTATGACAGTAAAAAATTCAGAATCTTATGACAATAAAAAATTCATAATCTTATGACAGTAAAAAAAATTCATAATCTTAAGACAATAAAAAAAATTCATAATCTTATGACAGTGAAAAATTCATAATCTTATGACAGTAAAAATTCACTGAACACATGTCGTTCGCAGCCTGGTAGGGACCCATTAATTTTACAGAGCCGCCCCCAGGGATTTTGGAATTTGGAAGGCTGAGTTGACTTCTGCAAGGAAGATATCCTCTCTTCCAATGATTCCTTGTGGTGCATTTAAACTCATTGACGACCAGGGTGGTGCTATGTGAATGCTCGGGAGCGCCTCTGAGTAGATACCTTGAAGGGGCGCTAAATAAATTTTGATTGATTGATTGAATATTAAAAGTAATCTTGTAGGAGGGGAGGGTGAAAGGCATCTATACCTCACCTATTAGACCCTCCACTCTTCAGTACCTTTTTATACCTTTGTTAATTGCCCATTATTATTGTTTTCTTAGAGGGAGCCCTCAAGACTTAAGCAACTTCCGAGCATCATTATCGGAATGATTCCTATATCATCATTGTCATTCATTGTTATTATTATTAGTAATAGTAGTGGAATAATTAATATTATTAGGCCTTATTAATATTATTGAGCCTATAATTAATTATTATTATTTTGCACGGATTATAGACGATGCTGTTATAATTATTTAGAACTGGTAAAGGGCAGAACGATTAAAAATTGCAGTACCCAAATCTCTAGATGAAGTTTACACCCATGTTTTTCTGAACGATGATGTGTTTATATCAGGTATGAAGAAGTACGAATACAGTGGGCTACAGTGGCATGAGGAGTGCTTCAAATGCCAGAAGTGCTGGTCCTTCATCGGCAGTAACTCCTTCATTCTGCAAGACAACTATCCCGTCTGCCTACCTTGTTATGACAGAAAAGTTCATGCACTTCGGTGCACAAAGTGCAAAGGCGTATGTCTTCAAGTTACTTATAAATTGAATATTGATTTATTTATTTTATTTATTTGTTGTGTTGTCATGCCTGCTTAAAAAGTGTGAATCTATGGAGGGGTGAGATAAATATGTGCAAGCTTTATCAAGATTGTTACACAGCCTGTGCTTAGCCAGGTTAGCCTTAATGGTATTGAAGTTCTGTAGAAAGAAAAGGCTCGTCAGTATCCCAGTGAGAGTGTTTGATTTGTATTTTGCTAATTCTGCATATGCCTCCAAAAATATACTTTTTCGTTTCAATAACTATACTTAGTGCTCTTTAATAATCCTTAAACTGTCCTTATTAGCTGGTGTTTTCAAGGAGCACTTCTGACTAGTCTACCTCGAAGGGATGCTATTTAAAAACTTTTTTGACGGTGATGGTGGTGGTGGCGATGACGATGATGATGACTGAATTATATGAAAATGATGATCATGATTGATGATGATGATGATGATGATGATGATGATGATGATGATGATGATGATGATGACGACGACGACGACGATGATGATGACGATGATGATAGCTAATCTATCAACAGGAAATAACAGTTTAAAATATTGGCCATCAGACTAGACTTTAGCAAGTACATTTTGTCCAAATTTTATATTTCTAACATTAGCATCAAGCATTTCTAACATCAACATTAAACATTGGTGCACAACTGCTCAAAGTTAAGCTTGAAGGAATTGATCTTTTGTTTTACCTTGTTACTTTTTAACCTTTTAGATCTCATTGATTGCAGGTGATCAATAAGGGAGGTCTGAAGTGCAAAGATTCTCCGTTTCACAAGGAATGCTTCACGTGCACGAACTGCAACAAACCACTCGACGCCGAGAAGTACACGATGAGGGATGAGAAGCCGCACTGCATCGACTGCTTCAACGTGCTGTTTGCCGACAGGTGCTACAAGTGCGAGAGACCGATAACAGGTCAGCAAGCGTGTCTGCAGTGTTAGAGTGTCATTCCAATTCTTTCCACGGTTTAAAGTGGGTGGGAATGCGTTGGAAGTTGGAAGTATCGAGCTCATGACATTTACTCTGACGGTTGACATTATGCGTGTAAAGCATCCTAGAAGTAGCTTGCTACTGACGATGCTATAGAAATTGCCTGAGTTACATTACATTACATAAAATGGATAATGTCGGTCGCTAGAGCTCAGAGAGCTGAAAGCACAAGGTGACATTACATTAAATTACATTACATTACAAGTTGGAACGACGATCCCACTGAGCATTCATCATGCATAGAACCCCGGAAACAATATATGTGTTACAATAAAACTCTTCTTTGGCATTCCGACTGCTCACCCATTCAGCTTTCCTCCTGCTCATAGGCGCAATCACGTCCTAAAAGTTAGAGGGGACCATAATGATTCAATGAATCACGCCCTAAAAGTTGGGGACCATACTAATAAAGTTAGGGGACCACTCAAAAGTTGGGGGGACGCGTCCCGTGGGTCCCATAGGGTGGTTGTGCCTATGCTCCTGCTCACCCATACCACTTTAACCATGTAGGGACGGATTATACTATCGTCGCAACCCAGGACCATCCAGCTGTATTTGCAGTATGGTGATAGAAGTATGTTATAAGCTTAGTCTGAGTATTTTGGGAGTAGTGTTTTGTATTTCTAAACGGCTCAAACCCTCTCCTTTCCACCTCCTGGATCGGACCTCTCGTCAATCCCAGATTGTCGTACTGTTTTCACGACTCAAGTTGTGCCCACCCTGAACAGGGATAAAAAGCCCCTGATCTTGGAAACATGTTTGTTTGTATGTGCATTTGTTATAGCGCCCCTTCAAGGTCTCTTCACTCAGAGGCGCTCCCGAATGCAGAGCGGACAATGCATCGGTGTCACGCCGAAGCGCTGAGCAATTGTAGTGAAGGACTTGCCCAAGGTCCTTACATGGCGAGGTGGATTCGAACCTCGAACCTTCCGGCTCCAAGGCAATTATGCCACCACTACACTATACAACCGCGCCCCACAAGTAAGTATATGTGTAAGTATATTTTGTGCTTCGGGGTGATCATGAAGTTTTTTAGTTTTTAAGATGCTCTTAGATTTCAGCTTGACTTCTCCAATGGACAAGCACTTATTGCTTTGAATTATTGATCGATCGATCGATCGATCGATCGAATCGATATTGAAATAAAGCCGTGATGAATTTTGCATGAATTCTGGTTTCAGGCGTTGGTGGATCAAAATACATTGCCTTCGAGGAGCGGAATTGGCACACGGACTGCTTCAAATGTGCAGATTGCGGAAAAACTCTCGTTGGAAAGGGATTCCTAATAAACGGCAACGACATCGTCTGCATGACTTGTGGACAGGTGTAGGCCGGGTAGCAAAATTATTCCGAGTGGACATTGTCAGACTTCGACGTTCTCGCTTAGAATCTCCACCCATATATGATTTTCACAACTATTAATATAGCTAGCAATTTTTATTTATGTCGATCGTATTGTTGCTCTTTTGTACAGACTTTTTTTGTAAATATGGAGTGAAACATTTTAAGCATCAGTAACATTTATCCAGATTATTTTATCACGAAGTACCTGTTGAAGATTATTGTTTTAAGCCGCCGCCGCCGACCTGCAGTTTGGTTCTATGCATTATTAGGCTACACAGCGAAAGAAATAATTTGATTGTATAATTTTTCTGTGAATATCTGTTTTATGGTTGTAACGATTTTGATTGCTCTTGAATAATATCGAAACACAGCTTAACTAGGCCTACGTGGTTGATGCAAAGCACGCAAGCCTTTGAACTTGAACTTGTTTATTGATCCCAAGAATATCAAACAGACAATTAGGCCTATGCATTCATAATAGTACACAAAGTTATTAATTACGGTTTAAATAACAATTGTGACAGCTGTGAAATGTAGGGAGCAATAGGAGCTTTTACCATAGATATAATAACTGCGTTTCAAACTCTATGTAAGTCAAAGTCAGCTTTATCTGTTGCGGAAACATTGTAAACAACGGAACCAAAACATTCATATTTTGACGATTTACAATGCATTATTAATTTTTGAGAATATCTAAATCAACTGTGAAGACTGTTGACAGTATGCTGGAAGAGGCTAGGCAATTTTATTTGAAGAAATTGGAAGTTTGTGAACCGAATCAGCAGTCAAGTGTTTTGCCGGATAGTATACTATCACTTCTGATCTCTGGTCTAACGATCCATCACATTGGCCAGATTTACAATACGGGAACATGTACAATTTCTAGTATATAAAACAGGTAAGATGTACGGTATGCATTAAAACGCAGCATAATACGTAATATATGAGGCTGGCTTAGTGTGGCTGGACAGTCATGAACGGCGTCCATGCGCTTATTTTAAAATCTGAACGTCGTCCTGCCACTTGTTGGCCAGCATAGCCTGGAAAAGTAAGGGGCGTCCAGGCACTTCTTTTGGAAAGGTATATTATAAATTTGCCGCACATTGGATGACAATGGCGTGGAGATAAACGGACCTGCTATAAAGTGTAATGTATTGCAGGCTGTCTGTTCTGTTAGTAGTTAAAGATTTGTGTTATGTGAATTGTGTTCTTGTGATTGGTTTCAATTGCAAAACTGTACACTAACCAGTTGCGGTCTGTCAACCGGATTGTTCGTTAAAAGAAATGTTATTTTAAAAAATTCAATCAAAATTTTAGTCGAGCAAGAATCATTGTCATCGACTGTTTAGGCAAGAATTCGTTTAATCAAGCATGCATCTATTTAGGCAGCGATTATTTTCAACAACACAGCTTCTGTTGAATAAAGTTATTGTTCATCGTTTTAACTAGATTGTTTTCACCAATACTGATCGCTCGAGCAGACAAGTTCATCCAGAAAGCACAGTTCTTTGGCCATTTCATACATCAGCGCTTGCCATCTTTTTGTGTGGACAAGTATTTTGTCCGCAAAACAGCAAGAGCTGATATGCTTTCATGCTGCATCTCGTAAATCAGTATGCCTGTGTAACAGTGTTGTTAATAGAAATTGATGTTCATTAAGTTTTTATTAGTTATCTAATAATGATTTCATACCATAGTTTTTCATAATTGTTTTGTTTGCTTTCTTTAAGGAATATACACTCATGAACATTTGGCAACCGAGAATCCGAAATGACGAAAGACTTCCTCTGCACGCGGACATTGCGCTCCACCCAAGAGTGCGTCTCCCGTCAAGACATCCTATCTGGAGAAATCCTCCGGAGGAGTTTTTTACAGCTATCTCAGTCTGGTGCGAAGAATGGCACACTGTAGAAATGGTGAATCGTTCGCTCGCGGCCGTGCCATCTGTCTGGCCTCCGGGTGCTGATCTCCCTCGTCATCTGTGGAAAACTTTAAATCGCTTCCGCAAGGATTAAGGTCGCTGCACAGTGAATCTGGTGAGATGCAGACAAGCTGATGATCCGCTGTGCTGCTGTGGAGAAAGACAGACAATGTCGCACATTGTGAACGAGTGCCGCCTACTTCGTTTCCCGGGAGGACTCCAGGCTCTACATCTTGCTGAAGGTCCCGCCGCGGTGGCATGGCTTGGTGTGAACTGCATTGACTAAAAAAGAAGAACCGAGAATGCATGGTCGCAGAAACTTGTTCTCATTAAATGACTTTCACATTGTAACCTAAAATAGAAATGTTTCACAAGCGTAAACATTTTTTACCAGTATTTTCTGACTGATTCTGCATTAACAGTTGTAAGTTTCTTGTTTCTGGAATTTTCATGGAAATCCATACCATACATAGACAGACTGAAATATCAAATACAGCTGAGCACTGTGTACGTTATTTTACCTTTCTCGATTCTATTGCATGTATTTCATTTTTTATTGACTTTATAATATTGCATTTATGGGTCTGAACATTTTGTCTTTGATTTTGTTGCAAAAATGTCTTGCAATCTTGAATGTACACTGTGCCCCATAAAAAAACACACCAAAACACTTTTTCAAAAATCTTCTGTAAAACTAAGCCAATTGCAATAAACGTTTGTACGTTGTTTCTCAAATAATTTTGCCACAAAATAGTTACATTTTACTTACTCACAGAAGTGGTTGCTGTTGGAGGCAGTGACGCATGTTCTCGGTTCCGTTGAGTTCCTGTTCCACGTTCTATATATCTTCTTTTTTCTCAGTTTTCTTGTTCCATGTGCTCATTGTTAATTGTTTCCTGTGATGTTCTATGCTTCTTGTTCCCAATGCCTTCTGGTCCCTTGTGTTCTTGCTCCATGTTCCCATTTGCTCTGTTCACTGCTTTCTTGTTCCATGTGCTAAGCTTCTTATCCCTTGTTCTCCATGTTCTCTGCGACGCTTTACGTTCCTTGTTTTCTATGTTCCATGTTACTTATGTTCTCTGTGGTGTTCTGTGCTCACTTGTGTTCTCTGTTCCTTGTTCCCTGTTTCACAATTGTTTCATGTTCCCTGTTTTTGTGCCGTATTCTCTTAGTTCCCTTGTGTTCCTTCGTCCATGTTCTTTTGTTCCCGGTGTTTCTTCATCTTGCTTACTAGTTTCACTGTTTCCTTGTGTTCCCTTGTGTCCATGTATCGTTCCATAATGATCCCTGTCATGTTCTATGTTCCCTGATATTCGATCCCTTTTTTCTCGTTCCATATGTTCCATGTTCCTTGTTCCATATGCCTTTTGTTCTGTGTTCCACTATGTTCCATATCATTCCTACGATGTTCCCATTTCCATATTTATGTTCATTGCTTTTGTTCCTTAATATGTTCCAAGTTCTGTGTTGCCTATGTTTCATGTTCTCTGTTTTGCGTTCTTTTTGTTCTATGATCCATGATATGTTCCGTGATATTCCATATGATGCTCTTTTGTACCATGTTCCTGTTTAGTTTGTTCTCTGTTCTGTGTTAGGTAAAAATATTATGTTATGTGATATTCTCTATTATGTTCTCTTGTTACCTGGTCCATGTTCCATATGATCTCTGTTCTGTGTCCAATGTGCTCCACTATGTTACATATCATTCCTATAATGTTCCCATTTCCATAATTATGTTCCTTGTTTTTGTTACCTATGTTCCATGTTCTGTGTTCCCTAGCTATGTTTCATGTTCTCTATTCTGCGTTCTTTTTGTTCTATGATCCATGTTCCGTGATATTCCATATGATGCTCTTTTGTTCCATGTTCCTTTTTATTTTGTTCTCTGTTCTGTGTTCGGTAAAAATATTATGTTACCTGGTACGTGATATTCTCTATTATGTTCTCTTGTTACTTGGTCCATGTTCCATATGATCTATGTTCTGTGTCCAATGTGCTCCACTATGTTCCATATCATTCCTATGATGTTCCCATTTCCATAATTATGTTCCTTGTTTTTGTTTCTTATGTTCCATGTTCTGTGTTGCCTATGTTTCATGTTCTCTGTTTGGCGTTCTTTTTGTTCAAAATAAATCGCTTGATATAAATTGCTTTATAAATCAATGGTTAGGCCACAGCTGGAATACTGCATTCAGGCATGGAATCCATACCTGAAGCAAGACATTGAGAAACTGGAGAAAGTACAGAGAAGAGCTACGAGGATGATTTGGGGTTACAAAGATTTGAGCTATGAGGAGAGATTGGAAAGGTGTGGGCTAACAACACTGGAGAGACGGAGGAGCAGAGACCTAATTGAAGCATACAAGATCATTACTGGAAAGGAAGCACTATGTTGGGAGAAGTTCTTTGAATTAGCACGAAACAAAGCAACTCGGGGTCATAGGCACAAATTGTTTAAGAAGCCGACGGGAACATTGGGGCTGAAATTCTTCAGTGCAAGAGTTATTGACATTTGGAACGGCTTGGACGACAGCACTGTGTCGGTAGACACAGTTGCAGCGTTTAAAAGGAAACTTGGAAAATTGGGCTACTAGATGTTCCTGGTCAACAAAGGAAGTGGTTCTAACACAGGCCCTGGCCTTCTGAACCACTTAAAACTTATGTTATGTTATGTTATGATCCATGCTCCTTGATATCCCATTGATGCTTTTTTGTTCCATGTTCATGTTCCCTGTGTTCTCTGTTCTGTGCTCAATAAAAATTGTGTTCCGTGATATTATCTATGATGTTCCTTATGTTCCATCTAAGCACATTATGTCTGCTTCGCAGGGCGGAAATTGTGAGATATAGGGCCTAATCTCATAATGAGCGATACATTCCTGCCAAGCGTGACGTCACAGCCACACAACGCGCAAGGCCTCATTTTCTGCCGGCTCATGCTATGTCCACTCAATATACGTCGATGGATGCACGTTACAACGCTCTATTCTGCGCTGATCTGTGTCCACCATATTGTTTACTTGCTACCGAGCCATTATAGAAATTAACCAATAATAATATTAAATATGTAGAGATTTAAGTGCCATAGGTTCGCAAGCAATCGATTAAAAAACCGTAGCAACGATTCAGAAGCACTCGGAGCAGGGAAAAAGCCAGTCAAGATATGCCTGTGAAAAAGTTTAGTTTTCAGATGCTTCTTGAAAGTTGACAGCGATGTGGAGTTTCTGATGTCAGAGGGAAGATTGTTCCATATTCGTTTCGAAAAATGTAAAGTGCTTCCTTTTTTGCAGATTTTAATAGGCCTCATGTCATGCATGGTTGATGAAAGGTATTGTTTTTCGAGATTTTAATGGGATTACGAGGAAAGGCTTCATCATTTCTCTTAATTTCAGTCTTTCCTATGTTGTGCAGTGTGTGAGGAGCATTGTTAGTTCAGGTTATTATAGGCAGGTGATCCGACTCTTTAAGAGATGCATTGAATTTGTCAAGATGAGAAGTGATATTTCGAGTTTTCTTTTTTAGGCATTATCGTTTGAGTTTAACTTGTACATGTAAAGCGCAGTACATTTGCAGGCGCTTAGTTAAAGAAAATTATTATATTATCATTATTGCAAACAGGTATCAGAAGTTGTGATCATTTTGTTGTGTCATTAATATAATTTCATGACATGAAGGGTTCTATCAAAATACCTGCAACAGAATGTACTGTTATCTTTTGTAACAATAGGCATGGCGCAGCCGTTGCTGATCCTTCAACGTTGGCAGAACTCAGCTGAAGCTTTTGAAGGGGTGCCATGCAGCTCGTCGCTTACCTAGAAGGGAATAATCTGCTTCCACAGAATCAATCCGGTTTCAGAAGATTCCACTCAACTGAAACGCTTATACTCCGACTCTTCTCAGACATCTATGGACCCATAGATAGAGCCTGACCCTAATGTCCCTTTTCGACGTCAGCGCAAGATTTTGTTAAATATGTGTGTGTGCGACGGTGCGTGCCTGTTTATTGCACATCAACAGCCGATTTGGGTTCCCTGCTGACAGCTATGGATGTCCACAGCCAATCTTATGCTGACGACCTGAAAGCTTATGTCCACTGTCTGGCGGTTCATGCTGATGCAGCGGTTGGAACAATAAGCCAGACTATAGTAACCCTGCAGTCCTGGATGTCCTCAAACCGCCTGCGCCTTAACCCTAATAAGACTCAGCTTATCTGGCTTGGAACGCCCCAGCAGCTTTCCAAAATTGATTTAGCTTCCCTATCCTTGAAATATCCACATTTCACTTTTTCCACTTCAGTCCGGAATTTGGGAGTCATCCTTGACCAGGAACTCACATTTACGCGGCACATTAACCTTCTGTGTCGCAGCTGTTACTACCAGCTTCGGCAGCTCAAGGTCATTTCCCGCTCTTTGACTCCTAGCGCAGCCGCAACACTTGTTCATGAATGCGTTTGTAGTTTCACGCTTGGACTACTGCAGTTCCCTATACGGTGGACTTCCAGCCTGTCGGGTTGGGCCCCTAAATAGGGTCCTGCGCACTGCTGCCCGCCTCATAGGCCGCATTCCCAAGTTTGGCCGAGTCTCCGAGTACATGCGGGATGTACTCCACTGGCTCCCTTACGCACAGCGCATTACGCACAGAATTTCCGTCTTGGTTCGGCACTGCTTTGAGGGTTTGGCTCCTTTATACTTGCAGGAGCACTGTTGCTCGACCACGCTTGTTCAACGCCGCTGCTCTCTTCGCTCAGCTGCACAAGCGGAACTTATTGTTCCACGCTCACGGACTTCAATCAGGCAGCGCCGTGCTTTCTCCGTGGCTGGCCCTGTGACCTGGAATGAGCTCCCTGTTATCCTTCGTCAAATACCTATTGGCCTTTCTATTTCTACTTCATTTCTTTCTCTTCTCAAGACTGTTTTATTCGACCGGGGTTGGACTGGGAGCGCTCCTGAGTAGTAACCTTGAAGGAGCGCTATATCAAATTCTCAGTAAATAAATAAACAGCTGATTTGTAAAGCACATTAATTATGTACAAATATCCTATTGTGTTATTTGTGTTTAATTGTTGCCAGTTGTGCTTTAACTGTATCTCTGGAGATCTGATCATGAACTAAGAAACCGGTTAAGAACCAAATAACTTCTGCATTTTAGCTTTACATTGTTAGATATAGACTGTCACTTTGCATGCATGTTTGTTTCCATTTATATATTTATACAGCATAATATTATTTGAAATTCTGTCAAAGTTGTTCATGCATACAGATTTGTTTTTGTTACATTTATGTTGCAGTAGTTAACTGTTGTACTGTAGAAGCCAATATCTGCTTTCCATTAAAGTTTCGTGAAACTTTATTTGTCTGTGAATTGTTCCAATGGTTTAAAATCTGCTTTCCATTAAAGCTTAAGAAAGTTTAGAAATTGTATGTACTGCATATACAAGGTACATTTTGAAGAAATCCAAAGGCTATCAATGATTCAATATATTCTACACACATCAATCACTGAATGTTCGCTGCTCTCCCAACTTTGCGAGGTTGGCAGTTTCACATTTGATGATCATCCCCCACCCCCTTACGGCACCCTCACGTACCTCACCCTCTACACTATAACTTTATACCTGGAACCATCCATAGTCCATTACAGATAACTAAAGTTGCACACTTCTCTTAAGCTCTGTCATGGAATACACCACTGCATGAATTCAAGACATTCACAGAGATAATGATATTGACCAGGAATTGCATCAATACTTCTATAAATTATTTTCTGTTGTATTCTGCTCCCATCACAAAAGAATCATTTATAGCACAATATACCTATAGACGTCTGCTTTTCAGTCCCCCTCAATCTCGGGTTTTAGCACCATTCAATGGACTTCAGACTGTCCCTTGTATGCACACTGCTACAGCTCAGACCAGAAGCTTTGCATGTGTTGAACCGATCAGGTGGAATCCTTCTCAAGAGCTGAGGATAGATTTTATCAGTTTGTCCTTTCCACAGTTTCATAAGTGCCTGAGTCTGTATTACTTTACATTGATTTCACTGGTTTGGACCGGGAGTACCATCGGTAAGCATACTCCTGAAGTACATAATAAATGTGAGAATTCAATAATTATTGTAAATTTTATTACAATAGATGAGAAACAAATAGTTGATGCAGAGTGAAATTCAACACATTATGGTATTTTAAACAAGTTATTTTCCGGATTAACGTGTGAATTGCCACAAAGTGAAGTTACGCTGAAAAGTAGATTCTTGTAAAGCCATAAATTTGGCAGTTAGTTTAAAACACCCAAGTCACAGCAATGAAACAATGGAAATAGAGAACAATGCTTGTTTACAGGAAATAACAAAACAGTAACAAATCAGCTTTCAAACATAATCAGGAATTTCTGCAGTTTTAGTAAAAAACTGGCATTCGATGTCATACTTTTCTTGTACGAATCACCTTTCAATACTTGATTCTTACTTACTTGATTCTACCTCTGACAAATACCCGGTCGGTATATGAACTGTTAGCATGCAGCATGCTTTCTTACCAGCTTCTAAAACACAGGAATCATTTCTTCAAATGATCAACTGTTGACTGATCAATTTCACAGAAAGTATATAAACGACTTTCAGCTCATTAAGCTGTTATCTCAGACTGAGAATTTCATGAGAAATGAGTTCTGTGTGTTCATAGAATGAACAAAACTCTAGATTTCTCAGACCAATCAAAGTGAATGCATCTGAAAATTTATACATCACCACTTAATTAGGAAGGAAAGTCCAAAAGATGCTGGAACAAACATACAAAACAGACTGAAAAGAAGAACACTTAGAGGTGAAAAAGTTACGATTTCTAAGAGTAAAAGTTTTGATTCTGAGCGTAACTGTTCTATTGGTTAAGTTTGGCATTCTCTTCACTGCAGACATATCACTTTTCTTTTCCCCAGACACGGCAAAATGGCCATTTTAGATTTTCTAAGCATATGACACCCAGGCTTTTGTACATTGTCCATCATTCTGGTCAACTCTCCCTGGTCCATGAATCAATTGTATTGTTTCTGATCTTTGAATAACCAATCTACTACGATCTACTTTGAACATGCTGATGCTGTGTCACTAGATTGACTAGAAAACTGTGGCATTAATTAAAAGTGCTCAAATAGAACAAAATTAAATAATCATTATCATGCAATTGTCCATGGCAGGTAGGCAATCTTTCTGAATTGTGATGCCTGCCATGCATAAAATTTCCAATCCACATTAGTCAAAACTAAACTGAAACATCAAAAAAGAATATTTTAGACACAAAGCACGCGCAGAGTAAACCATGTGACACAGACTTGTAAGCAATTCAATAAATGAAGAGTTGTGTCATAAATAATCTACTTTGAATTATAAACTCCAGGTGCAAATTTACGCTTGTTATAACACTTAGGATAAGAAAATTGCTGAGTACATGCAATTGAAAAGAATTACTGATAACAATTAAGTATGTACATTTATGTAAGAAATACTTCAAGTTTACAACTTAATTATGCATAGGGCCAGTTGCTGCACATGCGCAATACTCATGAAGAATCGGTACCTGACGTCAGAAAAATAAAGTTCAACAAAAGAACAGAAATTCCTGGGTGACCTCTTGTCTTGACAGATTCACAAGACACCTGCACCACGCAATCAAGTACGCACAATCGTCGCACATGTACGTCACATGTCAACCATAAACCGGGTGTTAGAGTATCACTTGTTATGTGAGCTCACTGTCAGCTCACAGCTCACATGTCAACCACAGACGGCAGCAAAACCTGCGTTGAGCCATTGTTAGGACACCGCTGTGAGATAGGGAGCCAGCGTATAGTATCACGCATGCATGTAAGATGAAACAGAGGCATATTATATATCTGGGGATTCTACCAATTAGCCGGGCTGCAGACCGAAGAACACGGTCAAGTCGGGATATCAATAGGCCTAATGGAGGCGAACCAACCAGAATAGAGCAAGAGTAGTCCATCACTCGTCACTACAGCCTACTAGACATAGTTACGCGACATCTTCTTCTTCTTTATCCGTGGGCTAACAGCCATACGTAGGTGTCCACTGCGCACTTGACTATTGCTCTCCATACTTCTCTGTCCTGTGCCCGATGTGTCAGTTCCTGTGCATTCATCCCACACCATTCTTCAATGTCCTGCAACCATTCTCTGCATGGTCTTCCCCTTCTCCCCGATCCCTCCATGATTCTCGTCAATTTAAAAAGTTTAAAGTTAAGTTAAAATAGTTTTTTTTCGAACGATAAAAAAGTGAGCGATAATAGAGGTCTGTAAGCTATATGCATCGTTACACAAGAACTGTTTTTTTTAGGTATAGTGCGCTGAAATTATAAAAAAAAATCGTTGGTACTTTCGAGAAATTATGACAAGCGCTTAGCTTTCAGAATTTTTTATTAAAGGTATAAGAAATTTAAAAGAAAGTTAGGGATACACGCATTTTCGACCGTTTACCGTGTTTTTAGGCAATGTAGTTATGGAGCTCCGTTATAGCTACTGGTTCTTGGTTTAACAGCTTTCGATGGCAAGTATGTAGGTGTAGCCTTCGGATTTATCTAATTGTGGGAATTAAGCTAGGTTAGACACTTTTTAATTTGTTGTTTGGGGTTAACACATTGTGTTTTGACATTGGGGTATTCCACGTCAAGTCGGCACAGTCATTTGCATAGATTTGGTTAAAATTTGGTATGGTTATAAATCACTACGAAAAATGTTCAAACCCAGAATTTTAGATTTTTGGGTCGACCAGTGTTCGAGCTATGGGTCAACGAAATTGACCAAAACGGGTTGATTTCCGTTGACCGGTCGATGTTCAAACTGCTATTATCTCCGCTTCTACTACACCTGTGGATTTACCTTATTAAATGCAATGATCTGTACCCATATTTTATGTTGTGGTAATCCTGAAAATTGGGTGCCAGTTTACAAAGCAAGATGGCTTCCCCCAGCTTCGCTCAGACACTGTGACCTATTGGTCACATCCCATAAAGGCAGCGCTCTTGTTACTTGAAGCCATGGGCAACCACAGTACATCTCATTCTGAATTGCATCTTTCATGTGGCGATGCTTATCAGGCTGGCCAATATACATTACATACTGTGGTTCTTACATCATTTGTTGGTAGGCTAAGTGCATAATTTCATTTTACATTACTGCATTTCATAATAATAATAATATTAATCACTCCATAGGTTGTGCATTCTTCACATGGTCGGGAAGACTGTTCCATGCAGTTGGTCCTGACACCGAGAAAGAGCTTTCGCCAAACCTTGTAGAAGACCGTGGGACTTGTAGCAGACCCCTCGACAATGATCTTAGACGACTATCTGCTACTTGAATGCAGAATTCAGAGATGTTGTCCGGCATAAGGTTATGTAGTGATTTGTATGTTATCTGGCACACACAACCAGGGCAGATTGTCACACAGCAGATCAGTTACATGATCAAATGGTATGTGTCCATTATACGTGCAGCAGAGTTTAGCACTGACTAGATCCACTCCAGCTGACAAGATGAAGACCCACCAGTATGCTGTTGCAGTAGTCAACCCTGGAGACAAAAATGAAGCTGTTGACTAAGATGACGGCGGTTGATGTTGGAATGAATCTGCGGATGGCTTTGATTCTTCGCAGTTGGTAGAAACAACCTCGAACAAGTTGACTCACATGGACCACCATGGTCATACAGCTGTCAAAGTGAACTCCAAGGTTGCGAATGGTGTCAGCTGGATGGTCTTCTGAATCACCAACATTGACAGTAGCAGCAGCAGTTCAGTTACATGATTGATAGATGGTGGCACCTGAGGGTGGTGCACCATAAGAGCTCCAACGTGGAAGGACTAAGCTTTAGACGGTTGGATGTCATCCACTCTGAAATTTGTTCAATACATAACAGCACTCTCTGTTTCAGTTCTGTGGTTTGCGCTGGTTCGCAGAAGAAGTAAAGCTGTGTATCGTCCGCATATCAGTGATAAGTGCTTCCATGATCCTCTCCAAGTCCGACAAGTCGGTCGTATATAGGACAAAGAGGAGAGGCAAACTTTCTGAGCAGTCGGATCATGGATGGTTTTACGAGGAATGTGATGTATAACAATAAAACATCCTTTTAGGACTGGTCGGACAACAAATTATGAAGACAGCTGTGACATATAAAAATATACTCATACATATTAAATAGATGGGAAAAGAACGCTTTTACTCCATAAGAAGGACATTGTGAAGAATGTGGTTAATTGTTTTATTATCACAAAGACATGATGCACTGAATGAGAACTACGATATTGCTGGCCACTCTGATTTGCTTGACTGTTAAGAAATGCATTTGAGACTATATAAACTGATAGATAAGCTGATAGAGATCTTACTGCTGCATCCAGCACATGTAGGAAAATCAATCAATGGATCGGAATTCATATAGCACCCCTTCAAAGATCCCGAAAAGGTTAAGGATGAAGTGCTCACTTGTCGAGTATGGGCTCTTTATCCATCTTCTTAACAGTTGTCATTATTCTGCCTAACTAGATCTTCAAGAGAGTTGTGTAATGATGCCAAGAACACATTTCTAGCTATTATATAAGCTGAGATACAAGTGTTCATAGACCTTTAAGAGGTAAAACTGGTCGGGTCAAGATTTTCCGACCTATATCTCGTCTTGTGATTGACCCAACAAGACTACTATTTCTTGCTGCATTGCCCAAATAGAGCATTCACTCAGCTTTAGTTTGGTATTTCACTTTTGTTTCTAGGTGCAATAGGAGCTTAGATACAGCGGTTTAAACCTTGTCCGGTGGGTACAAATTAGGCCATTTTGGTCGAATTTATGTTATTTATGACCCATATCTCGAAAACCAGTTGACCCAAGAGTAAAAATTTTTGGTTTTGAGAGTATCTCATTGGGTTCTACCACCTTGCCAAATTTAATCAAAATCGGACATGGTCATGCGGATCAGTGTGTTGATTTAACCTAAAATGACCATTTGGGTCGAATTTACGACCCATATCTCGGAAACCGGTCGACCCAAAAGTCAAAAATTTTGGTTTTGAGAGTTTCTCATTGGGTTCTACCACCTTGCCAAATTTAATCAAAATCGGACATGGTCATCCTGGATCAATGTGTTGATTTTACCTAAAATGACCCAAAATAATTTTTTCCGACCCCCCCAAAAATTTACCTTTGGGTGTCATTGGGTGTCATTCTCAGAAAATGTTGCCCATATATATCTGTATCAGAAACAGCAATAAAACCTTTGTATCTAATTTATTCCAGGTAGTGATCCCCATCAGACGGTCTATAGGGGTGCTGTGTTGCATCCGATTCTGATATGCTTTTGGTAGCGGAAAGTTAGAGCGGGAGACGTTAGACGATTGAATTTTGAGAATTTCAAAAACATTTGTCAAATTTTAAAATTAATTAAACAGCCTTTCTAAAGGCTAAACAATTATTCATGTGAGTATATACAAATTAATAGTTACTGCTATGATGTAGTTCTATAAGGCTCAGCTGTTGTAAAGCTCTGCTTGTTGTCTTTGAAAATATTTGAGCTTGGTATAGACAGTGTTCCCGTGCCACAGTGGCGAATCTAGGCTATTATTTTGGGGGGGGGCGAATTCGCCTTCAGTGGAGAGTTGCTCGCGCCGAAGGCGCGAAGCCCCTTACGATTAGGGGGTCTGGGGAGCGTCGTAAGCTCCCCCAGCGGGGTCTGGGGCGGAGCCCCAGCCGCAAACGCATTTTGCAGCATTTGAGATCAAAGGAGGCCTGTTTTTGGCAATATATTTCGGGGATTATTCAATCATATAAATGTATGAAAAATTGAACATATTACGGTTCAAAAGTAAATTACGTGCATTGAAAACAAGCCACATTATTTCACATAAAAAACCTTTAATCAATATGTCTGACAATTAGTCCATCAACACACTTATACTGCACTGGTCAAAATAACAAATCATTAGTTTCAGACCAAACTGAAGTACTGAACAACCCTTTGAATATCAAAACAACGTACAATTCTCATATAGGCTACTGTTGAACAGTAATTTAGACAACAAATTCCATTAAACGCTTTCTGCTTCGCGCATACCGGTCAATGATATTGTCAATATCCATAACAATTTCTCGATGAATTGTCATCAAAGCTAAACCAGTTAGTCTATCTTCGCACATTCGTGACCGGAGCCAGTTTTTCAATCTCCTTAACGTGGAAAAACTTCGTTCTGCAGTGGCAACGCTCACAGGAAGTGTTAGCAAAATGGAAAGCAAGCTGTGAATTGTGGGATATATCACCTTATCTTTTTCACATGCAACAAGAGCATCACACACTGTTTGAGAGAAGCAGCTGACATCAGTGGCAAAACGCAACCACTTTACCCTCCATAACTGCAATTCTGCAACAAGCTTTAAATGCAGAAGTTCTCGATTTGAGCTGACATCCAGTAAATTGCTATACAAATTCAGTATTCGTGACACACAATGCTGAACCAACTTATCATCGGCATTATTTGAAAGTTTCACAACATTTGATGGAATCAAGTTAGTCAATTCAAACAAATCGAGTGTTTCTGACTGAAAACGAGTCTTCAGATCAACAGTAATGGAGTCAAGCAATGGAAGGTAAATAGCCCTTCTGTAAAACTCCTTTGGAGTAGTTGCTGGATAATTAGGCCTGTTCATTTGCTTCTTCACTAATCTCGGTAATGACAGTTCAACATCTAACTCAGCTGCGTCAATGAATATTTCAGCATCATCAAATATCGTATCAAATAATGACAAGCAATTGTTTCGTTTATCCTCCAAAACTGCTATAACATCCGCAACACTAGTTGCTGCAGATTGCAGATCAAGAGATACTGTCTGCAGCAACCTGCTTAATGGAAGCGTAACAGATAATACGTCACAAAGGCAGAAAATTGTGAGAATGAAATCACTACAACATATGGCATGTATTAGCCCATTGGCTTTACTTGAAGAATCACGTTCTTCCAACTTGGAAACAACAGTGAGACTCTTTACAATTTCTGGAAGAGAACATCGAAATTGCAGTACAGCATCATGTCTTTCAACCCATCGAGTATCACAAATCCCCAACAACTGACCCTTAAGAACGCTTTTCAGTACAAAATTTCTTTTGGCAGAAGCAGTAAAAAATGAAACAACTTCTTTCATAACAGAAACAGAATTTCTAACACTTTGAACTCCAGATGATTTGCACACTGATAAATTCAATGCATGGTTAAAGCATGGGCATCGCACTGCATTAGAGGCAAGAGACTGTATTTCATGCACAGCGCCACATTGCTTGGAAGTCATTACACTGCATCCGTCCGTTCCGATACCAACACAGTATGCAAGATCCAGAGAAAAATCATTTAGCTGTTTAACAACTGTTTGACCCAAAACTTTACCACTAAGAATAGGTTCTAGTGAATCAGTATCATAATATATTTTGTGAGCATCTATAAATGTCAAGAAATCTTCACGAACACAGCCATCATGGATATATCTCAATGATAAATTCATTTGTGATGTGTGGGAAATATCTGTTGTTTCATCGAAAAAAATGCTATAATATTTTGCAGCTTTCACTCTTTCTAGGATAATACTTGTTATTTCCTGGCCACAACAATCAATAATTTGATTCTGTGTTGTTTTGCTAATGTATGTTGCTCGCGAATTTACATTTCTCATTTGAGTGCCTAAGGCGCTGTCACCTGATTCAATTCGAAAACGCAACAATTCCCTAAAATTTCCCTCATTTCTCAGTTCAGTGACAGTGTTGCTTTCTACTGCTAAGGGTCCGTCATCTCTGTGACCCCGAAAAGGCAAGTTCTGTCGCCCCAGGAAAACAATTGTTTTAACAATTGGTCTAAGGCGCTCTCTGTTCTCGTTTACTTGACTTAATCGCTGAGTGCTAACCTGATTGATCACTTCAAGTGCCGGATTATGGAAAGTAGACACAAAATTATTTCCTGCCTCCACAGCTGCAACATGATATTTATTCCGGCTGTGAGTTTCTAAATCACCATCCTTACCAAGTAATTTAGCGAATTTCAGCAATGGCTCCGTTACTAATTGTTTCAATGGGACATTTCTCTGAAATCCACCGGAGTGTGAGGTCACAAAAAAGGGACAATACTTGCAAAAAAGACCCTTCCGGAAGTGGGAATAAACAAGCCAAGGATACTGCTGAAGATGACTCTGACTCAAGTACCTTTTCTCTACTTTCCCCTTTTTGTTATGTATGGAAAATGGTAACTTGTAATCTTTTGGTGGTTGCCAGGGGCTTTCCAAAACTTTAAATTTTGTGTAATCGTCAATAGCCTTGCTAATGAACCTGCCAATATCGTTATCATAGCAACATTCACTTACAGCATCTCCCTCACTGGATGTCAAAATTGGCATCGGATCATTGCACTTTTGAACAACAGCAACATAATCAGGGTTAATATGAATGTCACTTGAAGTGCTACTATATGCAGATACTTTCACATCGTCCTGTAAGGACGTCATACCTTCAGCAAGATCGGTGTTAACATGGAGTAACTCTGGTGTATCTATTGTAAACGGTTGTAGGCTCACATAATGGTCATTCACAAACCCCAGAAGAATAGGCAGAGCTGACGTTTCGGTCTTTGCAGCAACATGCTGAACATGGTTCTGTCCATGTGGAGATACGATGCGTATCGGTCGACCATAGAGTTGTACAGCTGCTGAAAGAATGGTTCCGTCACCCCACGTTCGATCCTTTGACATCTGTTGAATGTAGGTGCTCAGTTGATCCTCATTCATTAGACCACTCTCACAAACCTGCATACAGGAGAATAATAATAAGCTCAATCACTCTCCAGACTCCATGTGTTAATATAATCCATGTGTGGGACTCTAAGAGTTCACAATTTCAGAACATAGCTACAAAGGCAAGGTCCTTATACACACATCAGCCTCAACAAGCCTTAGGCCTGAATGTGGCAATGTGTGTGTACTTTGTGGCAAGATCACAATGATGATAACATAACATAACATGATTTATTTGAACCAACCCTGACAGCAAACAATCCAATTTCATAAAGAGAATCCAAAAAAATTTTTTTTTTAAAGGCATAAGAATGTTTACTTAACTAATATAAGTTTTAAATAAGTTTAATGTCAAATCATAGATAAACAAACACAAATTTGATTAGAGTAAATAGCCCGAGTAGTTAAGTCAATGATATTCCATATTTTAGGACCTGCCACTCTAACCGTAAAATGCCGTATATTTGTCTTAGAAAAGACAATATGGATATTAGTACTAGATCTGGTATGATGGGTATGAATAGAGGTATTAACTTTAAAATGTGTGTGTACTTTGTGGCAAGATCACAACAATGATGATACAATGGTGAGTTTTGTGTGGTACTCACCATTTCCGGATGTTCTTTGATGAACGTGACAAGTTCAGCACGAATTTCTTCAGCGGATTCCTTCTGATTTGCCTTACAGCGTTTCAGTTGGTGTGCCAGAGCCCTGAACATACAGTTTCCGTCACTAGCTACATCGGTAACCTTACAGTTCTCGTTTTGAGCAAGAGCTCGTAACCTGTCCATTGCACAAGTTTCACCAGACCGAATCGCTGTCTTCTTCTCGACACCTAAGTTCAAACACCAAAGCAGTCTGATAATAGCTTGCTAATAAAAATTACGATTATTCCAATAGCATGATGCTAGTGTTATGGGCACTCTATTAGTTCTGGAGTCCCAAATATACACGCTGCCTGCCTGTGTTGCGTCTTTAGTTTTATCCAGCTTCTTGGAATTTGGAAAACCGGAACTAATAGAGTGCCGTGTTATGGTTAGTGACAGAATATTGAAATTCATTCATTTAAAGCGACGTAGAACTTACCAAAATTCAGCTGTGATTGTCGCAACCTCTTCAAAGGCGGTCCACTACAACTTGATTTATGAAACATGTTTCTGTTATAATAGTTACTTCAATTTTCAATTAGAGTAACAGCTACTAGTAAGTATTTCCGGAAACAAAAACACTTAATAGGATATGCGAAGAACCATGATAACCGCCAAAAAACCGTTCTCTTTAATTTCGCGGTCTCTTCTCTTTTTATTTATGCCATCGACGACGATTCGACGTACATAGGCGCCGAGTTGACCCCGAAAGTGGCAGGGCCCAAAAAGGGGAATCTGTCCCCCGAAGTCTTTGGGCCCTGACACTTTCGACAACGCTTTGTAGAGTATTTACTGCCAATTGGAGCCTGTTTTGGACACTGTATTTAGGCCTAGGTCCCCTAACAAATTTTTCTTCTCGTTAATATGCATACCATGTACTTAAGTCATGCATATAAATGTGAAAATAATATGGTAATAAAAATTCGATCCCACAATAACAGTTACTTTAGAAATTAACACTTAAAATTTCTCAACCAACCATACTAAATCATAGAAGCCTTTGAGCAAATGCTTCATCGAACTATAGGCTAGGCTATGGCCTAGCCGCCTATGGTAACCATAGGCGGCTAGGCCATAGCCTAGCCTATAGTTCGATGGAGCATTTGCTCAAAGGCTTCTATGATTTAGACGACTATGGAGTATGGACCCAAAGTCAAAGAAGTCTGCAATTTCGTGCATAGGCGGAGACTTGCCGCTGAAGTTGGGGAGGACGGATTATGAATGCGTGCCCGAATGAGGCCGGTGAGGGTCGGTTAGGGTCAGTTTTTATGGTCGTGAGTGTCAGTGTGAGTGTCAGTGTTGGAATTACAGTAGTCTTTAGATAGTTGTTGTCGTCGGATAACAGCGTCGGCTCCATCTTTTTACTTTTTATACGCCTCTTACGAGCACCGACGGACAATTGGGGGGGGGGCGATCGCCCCCGTCGCCCCCCCCCTTGGATCCGCCACTGACCCGTGGAAGACAAAGAGTCCAGAAATTTAGTAAAATAGCAGTGTTAGCAGTGAAGTCATAATATCACGTGGCGACAAGCTGTTGTGACGACCACACGAGGTTTATTAACTCGATCAACATCTTTGTTTCACACTGTGGACACTGTTTGTTGAATTAAAATAGATTATCGTTGAGCGATTCCCAAAAAAATTGAGCGATGACAGGATTCTTAACACGTTTGGGTAAACGTGTATTTTAGTATCCTAAATTATTTTCATGCTTATAATGGCACAAGAAGAGTCTTAAAATATTTCTGACAACGTGCTATTGCCTAACTGATGTATTATTACACTTGGAATTTAAAAAAAATAAGGAAATGGATTGAAAAATTGTAACATTTGGTCATAACAAACCGCCAATCGAAGTTGTTATTCAATTATGACCCTTTCCGGAAGTTGCGGGCGGCAAGTGTGCAATAAGGCAGCACGCAAAAATAAATAAGTAAGTAAGTAAAAGTCCAGCTTTTTTAAATCAGTTGATTTATGAATCCAACTTCTGTTTCAATAACTATTATTTTTCATCAATCCAGCTCCAATTTAAGCTAGAATATTTTCATTAACCCAGCTTCTATTTCTCGCCCGTTATTTTCCTCAATCCAGCTTCTATTTCAGATAATATTATAAACAATACCATCACCAGCTTCCATTACTGAAGCGTTTTTCATTAATCCGGCTTCTACTTCAGATCTGTAAATACCTTCATCCAGCTTCCATTTATCATTTTGAACTTATGACCGAAGTTTTGACGTACACGTCGATGTTTTGGGCGCGTACCCCAACTTCCGGTCATATGTTCTGGTTCATTGGCGATTCGAACGGCGATTTCGCATGGGAAATGTGACATTTTAAAAGCTCATTTTATGTCAATATTCTTGTTCTTAACAAATTTTAAGCATGCAGTTCGATTAGTTGGTCAAATATACGCTGTTAGGAATAATTTGATGCGATTTTGAATCATTATAAGCGTGAAAATAATTTAGGATACTAAAATACACGTTTACCGTCCTTGGCTATAGTTGTAGACGCTTTTCGAGCTGTCTGGACCAGTCTGGTTCTCGGTGATGCTCCAGTAACAAGCCTTTAGAGAAAATGAAGCCTAAAGTTGATGGAGCAACCAAGACGTAACTTTTTATTTGGGAACTTTTCAAACTATCTCCTGCTGCCAAGAACTCGCCTGGTTGTGTTCTCTAAGACTCGTATACACTCAGCAGTTATTGTATCCTATTGTAATTACTGTGAAAATGCTTTTTACAGGTTTCATTGGAACTTTTTGCCTGAGTGCCATCTAGGCACCTATCTCTATATTTAGTCCATTAGACTTCAAAATGATAGGTGTGCTTAATTTGAGTGTTTGAATTCTGCAGTGCAGCCTTAGTTAAAGTATGATCAACAATGAAGGAAAAGCTGCTCAGATGATATTGAAACATTAGCAGAGCCAGTTAGAGCCTGTGGGTATCATTAATTGATGATAGCCAGAACGACTTATTGAAGAGATTTGAGCTCTCAGTGAGATAATTCATGCAGCTCTTTTTAAAGTTTATATATTGTCTGATATTTTTAAAGTTTATATATTCATGCTGACTTAATGCTCAGTTTTATTTGTGCATGGCAACCGTTGTTATTTGTCACTGTCCTAGACAATAATTCTGTTGCTTATTTTACCTTAAAAGTCCAGTATGAAATGCCTAATTTAGCACATACTTCAACGTTCAAGGTTGTTTCAACACACCAGAAACAAAATGAAAAATAATATATTAATTTGCAGGTGTTTGTTTTATACATTGATTCGTAAATGCTTAAAATTATAGTGTCAAATGCAGCACATGTCTGATTTCTACTCCCCAGTTGATTTACTTGGAAGTGATATAGGCTCAAAATGAAGTTTAATGCATGCATGAATGAAATTAATGGAATTTTTATGTGTTTAATTGATTTATAATGTATTTTTGGTCAACATGGACATCAGCTACACGCATTTACAATGACAGTCTTATGTTTTAAAAATGCTGAGCACTGTAAGGTAATGTAGTGCAATCATTTTTATGTTCTTTGTGAGCTTGAAGTACAGATGTCTCAGTACCATATTGTCTTACCTCTTCTAGCTTGCCAAAAGAACATTTGGTCCTCTGATGAAAAAATTTTACTCTAAAAAATTCTTCAGCATCACAAGAATAACTATCCTGTTCATAAACTTCAGTGATAAAACAGTTCTGGATAGCATTAATATCGTACTCTTCGAACCTTTGAATATATTAATCTATGACCGACACTCAGAATTGAACCACAGAAGACCAGTTCAGCTGTGATCACAGTTGCAAATTGATTTAAAGATTTTAAAAATACATTTACCTTATTATATTTTCAGATTGATTGTGAGGTGTCGCACAGAATTGCTGCATTCTGTATTTTACTCATACCGCTACTAATTTCTTTTCAATGAAATGGTTATAATCATGTGGTTGTGTAAGAAGTGATAGCAGGAAAACAATGGAAATTCAAACGATGGCGTGGCATCCAGATACAATCTTGAAGTCAAATGGTGGTCAACAGAGGAGTGATGGTATATTATAGTGATGTATACGCTATTAATTAAGACTAGAATGTACAGTGTCTACAGAGTACCATCGTAGTCAGGATGTATAACGCTACGTTTGGTAATTGGGTTGTTGTCCTGTATGGTATAGGGCTATAGGCCTACATCTTCTGTATACAAACATCCAATTAAATTTCCAATTAGGATACAGCGCCAGCTTTTCCAGTTTAATAACTCGCTGCTTCTTCGATTGACTGAGTCTAGTAATTCATGCATGCTAATTATACTTGACTAGGACTATAATGAATTCGCCAAGACGTTGTTAGTTTCCTCCATGCATGGGCCGAGAAATCTTTGTTCAATTAGAACAACGTTTAATTGGAAATCGACTTCAGCAGAAAGATGGCATTGCATAATACATAACATGCCTGTTATATTCTTCTATGCAGAATCAGTTCTGCGTGTAATTTGTTTGTGTAATTGTCTTTTGACTTTATAAAATGTTTGACTGCCAGCTTTTGATTTTCCTTGTACGCCCACACAGTCACTCGATATCCCATTACTTATAATGTATCCTGTCCACATCAAGGCAGGTAGAGAAAACTGTAGGCCTATGTAACGAGAGCCATAATTAAATTAGCCTGTGTAACAAATGTCATGTCAGTTCAGTGCAGTTCTACATTGTCACTCATGGTTACGAATTCTAATCAAAATAGTGGCTAAAAACAGGGTTTAAAGCACTGGTTAAAAATTAGTCAAATCATCGAAATAAAAATGAGCACAAAATTGGAATCAACTTATTCAAGACAGGTAGTTTAAGTGAAGTGTGGAAACGAGCAGCATTTTCTGAAGTGAATATTTATTATTTACACCAAATTCCTGAACAAGTTGGGACCGATCCGGAACACGGCGAATCCTGAAAGTGTGGCTGCACTAAATGTCTGCATGAATAATGATTGTAAAACGTATCGGTTAACTGCCTAGATAGGTCTATACAACAGAAATACTATTAGGCCTAATTCTTCTACTACAATTTATGTGCCTACAGTCTACTGCTGCTGTTACTACTGATATACTGCTGTTCGCGTTACTACTACTGCTGCTGCTGTTAGTATACTACTGCTGCTACTGCTTCTATTATTAGGGCCTAACTACTACTACTAGGCTACTACTATGGTACTGCTACTACTACCAACACTACTGCTACTACTACTACTATACTAACTAACTAGTAACCACTATGCTACTGCTGCTACTAATTATCCTACTGCTGCTGCTATTAATACTGCTGCTGCTGCTGCTGCCAAGCATCAATCTAAGACAGCGGTTCTCAACCTTTTTAGTGCGGCGACCCCTTTTTAACATTTCGAAAGTTGTGGCGACCCCCAACTACAAAATTGATTGATTTTTGCTTCACTCCATTTTTTAAAACCATTTTTTCATTGTTATGCATTTTCATTTCATAATTCGGAAACTGTTTTTGGCAATTATTGTCTTAGATTTCCTTGCTCTTGCGATTCTGAGAGCCTCACGTAGACTACCTATTCCGTAGTTTGAAGTTTAAGTTTTACAAGTCTGGTGAAAATGGCTGATGAAACTTCAACAGCTGTCGCATCTCGCTGTTTGGAACTTCTCAAATCTTCCGTCTCAAATGTGAATTCTTGGCGTCATAGCATCGTTCTTAAAGCAGGCCTACTGGTCATTCCTGCCTGCGTAATTAAGATGTTTAGCATCTGAGTAGCATTTCAGTTTATTTGTTGGATTTCATTGATTTGACCGACAAAATTTTCATTAGGGCCTACAAATAAAACGTTGCAGTTTCTAAATTCAAGCTGCAACTATTGAATTATAGGCTTCTCTGAAAATTCGTCAAAAAATTGTTCTTCTTTTCGTGACACTTATTTCGCCTATAGCTGATTCGTTTTGGGGGCATATCAATATTATAAAGTTTACCTGTGTTCTTTATGAATGCGCCGAACAGTGAATGGACTTGGGGAGAGGATGTACCCCTGCCCATTATCGACAACTTTTGAATTTCCACACTGCAATTTAAGCTGTCATTTTAACGAAATTTCTCAGCATGTCAGCGCTGATGGTCGTGGTTTGAGTATTTAAGACTTCAAACATATCTCCTCCCATAGTTAAACAGAATTATTTCTACACTTTAATGGTCGTATTTTAAGCTGTCATCGCAACAAAAGTTCTCATAATTTCATAATAACTTTCCGCCAATGTATGGACAGCATAATATTATTCTTTGGGAAAACCGAATATTGTATTTTTATAAGAATGGCAAAAGTGAAATTCACATTATAGATAACGTTGAAATTGCTGGTACGTCTTTTACCAATTTCTGAAGGGTCCAGGCGACCCCTGGTAAATCGTCGGCGACCCCCGCGGGGGTCGCGACCCACAGATTGAGAACCGCTGATCTAAGACACTGATTCATTGTCATTGTGGGTGAATGACTTGCTCAGGGTTCTTACACACAGTGACCGTTTCAACGAAGAAAGCTCGAACCCTCGTTCTATGCGTTGTAAGTAGAGAGTTTCATTTAACCAATCGGCTACCGTGTTCTGAACACCGAACAATAACCATCTGGTCCCAGGTTTTCCAATGATACAGCCGCTTAAATTAATATTAGCCTTAAAAGACTATAGTCATAGGCAACGAACATCAAGTGCTTAGTTAGTCTTAATTACTTAAGCAGACTACATGAAACGTAGCAAACATTTAGACCTCGTTAGGCCCTGTTATTGGCCCGTAATTAATACTAATTATGCTGGTATATACATGTATTGGCCCATCTAGACACCTACCACCACCAGCTAAATAAAATACGTCAACTCTGACAAAACAATTGGCAAATTTAATTTAATGTCTGCTTACACTACTGGCAGTTGCTACGAAATTAAAGTGGCCTGAAATTCAATCATGTACATGTATGTATGACAGTATGTATGTATGACAGTATGTATGACAGTATGTATGACAGTATGTATGTATGTATGTATGTACGTACGTATGTATGTGTGTGTGTATGTATGTATGTATGTATGTATGTATGTATGTATGTATGTATGTATGTATAATGTATGTATGTATGTATTTATAATGTATGTGTGGCTCCGAGCGTTTGATATAGCGCATTTTGTATGACAAGGTATGTCTGATAGAGAAACCGTTATACCGTCGTAGGTTAGCGTATACACTGCAAGGCTACAACGACCTCATGTACACTGTAATTATCTGTCTGGCTTTGGATCACTGATGTGTTTGCCCTTGGTAACTGGCAAGTTGAGTTTCCCAACTTTCAATATTGCTAAACATCGTTTTGCAATTGCAAAGTTTGTTTTGTAACCTTAAACAATGTGAATGTGTTGAAACTGTTGATAGTGTGTCATGACTATGACCAGCGGATTAGTTAAAGATGCGGGTTCTATTATAATAGGCCTATTATTAATAGTTCGATTCACAGCATCTCGGTTCTAACACAGAGTGAGTGAGAAAGTTGGAAACTCAACTTCCTGCAGATTCAATTGAACAGAACTAAATGTAAACAGGCAGCAGTCAGTCTACTTAAGGATATAACAGAACTTTGCATGGTCGTTTGAGGATTACGATGTATTTTTCTGTGCATAGATCTACCTAACGTCAGTAAACATACAATACAATACAATACAATACAATACAGTTAGACATTTATAACGCGCTTTACCAAAACAAGTCTTGCACAAAGCGCGCTTCGCTACAGATCTAGTCAGAATGAGTTTTTAATTTAGAGATAAACTCCGCCACAGATGTACACTGACAAATGAAGGTTGGAAGACTATTCCACTCTTGCATACAATGCTTTACAAGTTTACATAGGCCTAGATATGATTTTTCGTATGCTGTGTAGGCTAATGTTTGTACATGTATCATTAGCCTACAACATATAAAAACAAATGTTATACAGCTATGCTTGCCACAGAAATCTATAGTTGGAAGTATAGAATGATTGCTGTGTCATTATGGCCATATAGGTGAAATGAAGACACCGTTTCGACATCTCAATATGTAGGTAAGTTCATTTCTACCGGAAGTGCTCTTGCTTTCAGATCGGGCATGCAAGAAGAGCATAATGTTTTATATGCGGTTTAAAACGTTGGATTGCTGTATTATTAAGAAATTTTGGCCGGAATCGTGAAACTTCGTAAACCAATGCCATGCAAGTTGTGTGTTTACAATAAGGCTGAATAAACCGTTTCGACATAAAATGTTACTTCTGCCCGGACGTGGCCTTGCTGGATCGACTATAAGTTAGAGTAAGCTTATTAATAATTAATGATCTAGGTATTTAAAACGTTGGATTGTTGATGTAGGTTATTAAGAAAATCTTAATCTTAAATCCAACATTATTCAATGTAAGACGAAAGAAGAGTTGGTGGCTTCAGCGTATGTCGAGTGTCTGGTCCACTCAGTAAATGTAAAATTGTAGGGACAGACTGCCTGCGTAGGCCTATGTGCCTACGACATATTGATTCCGCTGGTAGGTCTAGATCAACGCATTTCTACTTGATACACGTGAGACTTGAATATTCTAATTCACAGATCAATAGTGTATAGAACACCGACTAGCAAGTGCTAATTCAAATTAATTCAAATGTATTTTGCATAACGTTAGGCGCATACAAGAAACTTGATGATTTGAGGTTCTGGAGAACGTCAAGGTTTGTTTACGGACCCATCGCACTGTCATTTCACGTGTGGTTCGATGCATGTATGCGTGCATGTATGTATGCAGTGTATACGAATTAACCTATATACAGAACATACCTTTGCAATGTGTAGGTCTACATTCTGCATGCATGCACGCATTCATTACGAGAGTTTGTATAGCGCCAGAGTCTCATAGGCATACACACATCCATCCATCGTACATATACATTGTAGTATACATGCAAACATACATACAATACATACATACATACATACGTACGTACATACATACATACATACATACATACATACATACATAAGTGCATACGTACGTGCATGTACATACATACATACATACATACATACATACATCCATACATACATACATACATACATACACACACACACACACATACATACATACATACATACATACATACATACATACATACATACATTCTGGACTGTAACAGTTGCCTTCCATTTACATCATTCTGGTTACAGTTACGGTATAAGCTTATAGGCCTGTATTATACATGGGTATGTATGTATGTATGTGTGTATGCATGCAGTCATGCATGATGACTACTCACGAAGAAGATGATATTGAAGATGAAGAGAAGATATTTGATGCATTTCATTCCAGTGGACACCATCTTTGCGGCGGCGTACTTGTCGTTCGACTTCCTTCAGTTCTTTATTTTCTGGATCGGATTCCTTTTGAGTCCCTCGGGATGCACTTCGGTCTGGAAGAAGAAGAAGTTGATCGTAGGTTGTCAACAGAAGTTGTCTTCTCTCTTCAGCGTTATTCAAATCCTTCTTTCTCTTCTTCTTCTTCTCTGTCTTCTCTTCTTCGTCTTCTTCTCCGCGTGATCAACTGACTTGTTGTGCTGCTGTGCGTGCAATCAAGCCGCCTCACTTCAAATAGCTTCCGCCTACGCACTACGACACGTAGATAGCTTAGGCCTGCATGTGCTGTTGTCAACTTAGGCCTATAGCCGACGTCACGGAATAGCATCATTTATAGTCCAGGCCTATTCGATGCCCGTTTAGTCCTCTCTTTAGGCTGACTGCAGCATATGCGTATAGGCGCACTCAGCTTTTTCAACAAATTTTCTAAATGTCGTTGCTTGTGCAGAATGTTTTTGCACTTGAAGACTTGTTTTACATCGATTCGGTATATGATTAAAATATAGGCCTAGTCTTAGGGCCTATTAGGCCTATTAGGCCGGTCTACCAATAGGGACGATGACATTGTCAGTCGACAGCTTTAGACTATTAAAAAGAGACTCGCATCTAAATCATTGTCGTAAATTTTGAGAAACTCATTTGGTAAAATAATGTTTTATCGAAGATTCGTTCAGTGCAGCGTGAAAAGTCATTACCGGTAGCGAAAGCGATTTTAGTCCTAGAGTAGGCCTAAGCCTAGGCCTAAATTTATAATTAGGCCTAACTGGTGTTGCTTTCAGTGAGATTCTGAAACCGACGTATACAATGATAAATGTCCGGTTATTTGTGTTTCTTTTGTTTTCTCATTGCACATTGCAAACGCTAAAATAAATAACTTACATAATTATGGGCTAATTTTCTTTTTCCCAATATCGAATCTACCCAAATTAGCTTTAGCATGACAGGCTTGACAGCAGGTCTTCCTCGCTAGGTCCAACAATTATTAGGCCTATAGTCCTACTCTCAACCAAACAGTGGTAGGCCTACGTAATAATAATAATAATTTCATTTTCCTGTATTGAAGAATCCTGTTGACTGCCCGCCTTGACAGCGTTTCTTGCCTCCTCTGATCTCTCTGGCAACCTGGCCTGGGCATCAACGCGACATCCATCTATGAACAATACAACATAGCACTCGTCAATAAGACGTAGACGTGTGCGTAGGCCTATAGTTTCAGATCGAGTTGGCCTAGTGCTTTACGAATTTGGAGACGTTCACTGTTCATTTTACAAATACGGTGATATTTTTTATATTTGACTGATCTATTATAATATTGTTAAGATTTTGGCACTGAGGGATGACTTGCCCTCATTATTTGCTGCTGCTGCTGTTGCTGCTCCGCTGCTGCTTGCTTGCCTGTCCGTCCGCTTGTCTCTGTCTGTCAGCCATTGCCGCCCCCATGCGCTCAGCGTACGTGCATGTGGGGAATTTTCCATTGTGCGCTCAGCATACGTCCACCTACTGGCTAGCATGCATCGCTTGGCCTAGCCTTGAGCCTATATAAGAGAGGTTTTGGCCGTGCTTCGACGCAGACGAATGGCCTGGTGAAGGACATGGTAAAACGTGTAGTAGCTGGCTGATGATCTGGCTTGACGTGTGGTAAAACACGTGTCGAGTGATACCATTGTGGAGAGAGGTAAAATCCTGAATCTGTGCCTCGAGCTCGAACAATCGGCCTCTTCAGGTGCTCCTCCACGTGACTGGGGTTCGGTTTCCGACTACCGCAACCTAGCTGACGGACGAAGCTGCTACGACGACGGTTCTACTCCGGGGCTGCGGAGGCGGATACGACGTTCCGTCTTGCTCCACGACGACGGTTCGATTCCTGACGCGGCAGAGGCAGATACGACGTTCCGTCTTGCTCCACGACGACGGTTCGATTCCTGACGCGGCAGAGGCAGATACGACGTTCCGTCTTGCTCCACGACGACGGTTCGATTCCTGACGCGGCAGAGGCAGATACGACGTCCCGTCTGGCTCCACGACGGCGGTTCGATTCCTGACGCGGCAGAAGCTGATACGACGTACCGTCTTGCTCTTCGAAGACGATTCTTCTCCTGGCGCTACGGAAGTCACTGGGACCTGCAACGACGGTTCGACTCCTAGCGTATCCGCGACGAATCCACTCCTAGCCTCGACGCACGAACACTGGCGCTACATAAACTGCCGCGTCGACGCATGAACGCTGATTCCAGTGCTGTACAACAATCCGTTCTTGAAGTGCCATAGCGATTGTTGTGAACTGACATTCTGAACAGTGGCGCTACATAAATCGCCTATTGACTCTGTTGTGAACTCTACAAGATCATCGTGTTTTCTTCAATAAATGTGTTTAAGCCTAGACGGCTAGTCCTTGGTCTACAGCCAAGGCCTTACTGCGCGGACTGACTGAGGGTACCTTGACGACTGGGGTTGGTACTCGGCTCCTGGTGTTTTCGCCCAACCCCTGGTCTGCTACAAACTGGTCCCGCGAAGTGGGGTAACTGGAAAAACTCTGCACCGCTTCAAACTTTTTCCGCGGAAGTGGTTTTGAAGGATTCGCTGCACTTCTACGAACTGGTGAGATATCGACAGAACGGCAACGATGTGGAACTCAGTGTTTGGTGGAACGGACGGAAATGCTGCTGGCTTTCCAACGACTTCTACACCCGCCGTTGGACGAGGACAGGACGTCCTGGTCGACTATGAGGTCGAGTCCAGCCGATTCCTCGAGAAAATCGACTTTGAGGACGCACCGAAGAAGGACCGAAAAACCGTGCTGATTTCGGAAAGGGACGCGAGCAGACTGGAATCAAAAGTCTTGGAGAACGTCGGTCGCATGGTCGGAGAAAAGAAGAATCCTATGAAGCCCGGAAAATTCGACGGAACTGGATCCCTCGAGTCATTCCTGGCACAATTCGACGTGTGCGCAAGGCACAACCGATGGACTGAAGCCGATAAAGTCGACTTCCTCCGCTGTTCCTTGGAACGGGCGGCAACGCAGCTACTCTGGGACTTCGGAGCCAGCACCGAAGTCACGTACGAACAGCTCGTCGAGAGACTACGCCAACGGTACGGATCGGAGGGTCAGGCAGAGACCTTCCGAGCGCAACTCTACTACCGCCGGCAGCGAGCTGATGAAACTCTCGGCGATTTGCTACACGACATCCGGAGACTCGTCGTCCTCGCCTATCCGGTTCCGTCCAACGAAACGACGGAAATTCTTGCAAAGGACGCCTTCCTGGAAGCAATCCGCGACCGTGAGTTGTCTCTCAAAGTGAGAGAACGAGAGCCAAAAACCATCGACGAGGCGTACCGAACCGCTCTACGCCTTTCCGCGTATCAACAGACGTCTGACATGGAAGATCGTCGGAGACCTGCCAACCGAGTGCGAGGGTCTCAAGAAGTCGACGCCGGTGGACAGCTCCAGTCTCAATTGGACAGTTTCTTCGCTTCGCAACGCAAGTGGCAACAAGATATGGAAGGAAGGATCTGCCGACAGCTGGACGAACTCCGAAGCTCGCATCGGACGAGTTTCGGCGCTGAACCAACTGCTCCACGGACGGTTCCATCTACCGTTCCTACTCCTCCGTCTCCGCCTCAGGGGAACGCTTCAGGTGGTCCCGGACGCGGGATAACCTGCTTCAACTGTGGACAGGTGGGCCACGTGGCTCGCCGGTGTCGCCAGCGCCAACAATTCTCCAACCGAAGTGACGACGCACGCACCTCGGACCCACCGACGTCGGGACAGAACGGAACAACCGTCACGAACCATACAACGAGAGACCGAGCGTCGGGTGTGACGAACAACGCGATCTACATCCGTGGAACGATCAACGGACAGCAAAGAACTTGCCTAGTGGACACTGGGTCGGAGGTAAGCCTGGTTCCCTCTGCTGATGTTGATGGTTTGCCGCTCCAGCCCAGTAATCGCATTCTTTTGGCTGCTAATGGCACGCAGATCAGAGTCTTGGGTCAGATTGATGTTCCGATTAAAATTTCTAAAGGGTTCTTCGTTGCCACTAGTTTTCTTGTCTCTGATCAAATTGGTGAACCAATGCTTGGCATGGATTGGCTGAGGCAGCATCGTTGTCGCTTAGGTTTTGGACAGGGTGCACTTTTTATTGGTCGACGCCGCATTCCTTTGGTTAAGGGCAACGGCTCGCTTTGGTGTCGCAGGGTTATGGTTGCCGATGAGACAACTGTTCTTCCTCGTTCTCAATGTGATGTACCGTGTAAAACTCAGTATCGTGATTTGACGACCTCCGCACAAGCCTGGATGACTGAGTCTAAAGAGATCCAACCTGGATTGCATGTAGCCAGAGTTGTGTTGGGTGACGATGCTGATAATGCTTTTATTCGTGTGGTGAACTTGAATGAACAGCCTGCCCTGTTGACAGCTAACCAAATGTTAGGAGACTTACACCCCGTAAAGGTTGAAGTAAAGGACGACATTGAGAGAACTACGGGAACTGCTGACGACAACGTTTTGGTCGGAAAACTAATGGACGAAATCTCTGAGGATGTCCCGACTGATGTGAAGGAACGACTGCAGGAGTTGTTGGTCGAATATGAAAGCATTTTCTCGACCACTGACCACGACTTGGGGAGGACTTTGATTTCTCAGCATAGAATCGATACTGGAGACTCTCGTCCCGTGAGACAACCTCTGCGGAGACAACCGCTTCCATATCAGGCTGCTATTGACGCACAACTTGACCAGATGTTGGCTACTGGTGTGGTTGAACCTGCTGTTAGCGAGTGGGCGGCTAATGTGGTCCTCGCTAAGAAGAAAGACGGTTCCTTGAGATTTTGTATTGATTACCGGAAACTGAACAACCTGACTCGGAAGGATTCTTACCCTCTTCCTAGAATTGATGCTTGTCTTGATTCTTTATCGGGCGCCGGGTGGTTCAGCACTTTGGACTTGCGCAGCGGGTACCATCAGGTCATGATGAATCCGGGTGACTCTGATAAAACTGCTTTTATCACTCGGCGAGGAACTTTTCGGTGGCGGGTCATGCCTTTCGGCCTATGTAACGCTCCGGCTACCTTCCAGCGGCTTATGGATATCGTTTTCTCTGGGTTGAACTTCGAATTATGCTTGGTGTACTTGGATGATGTGATAATCTTCAGCAGTACTGCGGAACAGCACTTGGACAGATTGGGTCAAGTTTTTGCGAGGCTTAAAGATGCTAATTTGAAATTAAAGCCTAGCAAATGCCATCTGTTCAGACGCACGGTATCCTTTCTTGGACATATAGTGACTGCTGACGGGATAGCTGTCGATCCATCCAAAGTACAGGCGGTAACCGAGTGGCTTACGCCCAGATGCTTAAAGGAGGTACGGGCTTTTGTAGGATTGTGCTCCTATTACCGTAAATTCATTCGGGGTTTCTCTTTGGTCGCCGCTCCTTTGTTTGCTTTGACGAGGAAGGACCAGCCTTTTCTGTGGGGAGACGACTGCCAGGATGCTTTCGACCGATTGAAGGAAGCGCTGACCATGGCTCCTGTACTTAGTCTACCGGTTGATGACGCTGCTTACACTTTGGACTGCGATGCCTCTGACGTCGGAATTGGTGGGGTACTTTCCCAGAATATTGATGGCGAAGAACGGGTGATTGCGTACGGTAGTCGGTTGTTTTCAACAGCTGAACGCAATTATTGTATTACCCGGAAGGAGTTGTTGGCGGTGGTACACTTCACTCAGGTCTTTCGGCAGTACTTGTTGGGTAGACGGTTCACTCTCAGGACGGACCATGCTGCGCTGCGATGGTTACAGCACACTCCTGATCCGATTGGGCAACAAGGACGATGGTTAGAGAAGCTGGCCGAATTCGATTTTGAGATACTACACCGTCCTGGACGCAAACACGGGAACGCCGATGCTCTGTCCAGAAAGCCATGCCGACAGTGTCACTGGGAGGAAACCGATGCCACGGATCACTTCGTGCGGGAGGTGACTGAAGTAACGACAGGGAGCAACAGTACGACCGACATAGTGAGATCGCAGAAAGAAGACTCTGTCCTAAGCCTGGTGAGACCCTGGCTGGGCGAAGGGATGCCGAGTCTACAAGAAATCCTGCAGGAAGAGGAAGCCGTCAAGGTCTACTGGCATCAACGGGACTCCTTGTACCTGAAAGACGACGCGATCTACCGACGGACGCCAGACGAACTGGAGCAAGTACTCGTGCCGAAGGATCTTCGAGAAGACTACTTGAGGCTGGCGCATACTGGCGTGACAGGTGGACATCTGGGCATTCGTCGTACACGATGGCAGGTTCGAAGACGTGCCTATTGGGTCGGGTGGTCCGGAGATGTAAAGAGGTTCTGTCGACACTGCGACGGATGCTGCCGGTACCGACGGGGCGCGCTGCAAAGACAAGGTCCTCTGCAGCCCATGACCTGTGGGGAACCGTGGAAGCGAGTGAGCGTGGACGTTACTGGCCCGCATCCGAGAAGTAAGAAGGGGAACGTCTACATCCTGACTATGATGGACAACTTCTCGAAGTTCGCCGAAGCTGTTCCGATGGCCAACCAGGAGGCCACCACGGTGGCAAAAGCGCTAGTGGAAACAATTGTCGTCCGTTATGGGGCGCCGCTCCAGATTCTGACGGACCAAGGGAGAAACTTCGAGGGACATGTGTTCCAAGAAATGTGTCGGCTCCTGGAGGTGGACAAAGTCCGGACGTCCAGCTATCGACCGCAAAGCAACGGCATGATTGAGAGGTATCACCGCACGCTCAACTCGATGTTGGGAAAGGTGGTGAGCGAAAATCAGCGAGACTGGGACGAGCATCTCCCATACGTGGCAGCAGCCTACCGCGCCTCGATCCACGACGTGACGGGTTTCTCGCCAAACTACCTGGTCTTCGGAAAAGAGAACAGGGCGCCGCTGGACCTGGTTTATGGACCACCCGAAGGAACCGACGAGGGTGGACTCACTTATTCGACCTACGTGGCCGACCTGGCGGAGAAATTCGAGAAGGCGTACAGCACTGCGCGGAAAAGTCTCAAGAAGAACGCCGAAAGACGCAAGCACAACTACGACTTGCGAGTGCGCCCTGCAAAGTTCGAGGAAGGTGACTGGGTCTACTACTTCAGCCCACGGAAGTTCGTCGGACGCAGCCCGAAGTTTCAACGTAACTTCACCGGTCCATTCCGGATCCTGCGGGCGTGTGGTCCGGTCAACTACCTTCTTCAGAAGTCGCCGAAGTCCAAGCCCTTCGTATCACACGTTGATAAACTTCGCCACTGCTACGGGAGAACGAAAGGGGAGTGGAGCGAGCCGACCGCGGAGCGAGCAACTTCCAGAGATCGACATGGTGCAGTCATCGACGGCGCAGCCATTCCGGCTGTCGATCAACCAGGGGCCAGAACACCCGAAACCGAAGGAAGTTCGCACGACGGAAACTCCGACGAAGCGAGGGCCGGTCCCGGCCGACCTCACCGTATCACTCGTCGACCGGTTCGGTTCCAGTAGACGGCGTGCAGGTTCCGCGCACGACGACGCTGGATGTTCCGAGTGAGTGATGTCAAGAGAGTCGATTTTGAATAAAAACGTTTTATTTTTATTGCAAAAAGAGGATTTTTCATTTCGATTAACGAGGAAAATTGTAATGGGGAAAAGTCGCATTTTTGGGTGAAAAGCCAAACGCTTTTATTGTGGAGTGCACCGTCCTTTTTATTATGGAACGAAGGCGCTTTTATTGTGGAGTGCACCGTTATTTTTATGAACGCTTTTATTGTGGAGTGCACCGTTACTTTTATTGTGGAAAGAAAACGCTTTTATTGTGGAGTGCACCATTTTTATGAACGCTTCTATTGTGGAGAGAGGCGCTTTTATTGTGCAACGAAGCATTTTTGTATGTCCCTAGATGGATTGTTATAGGCCTAATGCTTAGTGTAAATCATTTAATTAATCGCACAATTAATCACGATTAATTGCATGCAGGCTTCGCTTTGATAAATTAGTAAATAGGTCACGCTAAGTTCACATTCTGATCGGTTTATAATTCTGATTGATATTGGTGCCAGAGCATGATTTAATGTGTTTAGAGGACAGTCTCTCGTAGGTGGCTCTGTGCAATATTGCTGGTTTAGGATTGTATGTTAATTTCGTAAGTTGAAATTGTGCTTTGAATGTTTGTGTAGCTTGTTTATTTTATTGATGGGTTGCTGCAGCATACAGAATATTTTGCATCGAACATTGCCTGTTATTACGGTTAATAGTTAAGATGACGCTAATTTTTTTATCTGCTTGTACAGCCGTGCCTGGCTTCCATTAATTTAATTACTTGTACTCGTATTATGTTGCAAAAAAAAAAAAAAAAAAAAAAAGAAGGGGGTTGTGCGCGAACAGCACTTCGTACCCGAAACAAGAAAAAAAAGAAAGAAAAAAAGAGAGAAAAAGAAAAGAAAAGAGAGGGGGTTGTGCACGAAACGGCACTCCGCACCCAATTGAAAAAAAAAGAGCAATTGTGGACCACTATGTGGCACAATTGAGGGACTTAATTGTCCGGATTTATGACAACTTATAGGATATTTTTCTGTTTGATTTTGATCACGTGTGTCTCAGTTATTATGTCACGCAGTCTGAGTTATCATGTCGCTGTCTGATTTATTTGCTCAGGCGATCCGGGACTTAATTGTCCGGCTTTGTGTGACCGATAGGTATTTCTGTTAAATTTTGATGTCGCAGTTTTTATGTTGTTTAATCTGCATTCTTATACGCGCTGTGCTAACGCTACCGGTTACTTAACCGTGTTAAAAGTAGTATTTGTGACTGGTTAACATTGTATGCGTTGTAATAATTAACCATTTCGTTACGTAGGCATGATATCGCAGCCCGACTTATTGTTTGATGTGCACACTGGGGCACGTGGTTCTGTAACGTTTCGCCGATCTGATGTTTGTTATTACGTGTTTCCATCAGGGCCTATGTTATTTTACGTGTGCAGGCTTACAGGTGTGTTAACGGGTCATACCTGTTCTGTTCAACAATTGCACGGTGCTTAACCGTTGTAACACTTTCGGTACTGTTATCGACAGTTGTCAAGATTGTCACTGATGTTTACGCACGCTTGTTTATATAGTTACCAGCGTTATCTGTTATTCCGTTGTTTCTATCAGGGAATGCATTATTTTACATGTAACGGTTTTAAAGGTGTATCGTCCCTGTAGTGTTCATTACCTGCCCTGTGATTAACCATTGATTGTTCTTATTTGTTTACGTGGCGCAGCGAGCATTAAAGTGCGCTACGTAAATGTACATTTTTAATTGTCTCGCTTGCCAGATTTCAGCGTTAATATGTTTCATGCTGAGCGCTTCAGGTCAAATTTTGACGGACTTTCATTATGGGCATAGGGGCCAATACGGCCGGGTTTTTTTTGGGCATGGCTCTTTCCTCCCTCAGTGCGGGGCCCGTCCTTTCCGAGGGGGCCTCGGATCATTCGTGGGGGGGACGTGTTAAGATTTTGGCACTGAGGGATGACTTGGCCTCATTATTTGCTGCTGCTGCTGTTGCTGCTCCGCTGCTGCTTGCTTGCCTGTCCGTCCGCTTGTCTCTGTCTGTCAGCCATTGCCGCCCCCATGCGCTCAGCGTACGTGCATGTGGGGAATTTTCCATTGTGCGCTCAGCATACGTCCACCTACTGGCTAGCATGCATCGCTTGGCCTAGCCTTGAGCCTATATAAGAGAGGTTTTGGCCGTGCTTCGACGCAGACGAATGGCCTGGTGAAGGACATGGTAAAACGTGTAGTAGCTGGCTGATGATCTGGCTTGACGTGTGGTAAAACACGTGTCGAGTGATACCATTGTGGAGAGAGGTAAAATCCTGAATCTGTGCCTCGAGCTCGAACAATCGGCCTCTTCAGGTGCTCCTCCACGTGACTGGGGTTCGGTTTCCGACTACCGCAACCTAGCTGACGGACGAAGCTGCTACGACGACGGTTCTACTCCGGGGCTGCGGAGGCGGATACGACGTTCCGTCTTGCTCCACGACGACGGTTCGATTCCTGACGCGGCAGAGGCAGATACGACGTTCCGTCTTGCTCCACGACGACGGTTCGATTCCTGACGCGGCAGAGGCAGATACGACGTTCCGTCTTGCTCCACGACGACGGTTCGATTCCTGACGCGGCAGAGGCAGATACGACGTCCCGTCTGGCTCCACGACGGCGGTTCGATTCCTGACGCGGCAGAAGCTGATACGACGTACCGTCTTGCTCTTCGAAGACGATTCTTCTCCTGGCGCTACGGAAGTCACTGGGACCTGCAACGACGGTTCGACTCCTAGCGTATCCGCGACGAATCCACTCCTAGCCTCGACGCACGAACACTGGCGCTACATAAACTGCCGCGTCGACGCATGAACGCTGATTCCAGTGCTGTACAACAATCCGTTCTTGAAGTGCCATAGCGATTGTTGTGAACTGACATTCTGAACAGTGGCGCTACATAAATCGCCTATTGACTCTGTTGTGAACTCTACAAGATCATCGTGTTTTCTTCAATAAATGTGTTTAAGCCTAGACGGCTAGTCCTTGGTCTACAGCCAAGGCCTTACTGCGCGGACTGACTGAGGGTACCTTGACGACTGGGGTTGGTACTCGGCTCCTGGTGTTTTCGCCCAACCCCTGGTCTGCTACAATATTAAAAAATTTAATCAAATAATTAAATGCTGTCAATAATCAGTCAATTCAAAAATATGATTTTTAAAAATTAATTAAATAGTGGTAAATATTCACAATGGCGGCTACCAGATGTCGCTAAAAATTTTATCCGGGCTGGGTTGACTCTTTTGAATATAACATCTATGCGAGCAGTTTTCCCGCGGCGGCCTTTATTTTGCGGTTTTAATCGTGATTAAATTTGCGATTCTCTTAAAAACTAAAATTATGGATGTAGCAGAGCAAAATTTTGCCACTAATCAAGTGAAGGACGTGGTAGAAGAGAGATGCCAGAAATTGTTTCAGGATTTCTTAGAGGAGTAAGTCATCAACTGTGTGTCATTAAGTTTGCCAACTCGGGAGCACCAGGTTGCATGCAGAGACACTAAGCGCTATTCATTCATTAAATGCATTTATATAGCGCCACAATTCACACAGAAAAATGGACTTTATAATAGACCATTTGTGAAAATTGGAATATTGCACACAGGTATATGTGTCGGTAAACGTGTAGTATAGCATCGTAAATTATTTTCACGCTTATAATGGCACAAAAAGCGCTCTAAAATATTTATGCTAACGTGTTATTGCCTAACTGGTGTATTACTATACATAGAATTTGGTTAAAAGAAGGAAATCGATTGAAAAATTGTAATATTTTGTCATAACAAACCGCCAATCGAAGTTGTTGTTCAATTATGACCCTTTCCGGAAGTTACGTACGGCAAGTGTGCAAGGAGACAGCACGCAAAAATAAATAAGTAAGTAAATGTCCAGCCTCTATTTAAATTGGTTTTATGAATCCAACTTCTGTTTCAATAATAATTATTTGTCATCAATCCAGCTCCAGTTTAAGCTAGAATAATCTTAATAACCCAGCTTCTATTTCTCGCCCGTTATTTTCGTCAACCCAGCTTCTATTTCAGAGATAAAAATACCTTCGTCCAGCTTCCATTACTTAAGCGTTCTTTCATCAATCCGGCTTCTATTTCAGATCTAGAAACACCGTCATCCAGCTTCCATTACTTAAGCGTTATTTTCGTCATTCCAGCTTCTATTTCACCTGTAAAGAACCGTCATCCAGATTCCACTTCTCTTGCATCTTTCATCAATCCAACCTTCATTTCACCTGTAAAAAGCTTTCATCCAGCTTCCATTTCTCATTTTGAACTTAGGGCCGCAGTCTCGACGTACACGTTATTTATTGTCGCATATACGTCGATGGAGAGGTACCCCAACTTCCGGTCAGATGTTGTGGTTCAACGGCGATTCGAACGGCGATTTCTCATGGGAAATTTGACATTTTAAAAGCTCATTTTATGTCAATATTCTTGTTCTTAACAAATTTTAAGTATGCGGTTCGATGAATTGGTCAAATATACGCTGTTAGGAATGATTTGCTGTGCTTTTTGACTCATTATAAGCGTGAAAATAATTTACGATGCTAAACTACACGTTTACCTATGTGTCTTCATTTGTATGTGAAGTTTGCAACTATAGTATGTTTCGAATCTGTGTTCCATTTCCAAGTGGTAACAAGCATCATTATGCACGAAGAAAACAAGTATACCCAATATATGAATTTATTCATAAATAAAGAGTTTTGTAACCTTTTGTGGGTAAACACGCACACTGCGTGCCCGTACTCCAAAAAATGTGGCTGCCAACGAATGCATGAAATTAGAGCGGGACCATCGACGACATTGTTCATCAATTCAGCTTCAATTTCAGCAGAACGACTGCACTAACCCTAACCCTACTAACTAGTTAGTTGGCACTAACTAACCCTAACCGACCCTCACGGCTCCTAACCTGAGCCCTAACCGACCCTCACGCTTTGCATGTTATCTATAGGTCGCGGGTGTCCGGACAATTCGGCGCCGGACAATTCGGACCGGACAATTCGGACTGGACAATTCGGAACCGGACAATTCGGGTTGCATGTAAAAATATTTCTCTTACGGCTATGAAATTTTTGTTTATCAATTTTATGAAATAAAATTATATGGGACCAAACAAATATTGTATGATCTTCTAAAATTTATCGAAGAACAAAAATAAGACACTGAAATTAGTAGCTAAATGCAGTAAATTATCAACTTATAGGCATCTCATTTAGATAAATGTAAGTTTCATACCTATAGGCCCATGTTTTTTTAATGCCCGATATATAGTGAGGTGTCAGATATAATATTAGTTTCGACAGTATACATTTTGGGTGATGGAGAAGTCCATCACGAATTTGGGCTGCAAAAAAATTGTTCGGTCCGAATTGTCCGGTTCCGAATTGTCCGGTCCGAATTGTCCGTTCCGAATTGTCCGGCGCCGAATTGTTCGGGAACCAGGTCGCGCTCTAATTTTATTACATTCGTTGGCAGCCATATTGTTTGGAGTACGGGCACTCAGTGTGCGTGTTTACCGCAATGGCGCATGTCAATATTATATTTTTAGCAGGGTGATGGTGGGTAATTGGTGCCAGTTTGATATTCGTGACCAAAGTATGATTTATTTCCGCTAGGTTTACAGTCAGTGGAGAAATCAAGTATGTTGCTGAGGCTCTGCAGCTGATTCGTCCCGAGAAAAATACGCTCACTGTGTCGTATGCTGATCTGCAGCAGCACAATCATCAACTGGCAACCACCATCCAACAGGAATACTACAGGTCTCTATGACGGTTTCAATGGATCTGTGATGCATACATGTATACAATACATTGGGGACTAACTAGTTAAACATGTCCTTTTATGAACCTCTAAACACTGCTGTGCTTATTGCCACCGAACTGCTCCAGAGAAGTGTTAAAAGTATTGCCTTATCATATAGCTGTGCTTTAACACCAGGGCTTCAAATATTTATTTATACATGTATTTTTTTAAAATAATGCTGATAAATATTATGTAATTTTATAGGCTTCTGCTATTTTTAATGGTATTTCTATGTGCTGAAGAAATTAAGCGAATTGTATTCTTAGAGATGATTGACTAATTACTAGCCATGGACGTCTCCTCAAAGTGATTCTAGATTTAGAATATTTTGAAAGTTTATTTTTAAATGGATGTTGCTTGTTTTTTTGTTTTGATCATGGACTTTAAAGTTAAGTTGGAATATTTCAGGGTTTATCCGTACCTCTGTCGAGCTGTGAGGAATTTTGCCGTCGACCGAGCTCAGGTTCCAACCGCAAAAGAGTTCTACGTGAGCTTCACACATTCCTCGGCCAGTGTTAAGTAAGTTGTGATTCTTCAGGCTGAGCATTTTCGCTAACCCATGTTGTGTGCATGTAAATCTATATCAAGCAGGGTGTCAAACTGTTGAATAATCACTGTGAAATCTTGTGAAACAAAAGTGAACTTTGGCATAAATTAGGTGATTGAGTTTTGAAAGCAAATTTACAGTTCATGCATTTTTGTGTTGCTCTGCACTCTAGATTTATATCACTGTGAGGCTTTGTCTATTTATATAAAATAACAAAGTAAGTGAATTTTGCATACAGTGTAACAATGTTTCACAACTGTGATCTCTAACTATTATATTACAGAACACTGATAATAAATGTGCTTTTAAGGATTTTGTCTTGGGGTCATAGATCTCTGACTCTAAGTTGGACTGCTTGGCTCATGTCTTGATGTAATCTTTGTCTGGTTGTGAGAGATCTTGACTTTGTCTTGATGTCCTAGATCTCTGACTTCAAGTTTAACTGCTTGCAATCTTGATGTAATCTGGGTCTAGGATTGAGACATCTTTGGTCTTGTCTCAGGAGTAAACCATGAGTACTACATTGATTTATTGGTTGTCATTCATTTGCTTTTAGGATCCGAGTTCTGAATACGGCAAAGATCGGAACTCTTGTGAAGATAACGGGACAAGTCGTCCGCACTCATCCGGTCCATCCAGAGCTCGTCAGCGGATCTTTTGTCTGCCTCGAATGCCAGACGACAATCAAAGATGTGGAACAGCAGTTCAAGTACACACAGGTCAGAATGCAAATTCACAACTTTTAGAAGCTTGTTGGTATGATCTGTTATTGAAAGTAGTTTTGGGGGAAAAGTTCCAAGCATTGGTATAGTGAATAGGAAATATACATTCGAATTGGAAATTGAACCCCCGACATCTCGGTCGATAGTCCAGTGCGTTAACCGCTGTACTATCGAGCATCCCACGTGTTATAATGCCATTTATTCTGTGATGAATGCAAGTTGCCACCATCAGTTGAAATATATTGAGGCTCTTGTCTTGCGAGTGAATAATATTTGAAATGGTTTTTGGCAGCCGACGATCTGCAGAAATCCCGTCTGCAACAATCGAAGTCGATTTCTGTTGGACGTCAACAAGTCCAAGTTTGTTGACTTCCAGAAAGTTCGGATTCAAGAGACGCAGGCCGAACTTCCAAGAGGAAGCATCCCTCGAAGGTAAAGGCTACAGACCATGATGAACCACTGTTCCGTAATACACCACGACCAAACTAGTTACCCAAATTCTATCTTGATCAATGAGCGATATACATGCTTTTTCTGTTTTCCTAAAATTTAGACAAAATTGAAAATCGTTGATTCACGCTATATATGATAATTCTATGGAGCAGTATTCTTGACACTGAACATTATTAAAATTTTGCAGATTTAATCATGGTTGACTTGCTTTCCATGGGTTTTTCTTGGTTATATTTGGCCTGTGCATGCCTGACAATGTGTATGTTGGTGTGTCTGTTTTTAGCATGGAGGTGATTCTCAGGGCTGAAGCTGTGGAGAGTGCTCAGGCCGGGGATCAATGCGAATTCACTGGTACACTTATCGTTGTTCCTGATGTTGGTAGTCTGTCAATGCCAGGTTGGTTCTTCCTTTGTTCCGAGCTTTTGTAATATGTTACTGAATAGTATTGAAAACTTGTACAGCAATCCATTCCTCAGTACATATGTATTTAAGTATTCGTACAATGCCTTTTAAGAAACTCTTAAGGATTCTGATTCTAGAACATTGCTATCTAACTGATCTTACATGGCTTTGTATCTTTAGATGAGCTGAAATGTACTGCTTATGCTGAAGGTCTTGATAGTACTTCACAAAAGAACCCTTCTATACTGATATCAGTAAACAGTGTATTTGAATGTTCTATAGCATGTTCAATTTCCTTAATAAAATAATTATGGCAACAGCAATTCAGTGATCTAGTAATGGCACAGTTTCACAGACTCATTTACAATCTGTAACTGTTTCATCCATAAATAGCAACAGACGTGTTCTTGTAATTATCTTGAATCTTGCTTGCATGTAAATTTGGAGCTGCTTGCTTTCAGGAGCTCGTGCGGAAAGTGGAACAAGACTTCAGGGTGGAGATGGGAACACGGAGGGCGTGAGGGGACTGAAGGCCTTGGGAGTTCGTGACCTTTCGTATAGGATGGCTTTCCTGGCTTGCACAGTTGAACACACAAACAGAAAAGTGAGCCCTTGCTACATACATATTGTGATAATTAAGAATTAGGTTTTTGTTCCAAATTCTAATTTCATTGATGTAGCTCTAGTGATTTAAAAAAAATGATAGATTTCTAAATCATGGTTCAGTTTTAAAATGGAGATTTTAGAAATATCTTAATCCTAATGACCTATAAGTAGTTTCGTTTCAGCACAAGTTCTGCATTCGTTGACAATTGTTATCTTTATATTTAGCTTTATGCTGAATATTCCCGTAGTCATTTTTTCTCATTTAATTTCTAAATACACCTAAGAACGAGTTTAGTTATCTTGATTGTGTTTTGGGCTCCAGGTGATACAATAAGACTAAGTGGTTGATTTGGTCATTGGTCTGTGGAGTGTTAGTGATCTATAGATCTGCTGTTTGCTGTCTTTTATTTAACAGTGTGGTGGCCTTGATCCTGGAAAAGATGATACAACTCCAGAAATGCTGAAGAAGCAGATGACAGAAGTGGAGTGGCAGACAGTCTACAAAATGAGTCAAGACAAGAGTCTCTACCACAATCTGTGTCAGAGTCTTTTCCCCACCATACACGGTAAGGGTTTTACTGTTTTAGGCAAGATGAATATATCTGTATATGATTGACATAACGCATAGAATTTATAATCATTTAATTGTCATGGCGACTAAATGATTATAGCTTCTTTGTCTGCAGTCAAAGCCTAACATTACCAGAATAATTTTATTATGATAGACTGCATCACATGAAGCACTCATATACGCTACTGTAGTAATAAATGTATTATTTAGAAACTGGAATCATTGTTAGTGAACATTGTCATGTGTTTCTAAAGGAAATGATGAGGTGAAACGTGGGATTCTTCTGATGCTGTTTGGTGGTGTTCCTAAGGTCACCCTGGAGGGTACCCACCTTCGAGGTGACATCAACGTTTGCATTGTTGGTGATCCAAGCACTGCAAAGAGCCAGCTGCTGAAGTAAGCGTGTGATCTGACATATTATCACTCAGTTTTTTTCAGTTTATTCTCTGTAATTCCGATCATGGTTTTGTTGTTTTATTGAACTTTTTGCCCAACGCACAACTGTTTTTCTGATTGAAGTTGTCTGCTTGCTTGTTTTTATTCCTCTATTTTTGACGTTACTAGCAATGTAACTTTAAGCATGATTAAACACTTCCTGTTTGAAATGTCTTGGTAATCTTTAACTTCAAGTTTTAACAGTTGTTTGTTTAAAAATATTATTACTGTTTAATCCAGTTAATTGAACTTTACACTGTTTGCATTTTAATATTTTTTTAAACTGTTTTATTGTTTAACAGATGCTGTTTTGAGTTGTCTAGCAAATCGATTTTACTTTTTAATTGTAAAGCTCATTTTGTACTTTTCGAGTCTTTTAGAGTCAGTTTGTACTCTGAATTTTTATATAATGTTACAATTCTTTGTGCTATTACATCACGTTGGGAACATTTGATTCATGGGATTGAATGTTCTGTTGAAACAGACAGGTAGAAGAGTTCAGCCCACGGGCCGTGTACACCAGCGGCAAGGCTAGCACGGCTGCCGGGTTGACAGCAGCCGTTGTTAAGGATGAGGAATCTCACGAGTTTGTGATTGAGGCCGGTGCGCTCATGCTGGCAGATAATGTAAGTACATCGCAGATTACTAAATTAACACTGCAGCACAAATTCTGATATGTTAGGATTTAGATCACAAACTAGTTCTGTTTAATGATTATTCTTTCTATTACTTTCTTGGTTCAATGAGCTTTAATCTTATTGGTGTAGTTCTGTATAGTGTACGAGACAACCTACATACAGATTGGTCAAAGTGCTTGCTTTGTTAAGTGTGTCTGTTAGTTCAGAACGTTTCTACTATTGTGAAGTTAATTTTACATCAAGAATTTGCATCAAAACCTGAATGCACACATGTGTGCTTAACAGCTGATCTGTTATTTATGTTTAATGTTATGAAGAGAGAGAAAAAGTGAAATATGTCAAGTGTTTTTAATTAACTTGGATAATCTCAGTTATAGAAAAATGTGCAGTTCTGCTGTTTTGAATTTTTTCTAATTTGAACAGAAATGTTGCCTGGAACATTTTGATTTGGTATTTAGAGCTCTTTGCATTTTTTCTGTTAGCCCTGAACTTTTATAATATGTGAAAATGCATTTGATTTCTAAGTAGATTAGGGATATATTATATATCTTGTGAAGTACAGTTACTTAAAATTTGTTGAAACCTCTGGGTGTATGTTAAATTCATTTAGTTCAACTATGTCTTTGTTGAAGAGCTTATTAAGTTACTACTAGTGGGCAGTTGCACATGCTATTAATATGAATAAAGTTATATGGTATTGCCTAAGAATTAATATCTAGATTTAGAATAAGTTTTAAATCAATGTCAGGAAGCTTAAACTTCGATCACATCATGTCTGAAGTGTCATTCAATGGAAATTTAATATTCATTAAAAAAATGCTATTAATATGAATAAAGTTATATGGTATTGCCTAAGAATTAATATCGTATTATTATCGTTTTATAAGAATTAATGTTAATTCTGTGTACTTGACTGAATTGAATGAGAATTCCCATAATGATAGTGCATGTTGTAAGGACCGACATTCCAGTTTAGAATATGTCCTTGTGCTTTTAAGGTGCTTAGAATGTGTCCTTGTGTTTTAAGATGCTTAGAATGTGTCTTGTGCTTTTAAGGTGCTTAGAATGTGTCCTTGTGTGTTCTAGGATGCTTAGAATTTATGTCCTTGTGCTTTTTAGGGTGTCTGCTGCATTGATGAGTTTGACAAGATGGATCCTAAGGATCAGGTGGCCATTCATGAAGCCATGGAGCAGCAGACAATCTCCATCACTAAAGCTGGTGTCAAGGTAATCGGAATGCTCACAAAAGTACACAGCGCTAACAACTGCATCTGAGCATTCAGCATATATGTAGAATCTCCAATCTTGAGAAAACAAGAAAAGCACAAGTTCTTTAATGGCAAATATGTACTAAAGGTTACTGAGAAACTGATGTGTGTGTAATCTGGATTCTGTAGTAATCAAAGTTCTCGTTACTTGGAAATTTTATAAACTACATGTAGTATTTTTTCTGTCGTGCTTTTTAGGCTACGCTGAACGCACGAACTTCGATCTTGGCGGCGGCTAATCCGATCGGTGGACGATACGACCGTTCGAAATCACTCAAGCAGAACATCGCGATGACTGCGCCAATCATGTCGAGATTTGACCTTTTCTTCATTTTAGTCGACGAATGTAACGAGGCAAGTTACAGATTGCGTAAAATTTTTAATTTGTAGCTTCTGTGTCACAATGTCTAATTCGCAGGGCTTTAACCCTTTAACAACCAGCTACATATGTTTTATATGCATTTTAGTAAAGGCCGGTCGTTAAAGGGTTAATCAGTGGTGCACCAGAACCAAACCATTTTCATGTCAATATCTGGAAAATCAGTCTGAGTAAAACAGTTGTGGTTGTTGTGTCAGTCATGGCAAGCAGAGAATGTGACTAAGTTGTAGTGTTCAGCGGTGAATGTGACTAAGTTGTAGTGTTCAGCAGAGAATGTGACTAAGTTGTAGTGTTCAGCAGTGAATGTGACTAAGTTGTAGTGTTCATAAATACTCGAGTGGTGTTGATGGTGGCAGTGAAGCAGTGAGTTAATTATTAATTATGGTGGTGATGATGATGATGATAATCGTTGACTTAAATGCTTGTGTGCTTAGGTGACTGATTATGCCATCGCACGTAGTATCATTGAGCTTCACAGTCACCATGGAAGCTCCGTCCGCAGAACCTATTCTGCCGACGACATTCAGCGCTACATCACGTTTGCTCGACAGTTCAAGCCCAAGGTACGGAAAAGAAGTCCGGATTGACTGCTGTATTTTCTGCACATATAACTCTCTCGTGTGTTTAACTTAACTCACACACTCAAATACCATGCAAAATTATGTGAGCATGCTTGGGTCTATATTTTGCTTGCGTCAATTGACAAAAAAAGAATGTCTGGAGAAGTGAGATTGCATTATTGCAATCACAGGACACGTTCGTTTTGTTCAAACATGGAAGCTTGTCTATCTAATGCATGGTATTCCAAACACAGACTGCCTGCATTAATGCTGGAACATTTGATTAATCTCTGATGAATTCAAGTTTTACTTGGATCTGCGGCACATCCTGGAGATGAGCCGAGGAATTGAATGTTTGCTAAACGACTACAGAAACAGTAAATGCTACAGAGAGTGACAACTCGCTGATGGTTTAAAGTCATGAGTTAGTTATGTTGGAACTATGAATATATTACTGAACTTAAGTCAGTGGCCGAAAGTCTTGTGATGTAGAAATCCTTTGTGATTGTAAAATAATATGTGAATGCAAGATGATTGTAAATAATCTTTTAGACAGATGAAATGCAATGAAGTTAAGCCAAAGACTAAGTATTACAGTTGTGAAACAGTTTTAGCAAACACACACATGCCTGATCAGTTTTGTTTTGTTTTTATGTGTATTGCAATGCATGTTGATTGTTAATTATTGTTAATTGTCAATTTACATAACTGAACAATTGTAGATAAGTCGAGATTCAGCTGAGTTCATAGTCGAGGAATATAAGCGACTGCGACAGCGTGACATGTCAGGGGCGTCCAAGTCATCGTGGCGAATCACGGTGCGCCAGTTGGAGAGTATGATTCGCTTGTCGGAAGCCATGGGTCGCATGTACTGTCAGGATGAGGTGAAGATTCTCTGCCTTCTCTTACTACATGGTTCTTGCTCGTGGTTGATTGACACATGATATTCTTTATGATTATAGAGCCTATCTCTTTGGCACTCCTAGAATAACCTCTCCTTGTCGTACCAGTATGAGCAGGTTTAATTTGTAATTGCATTCATTGTGTTTGCAATTTGCAATTTTCTGGTATTGAAATGTAATGCTTTATATATAAAAAAATTTTGAGTGACAACCATTGTAACTTGTTTCTCTGATATATAATTATGTGTTGCTTTAACAATGACCTGCATTGTTTTCCCAGCACAATGAGCACATGCTTGTCATTGAAGAGTGACTGTTCTATAGATATGGCCTATTGTAATTTGACAGATTGCAATTCTCATGTTTGTTTGCTTACTGCCACTGTTGTTCTGTTGTATGGCCTTGACAAATATGCTTCTGAACTTCAGATGGAGGGCAATGGCAAGTGCATTTATATTCTATTATTTATTATCAGCTTTATTGTGTGGACTTTCAGGTACAACCAAAGCACGTGAAAGAGGCGTTCCGACTGTTGGGTAAATCAATCATCCGTGTTGAGCAGCCAGACATCCACCTGGAAGAGGATGAAGAACCGGAAGAACCAGCAGTGGAAGTGGAAGGTGCAGATTAATAAAAGTGATCTTATCTGGCCGTGAATTGTCTAAATTAAGGATGATTCATTCGTTCAAGTATTTATACAGCACCTCTTCAAGGAAACTACTTTGAAGTGTTCCCGACTCCAGCATAGCCAGAAAGAGCAGTTTTAAAATGCTCATAGAATGTGTCGGAGAGTAATCTCTAGGGAGGGAAAAGGCACATTGCAGGATAGATGTAAAGGGCGATTTTTAATGAATGCATAAATAATTTGGTCTTCACGACCAACGCTCATGACATTGAAAAATTGATTGAAATGAAATGGTGACAACGTGATGTGATCATTACATTAATTTGCTTAGAGATGTTCTGTTATTTTTTTTATGTGTAGCTAGTTCATGCAGACAATGATTTAGATAAAGTCTGGTGAAAATTTGACAGTTCCCTAACTCTGACTTCCAAAATGTGGCTGGAAATTATAGAAATCTTATATTTAGAAATGTGATTAACGATTCTACCATTAAAATGAAATGTATTGTATGCAGTATTTGGTTGTAGGAAGCATTAGTTTGGGGAAATGATTATTTTCCACATATTAGGTGCCACTATCTCATGACCAAGGGGAAATCGATAACTGTGAGTGATGGTCTTTCTCAAGGCTCGTACACAATGACATCACTTCAGAGGAAGTTCCTCTTGTACTGTCATTGTTACTGAATCTTATCTCTGTTATCTTTTTTATAGAATTGTCAGAGGATGTCGTCGGCTCAGCTGTTGTTCCAGCCTCAGCTCCTCTGACCAATGGCACCGGAGAAGCGCATCCAAAGGAAGCAGCAGGGACGAAGATAACTTATGAGGACTACAAGCACATTGCCAATCTGCTGGTACTCTACATGAGAAGACGAGAAGAAGAAGCAGCAGAGGGTATAGAGCTCTCGTTGTCGACTAATGAATGCATAGAATTAGTTTTTGTTGGATTGATGGGCTGTTTAAAATGCATGGTTGTGATTACATTGACATGATAGGGGTCATTGCATAATTACGTAACGCTCGAGGGTGGGTGGGTGGGGTCCATGAAAACGTTACGAGACGTTACGGGGGTGGGTGGGTGGGGGAAGCTGAGCGTTACGTAACGCTTTGAATTTTTTTTAATGAATATTAAATTTCCATTGAATGACACTTCAGACATGATGTGATCGAAGTTTAAGCTTCCTGACATTGATTTAAAACTTAACCGAAGTAGGTCTATTTATCTGATGTATAAGATCCAGCAGTACACACCAGTTACATGCCAGTCTTTTGCCAGATCATAGTTCTCCCGTTTGAGCAAACCGGAAACCGCTGTTCCAATTGTTTGGATCTGTGATAGTTTTACCAACGGAACAACGTGGCAGCCTGGTAGGCTTAATTCTCCTTGAATTCCTAACATCGAGGATCCACTTTGACGAATATTTTATCATTTTAGGCCTACTTAGTGTACACAAATTTAAACATTTAAAATTGTGCTCAACGAAACTAAGCAGTAGATCTAGGATTCTAGGCCTACCGTATTTCTATTAGGACTAAAATAAAAAATATTATCAAAGTGTCCAGAATAAGAAGATAATTAGTTAATCTTAATCTTGATTAATTATTAAGGAGTAAGTTATAGTCCGTGATGCTTTTCACCAGTGTGTAAAATATAATTGGCCTACTCTTCATGCATTTCAAACATGACTGTCATTCATTTAACTAAAACATTCCGTATATTAGCCTAGCTTACTGCCAAACTAGCCTACAATTCACTGTCTACTATAGGCTATATTAAATTCACTATGAAAATATGAACTATAATTACGTGCTCACATAGCCTAAACCAACAATAGACCTAGACCTAAATCTCAACTGATTTTTCGTATCAATCGTTACGTAACGCAGGGGAGGGTGGGTGGGTGGGTCAAGGCAAACGTTACGAAGCGTTACAGGGTGGGTGGGTGGGTCTAAAACGGTCATTTTCGGCGTTACGTAATTATGCAATGACCCCATATTTGTATCTGGTCAAATCTAGAAACTTTTGTAAAACCATTTTATATCATGTATTGTGTCTGATCTAAACAATATCTTTTCCATTAGGCAGAAGATTTTTACTTGTCAATTGAACACCTCAATGCAACAAATGGCTCCTGCTCGACCATCTCGGATGTCAATAAAAATTTAAGAGAATGTTTACTTTTGGTATTAGAGAAAATTGTGTAAAATTTTGTATCGATATGTTAAGTAGTATTGAAGGTATCGAATTTAAGAAATGTCTGGGGTGGCCTCGTTTTTGATGTTTTAGAACTCGCATCTGAATTATTTTATAACGACATTCAGAAGCTCATAACTTCAATAATATCGCAGATAATTTTATGAAATTTTCAGAAAATTTAGTTAGTTAATTGAACAAACATGTTGATAATCACATTTGAATTATATATCTAGATTTGTAAAGTCTAGCTCTTTGAATTTAGCTGATCGGGTTATTGCCGTGATAATTGCTGCGATAACTATTGACAGTATAGTTTTTATTCTGATGTGTAGGAGAAGATGACGGAGTGCGATACAGTGAGCTGGTGGCCTGGTACTTGAAGGAGATCGAAAGCGATATACCCGACGAAACAGAACTCGTGAAGAGAAAGGTTCTCGTCGAGAAGGTCATCAATCGACTCGTTCGTCATGTGCGTACATTTAGATTTTTTTGTTGAATCTAACCTGGTGAACTACATCGCTGTTTGCACTTTGGCAGTGCCAGTCCCAAGTTTGGGTGAAGGAGGAGGGCGACGCTAATGATCTTTGTTATCACACAGCTGTGTTAAACTGCTACTGCTCTGACCTGATGAATTCTATCATGCGGCTATCATGCGCCAGTCATCATTCGGTAGTAGTTGCTTTACGTAAAACTATTAGAAAATCTAAAAGAATTTCAAAAGCCCAGTGGAAGTCAAGTAGATCAGATCGCAGGTTATTGCCCAGAGGCAAGTTGAAAATTGAGCAGATTAATGTGATTCAATTCAACTTGTGTCAATTTTAAAGTTACATATGGATTGCACGGTTTTATGGGCAGATGGGCTGTTTATTTCTCGTCAACGGTCAAATATGCTGAGGTGTAATTTACGTGTATACTAGAGTTTCTTGGAGATCGTTCAAACCAAGGCTGTGCTGCTAATTAATTTTTTGGTTGAGCAGCAGGTATTTTCTCAAAAGTTGCATTACGACTAAGAATTGGGCATTAAACATACACGTGGTAACTGGTGGTAATGCCAGTTTGGGAAGGATGATGGCTAAGACAACGCTTAGGTTAAAATCTAGTTTTAGAAGACTTTATTGATATGGAAATAAGGAGGAGGGTAATAATGGGGAAAACGGCAATGAACGGTCTGGAAAAGATTTGAAAGGATAAATACGTGAGCAGGGAAACAAAGAAAAGACTGGTAAGAGCACTGATCTTCCCAGTGGTCCTATATGGATGCGAGACATGGACAAAGACACGGGATATGGAAAAGAAAATCAACGCGTGTGAGATGTGGATTTGGAGAAAGATGCTAAGGATTTCATGGACGGAGAAGAGAACTAACGAATCGGTGCGCGAGGAGCTTGGAATAGAGAGGGAGGAGACACTGCAGCAAACAGCAACTTGGAGAAAATTGAGCTACTTTGGCCATGTGATGAGATCTAACGGTCTGGAAAAGGAGCTGATGACGGCATGCGGTGAGGGAAGGAGAAGATGCGGAAGACCTAGGAAGAAATGGTTGGATGAGGTACAGGAAAAGTCTGGCATGAGACTGGAGGAGCTACGAGAGGCGACTAGGGAGAGGAGACGTTGGAGAGAGTACACCAGGGCTTTCGCCAGAGCTCCAGAAGCTGACGGCACCAGGTGACCAGGTGACAGCAAGCAATGAAACTGAAAAACGATTTTAAAAAGCATGAAAAAAGTGATGTGAGAGTCGAGTTGTGATTAAATGAGAAAATGTGATGTGAGTGTAAAGTTGTGTTTAAATGAAGAAATGCGATGTGAGAGTCAAGTTGTGATTAAATGAGAAAATGTGATGTGAGAGTCAAGTTGTGATTAAATGAGAAAACGTGATGTGAGAGTCAAGTTGTATTTAAATTAGAAAATGTGATGTGAGAGTCAAGTTGTATTTAAATTAGAAAATGTGATGTGAGAGTCAAGTTGTATTTAAATTAGAAAATGTGATTTGAGAGTCAAGTTGTGTTTGAATTAGAAAATGTGATGTGAGAGTCAAGTTGTATTTAAATGAGAAAACGTGATGTGAGAGTCAAGTTGTGATTAAATGAGAAAACGTGATGTGAGAGTCAAGTTGTATTTAAATTAGAAAATGTGATTTGAGAGTCAAGTTGTGTCTAAATGAGAAAATGTGATGTGAGAGTCAAGTTGTGAATAAATGAGAAAACGTGATGTGAGAGTCAAGTTGTGTTTGAATGAAAAAATGTGATGTGAGAGTCAAGTTGTGTTTGAATGAGAAAATGTGATGTGAGAGTCAAGTTGTATTTAAATTAGAAAATGAGAGAAAATGTGAGAGTCAAGTTGTGTTTGAATGAGAAAATGTGATGTGAGAGTCAAGTTGTATTTAAATTAGAAAATGTGATGTGAGAGTCAAGTTGTGTTTGAATGAGATAATGTGATGTGATTGTTGAATTAGCACATGTGATGTGAGAGTCATGTTGTGTTTGAATGAGTAAATGTGAACTTGAAATCATTAATTTTTCAAGAACTGTTCAGTTTAATTTTCAATTGCCTAGTTTATAATATTTGTAATTTGGGTGTGGATTTCTGATTTTAGGTGAACCAATCGAAGAAACATATGAAGTTGCCACAGTTGGATGGCGCTGAGGACAGTTCTGAGGAAGAGGAGGAGGTAAATTGCCATCAGACACGGGTTTCTAATATGGTGTGATTTTCTTTCGATTTGTCCGTCTTGACTTTCGAGTTAAATTGTTTTGCTGTTAATTAGTCATATCTGCCAGTTTTATGCAATTATATTGTTATATTTTTTGTTCTGCAAGTCACTTGTTTCTGTGTCTCAGGTTCACATTTCAGTGTGACTGTGTGTGTGGTGCAGTTAATTACACTGTGTTTTAATTACAGTTAATGAATTAATTAGTTACAGTTAATTGCACTGTTTTAATTACAGTTAATTAATTAATTACAGTTAATTACACTGTGTTTTCCCGATGATATCATATAAATATTATAGGGCCTTCCTTGTTACCATCCGATCTTGTGAAGCATTTTGTACTATGACAATTGTTTATGGTTGATGGTTATAATAAATGGATTGATTGATTGATTGATAATATATTTGTTTAATAGAAATCAGGTTACCAAGCCACAATGCTGTTACAGAGTGAAGTGAAATATAGTTAATAAAGTACTGTAGGTTAATTGTTCATTGGTTATTTTTTAGGAAGCTCCATTAGAGTTCTCTAGGCATGAAACTATTTTATATAGGATGCAGTGATGCAACAACAATTTTTTCCAATCATCACTTATCACCCACACACACACACATATAAGTCAAATGAATGCTGTCAGCAACCATGAATATACAGCTGTTGCTAGCAGTTACTTGCTAGAAAATAACCGTTTTTGTTATAAAAAAGTGGGAGCGCATATGACTTTACAATGTGGTAAGTTGTTTTAACTCTTTAATGGCAAGTGTGTTCTAAAGTGACTGGGGAACATGAGCAGATTGTCATTCTGTAGAAGTGTTAAATCCATTCACCTGGTTCCAGGAATCTAGGTGAATAGAGGTCTTGTGGATCAAAGAGTAAAAGGATCTACATTATTTTCTTCAAATTCAGACAAGCGAATTGCTGCTATATAACCTTTAACTATTTATCACTTGTGGTTATGTTGTTGCCAGATGTGGTTAATTAATTTCTGTAATGGCTTTGGTTTTCTCAGTCTGGCGAGGAAATGGCAGGTGCAGTTACAACGATGCCTGAGGAAGTGCAGCAAAACGTTGTCTACGATGAAATGCAGCAGCAGTCTAAGTCTCATCCGGAATCCATGGAGATTGGCAGCTACACGAAAGAGGATCCAAGCTTCTCCAATCTAGCAACGACACTGCCAGATCCTAATGCAGGTAGAGACATTTTTATTGCCAACATTAATTTGTGGCATGATTGAAGATCCTCACTAATCCTCAAGTCTTGACCCAAAATATGAGCTGAATCATATTATGGTTTGGCCCATTCAGGTTCTTCCCACTGCCATGGACCAGTCTAAACCATAAATTGCCTTAGTTGGTCTTTCTCCTTCTGTTCATTCTAAAATTCTTTCTGACAGGTCTCTTCTCCCTTCTCTCTTCTCAAAACCTACTTCTTCTCTCAGGGCCTCGCACACTGGCAGCACTTCTGAACAGTTCACTTTAATAGAGGTGCCTTTCATATATACTAATATACACGGTGAACGGAAAAAAACCGAACCGTTTTGTAAATATGAAAATAAATAGTAAATATTCACCGATTTTTACAATTCAAACACCATTTTAATCCTGACATATTTGTCTAACTTTGGTGAAAATATAAAAGTTTCAGTCACAATAATGACGTCATGATGACGTCAGTTGCATCAAACTGCATATAGCCGGCCATTCATGCATGGTTCGGTTGGTATTATTGGCTTTTGATAAAACGGAAATCCATTTCATAGAACCAGGAGTGAAAATAAATGGAGCTTATTACCGAGATTGTCTGCTTTCTGAAAAACTGCTTCCTGATATCCGACAATATTCGGATTATTACACATTCCAGCAAGATGGCGCTCCAGCTCACCGAGCTCGTCAAACTGTTGAACTGTTGGCTAAGGAGACACCAGATTTCATCTCTCCTAATCTTTGGCCTCCAAACAGCCCGGACTTAAATCCCGTTGATTATAAGATTCGGGGACTGATGCAGGAGATGGTGTACAAGACAAGGATAAGAGACATTGAAGAACTCTGTGAGCGAATCGTGAACGCCTGGGACGATTTTGATCAGCTGGTTATCGATGCTGCTATTGGCCATTGGCGCGAGCGTCTTGAAGCTTGCGTTGAGGCCGAAGGCGGACACTTTGAGCACACATTACGAGCCTAGTCTAACATTCAAACTAAAAAGCATATTAAGCTACATTGATCTAGCTAACATTTATTATTGATAAATGACATCATGAAATATTGAAATTTTGAATAATTTTGCGCAATTATTTCTTAAATTTGACTTTTTGTGCAAATGACGTCATTATGACGTCATTATTTGAACTTGAACTTTTATATTTTCACAACTGTTAGAGAAATATGTTAGGATAAGAACGGTATTTGAATTGTGAAAATCGATTAATATTTACTATTTATTTTCATATTTACAAAATGGTTCGGTTTTTTTCCGTTCACCGTGTACATCATGGAGTGAGATAGGACTTGCTGAGAATATCTTGCATAATGTGAATGTCAGGTATAGCTTTGTCTTGAGAACTTTGTATAAATGACGTTTGCTGCTTTCATTTGAAAAATTAGTCCAGTAACCTTGACCCGTGGTCAATGTATAGACGAAGATAAATAACTGCCAATTTTTCAACAATACCACCATTATACCAGAGATTTCTGGCACTGTATGTTGATTGTCACTGAATAACTCATCCATAAAATGTCTCAGGACTATTTCATTATCTTCTAAATTATATTTTGTTTTTAATTTCTTTCATTTGTTTAGATCCGCCGTCTTCTTCTGCTCCAGCTGCCAGTGTCACGTCTGGAGCTAAGAAAAGGATGAGACTTGAGGACATTTTTAAAGTAAGAATGCTGGATGTAATTTGTCAGCTGCTTGAAATTATTCACTAACGCTTTAACAATGAGAGGAATTAGTTTTCCACTAGTTATGAACCATAAAATGATATCATTGTGTTATGATCTGGATCTATTACAAGTAACGTGGAATGGTTTGGATGACAGCACTGTCTCGATTTACAGTCACATCGTTTAAGAGGAAACGTAGAAAATTGGGCTATTAAGTGTTTCATGTTAATTGGCAGCACTTGGTTCTTACACACTGAACCACTTAAAACCCTTGTTGTGCTATGTTATTTGAATTGATTTCTGGTTTAAAGATTCATGGTTGATTACAACTGTGATGCCTAATGTTTGAGAATTAGTTTTTTTCATGAAAAGCCAAACTTTGATAGTGTTGTGCAAATTGTTCTGAACATTGATATTTTCTCATATAACTTTTCTGTGCTGTTTCTGGATGGAATTGCACCAAATGGAACCTTGAACAGTGACTTCAGACTTTCATATTTAATTAACACGTTAATGTGTGTCATTTTTGTACACGGATGGTTATATGGTACATTTAAAACAAGAGTTTAAAGACGTGTTAAACTGGTACTAATGATCTGCTCTACAATGCAATACAGTTTGGTCTCTGAAGAGAATGAACATGATGGTACAAAATGTGAATGGTTGTATAATATTGGTTAGGTGTGTTTGTCTTTTGCCCTCTGCTGGTGACGTCTAGTTTTCTGTACACTGTTTTGCTTACTGGTGATATTTCTGCTTTTAATGTGATAAATTTGGCTATTATTTTTATTTGTAGATTACCTTGGTATTATGGTAGTTATTTTGAAATATTTGTAGGATGGCGAAGATCAGTCAGGTAAAAGTGGCAAACGGTTGCACGTCTCCGACCAACATGATCTTCAGCTTCCAGAAGACAGAGCTGTTCCAAATACTTTGCACACACCCACCACGTCACAGGCGCAGATGCCTGCTCTCGACACTCAGCAGGACACCATTCAGCCGCTCGTTGTAGATTGTGGGCAGGATAGTTTGATCAAAGTCGTGAAAATATGTCCTGATAGTTCGGTCCCAGAAGTAAGTCATTTGAGCGAATTTGTGCAGCTTACTAACATTTTTGCCAGTTCATCAGTCACGGATTCTCAGCATCTACATTTTGTAATCTAAAGGAAACTTCAGCACTTCAGAAAAGTAAATATGGTCTACAAAATGCTGAGCATACAGTACATTGTTGCAAAATGCACAAACCTGTGTGTATTTTGTAAAGACGGAGAGAAATCAATAATCTCTAGTCTGCTTTAGCATGCTAGTATTAGCTGAGATTCATTTATTCATTCATTACGAGTATTTATATAGCACCCCTTCAAGGTTACTACTCAGGAACGCTCCAGACCTGACCCTGGCTAAAGAGGACAGTTTTAGGATGGCGATATTGATGTTCAATTCCTAAGGAAAGCCTGGAAAGCAGACATGTGTTTTGAAAGTGTTTGCTCTACTTATAAAGGAACTTATTGAAAAATTAGACACTGCTTGTGGGAAGAATTGTACAGGAGCAGGAAAGAGAGGTCTTGCCTTTCACTTGATCGGATGCAATTATTCTTAGGAGAAAGTGAAGTCTCTACCACATCCTGTTTCATACTTAAGAGTTAAGACTGTTTCTCAGTCTTAGGCCAAGGTACTGACTGTTCTTGAGTTTTGTTCTTGTTGTGTTTAACAATGGCCAATTAGTTAAAATGCCTGGCCTTTATGTGCAGAGCAAGTCTTCACTCAGCTACTGAATGAACAACAGCCTTCACGTATAATTTGTTTAGTACTTTCAATGTTGTGTTGTATGATCCGTGCAATTCGGAATACGACAATTCTTGCACTTCTGAACTTTTGAAAGGTGGGCATTGGGAAATGCAGAAGTATTTTATTGCATTATTCTTTGTCCTGTGTGTTGCAGTGTGCTAATTGTTTGCACATGTTTGGCGCGTTTATCAGTCTTTATATTATTCTGATGCATCTTGTCATTTTGTGTAGGGAGGTACAGAAATCCTTGTAGTGGGCGAGTGGCCTCGAGCATCTGTAGATGCTAAATGCCCTCCTTCGTTTGCTATTCAGTTTGACGATCTAACCGTTCCTGCCGAAAGACTTCTAACTGAGGTCTTGAGGTGCAAGACTCCTGGTAAGATTTCCAGTTTTTCACAACTGCATTCTGTGATTGTGACCTTTGTTACTTTGAAATATCTCAGAGATCTCACTCACTCATTCTTCAGCTTCTCTCCAACTTCTCTGCTCTGTGCACCAGCATGATTTCTTTGCCCCTCGAAGTCAGTCAACTTTGGCCCAAACTAAATTGTTTACCTTTATTTCATCTGCCCTGTGAAATGCCCTCGTAACCTCTTTATGTGTTGCTATTCTTTCCAGTTCTGTTCCTACATGTCTCTGCTCAGGACCTATTTCTTCTCTCAGGGTACTTGCATTGGGAGTGCTACTGAATAGTCACTGCAACGCGTGTGGCTATACAAGTTAATTTTTACATTACAGTTCATACATTGTACACCAAAGCACAGGTTGGGATTCAGGACTTAATTAAAACAGGAACCTTGAAACAGTTGGGCAGTGCAAGAAGTAAACTCACCTTGTCACATCCAAACCTGTCTCCTAAACCTAGATGATGGAGAGGTTTTGGACAATGAATGCATAAACATCTTCCACAAACAGAAAGAGACAGAAATCCACGACAGTTTGCAATGAGAAAATGTTATGCTGACTCTGACGTCATCCAAGTGAACATTGCATGAGAAATGATTCACAGTGCACAGTGGATGCCCTTCATTGACAGAGATGATGAAGATGACAACGCCAATGATGATGATGACGACGATAATTGATGATGATTATGATGATAATTGATGATGATTATGATGATAATTGATGATGATGACGACGATAATTGATGATGATTATGATGATAATTGATGATTATGATGACTTTGAAGTATCCTTTTGCAAAAAATGAAGATATGTTGCGTTAAGTTACATGAAGTTTATTATGGTCTAGAATTTTGTGTCATGTTATGTGTTTTTGATATGTTAAACACAGCACACGTGCCAGGCAGTGTTCGGCTGCGAGTTTTGTGTGACGGTGAAACAATTTCCGATAGTACAGCATTCACCATCAGCTGTCACCAACAAGACGCTTACAAATCTGTTTGTAATTCAGGTAGGATGAGGAAGTAGTTATGTTATTTTAGTAGGTCAGTACTTCACTACATTGTCACTTACTGATTCAGTGTGAATATATGTTAGTGAATTCATCTTGATGTTCTGTATTTGTAATTCTGTATAGAGATAAACCTTGGCATGAGGAAAGCTCACTTCGTTACCATAGATTGCGTAACAGATTAATGACAGAATGTATGTTAAGTTGTTTGGATTGTACTGGTCAACCAGCTTCGCTACTCATAATCGTAATCTCCAAATTTCTAAAGCGCTACTCGAAAGCCAAGCGTGGGCACCAGCTTATTCACGAGCGCTGAGGATTCTACTGGGGTTCTAACACCTGTTCCGTACGAAATTTGACATTCTGACTCCAAACTCGAAAACTGCTATCATGTTCAGATTAATTGTATAATTAGATTCTGCAGCTGATCTAGTCATTTTAACCTAAACTGACTGAAGAAGAGCCTCATACTTAGGAAGACCTGAATAATCTTGTGAGAGACTTTTCTTCATCACACTGGAAGTGTTTGGTTCAAGATGGAAGCATTAGAATCCGCTACAGAAAGACACAAAAACTACTGTATTTTGTCTGCGTGCTTTTGTTTGCGCGCTTTTGTCCTGCGCGCTTTTGTTACGGCGCCACTTTTACTACATGCAAGCAATGTTGTGTATTTGTGATTTTGCAGGAATCTTGGACCGATGGCAAAGTAATGTGTACAAGAATTACATTAAAGTGGAATCGGGTCTTGACTTCCTTAAGGATGGTTTGGGAGAGTTGTGCAGCAAAACAATGTCCGCATTTCAATCAAGTTTGCTCACATCATGCAATATTCACAGCAAAGAATGCGAAAGTCCTCCATGCAACTCCAAAATGATAAAAAATGGATCTCTAATTCCAGCGTGTGCGAATGGCATTTGCAGCATTATTTTGCCAGGAATCCTACAAGAGCACCGAATGAGGAATAGTCCTAATTCTATTCATTGGGACAATTCGCAAGTGCATTTGTGGAGCTTAGATCCGTGGGAGATAGCGAAAATCTTCATGGGTGGGGGAAAGAAGGCAAGCAACCATGGTCCTAAGGATTCCGATACGGCCGCTCTCCTGCAGCTGATGTCCAATTGTAGACTGTTTTCAAAGTATCTTCCATGCGGTGAGATCGACAAGGTTAGAAACAGATAATGAATATTTTTCTTGCGAAAGTTTTAATGAAAATATAATTGTGGTTATCCTGCCACAATGTAATTTTTCATTCAACTTCCATCATGTGAGAAACATGAAATGAGTCATCAACAATGATTGTGTGGTGACTAAATGTATGACAATATGTTTGTTCATGCATCGTCGTTTTGACAATTATTATGTTATGAATAAAAGCAGTTTTGAAAGTTATTTATATGTTTCTATAATTGCTTATACGTTCAAGGCTTTTATGATAAAATAGTTAATAAGTTATCTACAGTGTACATGTTTTTCTATTTAATTGTAGATGCTGCAGCTGAGAAATCAGATGACCCACGGCGGTGCACTCACATATGGGAATTCAGAAGCCAAAGATGCATTCAATTTGATGATGAAGTGGATCAGCAAACTGGTCAATGTTCTGAAGGCAGAGGGAGGTCATGAACCAATCATAGATTCTTTGATCGACAGCGGAGAAGTGCTTAAAGAGGTATTAAATCCAAAACACTTCCTGTACCAATTCGTTAAAAGCAAGGAGTTAATCAATAAATACTGTAATGACTAAAAATATTATGGTTTGCCTATTTCTTCTCATAATATGTGACTCGCTATCCCAAAACTTGGTGCTTTTCGGAAACGTTCATTTATGAGAAACAAGCCAAAAACTGCAAAAATTTTACTCTTACACGCAAATTCCGTTTTAATCAAATTCAAAGCTAAAAATATCTTTAAAATATAATAGGTTCCAAGAAGTACTCTATTATTAATTATTTAACCTCAAAAGTGAGATTGTTAATAGGCGTTGCATATTGTAGCGCAAATAAACATGATGTTGACCGTTTTTCAAAGGGTAACATTTGAGTCGCCGTGTGGGAAGCCATCAATATTATATATGCATGGAAAGGTCAAGAGCTACTCTACATAGTGGAACTATCCTCGGGATTAGTAGAAAATGAATGACCTTCGAAAGGATGAATAATTAAGGACTAAGCAGTTCATCACAGAAGGCAATAGATGCTGTGTCTGAGCATCCATCTCTCTGCCATAATTATGGTCTTTAGAAAAAAACAGTATTTGCAGTTGGCTGAAATCAAGACAAGTTTTCCTGTAATACGGAATTTAGGAATGTTGTCTGGTATTGTTTCAGTTGGAAACCATGGATGTAAATATCGTCTTGACATGCCAGGTCAAAGGTGTGAACCACTCGGAGGTTAAAGTGCTCACGGACAGAACTTGCGATCATCAGGACTTAATTGTTTCTGCTGCAGATGCGGATTAACGGCATGATGTAACAAAGAAACATTGTGGTTTGGCAATTCAGAGTTTTGAATAATTTTTGGTATCTCCCTCTCATCAGCTTCATGCCCGAAATTTTCATGGACAAGAGAGACATGAGATCTGTTTATTTGGGTGTTGACAGGTGCCAGCCAGATTAACTGAGTCTATTTTATGCTTTTAAAATCTGGTTTGTTTATTCTATAAGTAATCGAACTTAATGTTTTAAATTCCTTATTAATTACTGCGGACGTTATTGGTGTTTGCAAAAAAATGAGAAAGCGATTTAATGATCTGATAAACTTTCATTTTATCTGGTTAGGTTCCGTAAATATGAATCGTTTTTTTATTTTATTTTGCTTTAATGATATTTTGGGCTTATAATTTTATATTGCATTTGGCCGTGCGATTGCCACCTTTATTCAGTCACTGATCTGCTTGCATTATGATCAACTGCTCAAAAGTTATAATCTGATGAGCTTGTGGTATTTTATGCATAGTTTAACCTGCAAGTTCTGTGATGCCAGTAGACCTCAGTTGGTGACAATTTTCGTCTGCTTACACAAATAGTTGCTTGTCTGTGATCCACTTGGCAGGTTGTGATGTGTTTTAAAATTCAGAAAAAAAACAGTCTTCAGAACTACCTGATGCATGAATTTTTTTAACGGTGGGAGCTTTTAGTTAAGAAGATCTAGTATTGTGAAACTTGGCGCATGTACAGATAGCACTTGACAAAGTTATCTCAGAAGCATACTCACTTGCGTTATGTGAGCTCATGAGTTCTATTCGATATTGGACTTGAGTGGTGCTAGCTGTAAGGAAATTAAAAAGTTTATTGTGCTGTATTAATTATGTTATGTGCTGGCATTGCTTGCTGTTTCACGAGGTTTGGTTTAAGTATACTTGATACAGGATATGGATTCATATACATGTATATATAATTTTATATATATATATTTAAATGTTGATGTGTGTTGACAATTCTGGGATTGTTTATTGATTCACACAAGTTTGGTTAGATGTACATGCTTGATGTGGATAAATGTAAATTGTAATTGATTGTTGTTCTGTACTCGCCTCACAACTAGAGCTGTCAATGGTGAAAATTTAAGGGTTTGTGTCCTGCTCCTTTTCTTGTAGATTTCTGTCTGAAGTTAACCAATGTTGCAAGTTGCCATTACGAATTTTTTTATGACTATTCAGGGTTTGATTTGATGATATTGACATCTTACAATCATCTGTGTACTAGAATAAATTGAACATTTTAAGAAATGTATCATTTTGAATTTAGATATGCTAGTACTTGTTTTATCTGTTTGTAACGTGGGGCACAGTGGTGTAGTGGGTATGTTCGTCACCTTGCAGACAATAGGGTTGCAGGTTCGAATCCACCCTACATCGCCGCGTAGGGACCTTGGGCAAGTCCTTCACTCGCAATTGCTCAGCGCTTCGGCGTGAAACTCCGATGCAGTGTTCACTCTGTAGTCGGGAGCGCCTCGGAGTAGCGGTTGAGGGCTGGAAGAGGCGCTATAACAAGTGTGCATACAAACAAACAAACTGACAGACAAGTTGTGTTTATGCTGTAAGCCCAGAGCTTGTGATATTTTATGTGTACTGTGCTTTGTTAAATGATTGTGAAACAGGGCTCAAAACCAATCACTTGTTGTTTTTGACCAGTTTATTCAGTCATATTCTACAGTTGTTTAAATAGTTTTGCAGAAGAAAAACTTTTGTCATAACTAGTTATACTCGTTTCATTCTTTCCTTAGCTTAGAGTGAGCAAATCCAAAAAAGTTTCATTATATTCGTCCCGTGAAAGTACTCAGAGACCAATAAGTAATTATTCCGCCATTCTGCTGGGCAATAAAGTGATAAATTCTGAATCAACTAAAGCAAATGGGATTATTATCGGGTTCAGAGACGATTGCTAAATTGAAGAATATTCTATATTTTGACTTGCCTTGCCGAGTTCAGCTTCTAGCACATTAACTATAGGAAGCGATAAATGATGGGTTTTGAGCCCGACATCACATTTACGCATGGCACATAGCAGAGAATGTGACAGAATTTTGTATTTTGTGACTGTTCAAATTGTTAATTAGTAAGTAATAGTTAATTAGTAATTACTGTAAGGTTTATATATCTTCCATTTTGTTTTACTGATCACAAATGCATACGATAGTTGTAAAAAATTATTCTTTTTTTATTCTTTAAAAAAGTCATTTTTTTATGTTCCATATCGTTTCGTTTAAATTTTTTTATGTAACCTTATTTACTTAATTGCTGTCCAAAAGTTTTAAAGTTTTTTATGTCTGAAATCCCATACATTGTCTGTGCACTGTCAAAGATTCAGCTAATTTACCCTACTATTTAACCGTTTCTAACGTCATCCTAACACAGCATGGCAGAAATTAAATTTAAAATAATTTGTTTTTATGAAATTCTTGTATTAGAAAAAATTTACAATTTTTTATTACACTTGTTTGGCTATGCTTACACAGTTTATGTTTTAATTCCTGACATTTATGTCTGCTTGATATATGAGGAGTTTATTATATTGATAATTTTAAATTTTAAATATTTTAAATTACTTTTTTTATTAAACCCAAAGTTATAGGAAATAAATTTGTTGTGGATAAGTATCTGCCTATAATGGTGTTTTCTAATAAAGCTGTATTTTTTAACGTCATCCTAACACAGCGCGGCAGAAATTAAATTTATAAAAATAAGTTTTTATAAAATTTTTGTATTAGAAAAAAATGTACAATTTTTTAAAGTACACTTTTTTTGGTTATGCTTACACAGTTTATGTTTTAATTCCTGATGTTTATGTCGGCTTGAACTAAGAGGAGTTTATTATATTGATAATTTTAAATTTTTAATAATTTAAATATTTTAAATTACATTTTTGTTTATTAAACCCAAAGTTATAGGAACTAAATTTGTTGTGGATAAGTATTTGCCTATAATAGTGTTTTCTAATAAAGCTGTATTTTTGCTGAATTAAATTTTGTAAACAAGGTTTTTAATTTTAAAATACATTTCAAGAAATAACAAAGTGAAATTAGTTTGTTTTCCATTGTTTTGTTCGGTTTTTTGTGTGACGTCTTATTCCGGTTTGATCGTTTTTAACATCTATGATTTTATGTCTGTTAAAATTAATGGAGAAAAAGAACAATAAGATGTGTTTGCCATTAATTTTGCGTTATTTCATTGCACTGCATAAACATGTGCTCACTGTTATGGTGTATTGATTGGTGACAATCTTCCTGTCGTAATTCACCAAATGCACATGGTAGAAGTTTGCTTGCATTGTGATTGATGAATAAAAATTTTTTTAAAGAATGTGTATAGAAATTGTTTCATTTTAATGTCGAATTTAAGGGTAGTAATTTCATTTTTAATTTAAATTGTGGCCTGTTACCAGGCATTGTTTCTGAAAACAATGAACTCATGAACCAAGATATCTTTGATCCCCAAGAGTTGCTGACCGAGATATGGCAGTCCAAACTTGGCGGATGCACGTTTACTCACGGTCTCTGTCTCTCTTTCCCTGTCTGCCTGTGTCTCTCTCTCTTTCTCCCTCCAGTTTTTACCTATCTCAGGCTATCTGAAAGTCTGCAACTGCTCTTTGGTCTAGGCTGCACCAGACCTTTGGAACTGGCTTCCAAAGGACCTCCGCCTGTCTAGTCATATCTCACATCATAATTTAACCTCTCTTCCGCTTGCACTCTCCTCTGCTACTTTCGATTCAAGACTTAAACTGAGCTATTTTAACCTATCCTGATCAACTTTCGCCGCAGGACCACTATCATTACCACCGTAACACCACGCCTCTTATTCGGCTTTGCCTCGTAGATTTTGACCTTGCACCGTAACGAACAGTGCAGCATTGGCTATTGCGAACTTGATTTGATGTGCCAAGAATTTATTTAGTGTATGGGCTAAATTGCTTCTGCAGCGTTTGTTTGTAGGCTACCTGGGACTCATATCGATATTAGTCCCAGCTTGTAGGGCCTAAGAGTGCTCTGGCGTAGGCCTATGTGCTCTGGTTTACAAAAATGTCTGGCCATGAATCACTCTAATATTCTGAAACTGTAAAAGATGCACGCTTTACCTCTATATACTGGAATATTTAAAGACCTGTTGATATTGTAGGAAAAAAGGCAAAGGAAATAATTTCTATTAGACGAATATTGATGCGTTGAATATAACACTTTTGCGAATTGCGAGCCTTGAGGCCATGTAGTTTTGGTGTAGGCAGATAATCTCCTGGCCAGATTTTCCTAAACTTTAAAATCGATGAGCCGATCAGTCAAATGCACGACATTGCAAGTCCTATAGTTATCGATAATATAGGCCTACTCGTGTAATTATAGGCCTAATTAAATAAATAGGAGACTAGTTAATAATCATCGACCTTCGAGAGACAATATTTTCTATACTGAAATATGCAGTAAGGTATGTTACAGACTTACAGTGGACAACGGTACGTAGGCCCTAGGGCCTATCATGGGAATGTTTTTCAATGTTTTCAGCGCAGTCACATTACCGGTAGGCCTACTGATGCACCGAAAGCCTCTAAGATGTAAGGAGGTTAATTGACACGAGATTAATAATATCACGAGCATGATTATAGAGCTACTCGCGGCACACATGTTGAGACTCACTGGTGTATAAGGTCAATTGTTTCAACGGTCTGCAGTGGTCTGGACTCTGGAGTTTCCACGAACGCCGAGGCAATCGAACATCATAATTGTAAAAGATGCTTTAGATGCTTTAGATGTTTAAATGTTTAGATGTTTAAATGCTTTAGATGTTCTTCCCGCTCATTAGGGTCTCTAAACATCAGCTGGCCGTAGGCTAATTAAACCCCGAACGCTGGTTCTCTGGCTCATTAATTCTAAGTGTCTGGTTCTCTGTATACCGGTACTACAAGACGACGAACGGACGGACGAAGTCGATTTCCAAGGAGGAAGTGGAACCCTTCCAGTTCCACAAGGACCACAAGGTATGGGGAATGGGGGGGGTAGAGCTGCAGCATAATTTACTGCTCTACTACAACAAACTATATCCAGGTCGAACACGGACGGGGCTGATGGTACATTTCCCACAACACTCAGAACTATAGCGATGAGGTAGCCTAAACGAGGAGGATGAGGAGCAGGAGGTGGAGGTGGAGCAGGAGGAGCAGAGGCAGGAAGTGGAGAAGAAGAAGGAGGAGCAGGAGGAGCAGACTCTGAGGCAGAAAGTGGAGAAGAAGGAGGAGGAGGAGGGATAGGGTACGCGATGACTAGTACCTGTCTCTACTTATGGTTAAAGTTCACAGAGACGAATGCTGGACTGTCAACTGGTACCACGTGTTGCAGGCAAGAACCTCGTTAAAGCGGCATATCGATGGATATGACTGACATCAGAGGACACGGCTCAGACTGATTCATCTGCTGCTGCTGCGCGCTGCTGCTGCTGTTGCGATCAACTTCAACTGATGTTAATTCTGCTATTCATAATAATTGTAATCTCCAAATTTCTAGAGCGCCACTCGAAAGATAAGCGCAGGACATAAGCATAATCACGAGCGCTGTAGGCCTATTAAGTAGCCTAATTACTTTTTGTCAGTGGCACAAGCCGGCATCGTAGCCTACTCGGCTTGTTGTTATTTCTAACATTCTTAGTATTTGTCTGTTTTCTCTTATAAGACAGAATCAGAAGGTAGGACTATTCAGATAAAAGTGTCGTTAGTCGACAGGAAGAAATAAGGGTTTCATCATATGCGACCCTTGTCATCAGGCCCAAATACTCCTATCAGCGTTACCATGGGCATTACACGGGACCAATATCGGTTCTATATGGCCCATAGCCTATGTTGAATATGGTCCTATAAGAACTACGTATAAGTCTGCTGACAGAAGCTGAACTCTCTGGAAGGAACCGCGTAAATTTTCTTTGTATACCATCTAACGATTGCATGTAGGTATCCACTTATCTATATGACGAATCTGCATATACAAATGCGCCATATAAACTGGTTACAGACGCACAGCCAACACCCCCCTGTGTGCATGATTGCACGATAAGTGTACTTGCGAAGATAATAACCTATCTATATACAGCCACTGCCCTGCAAACATACCACATGGAGCCCATAATTATAGAGCCCATGCAGGCCCCCACGTAGGCCTAATGCCCGTGAGAACTGCTTGCAGAGTAGGTGAATGTACATAAACGTTTTATTAAATTCACATAATATACACATACGTTTTTTCTACACACTCATCAGCAAATTATATATATACATATGTATATGCTATATAGCTGTAATAGCCCACCCACCCTGTTGGTAAAATTCTGACAATGACCAGTCGGCCATTGTCAGACTTTTAGTTTCCGTGGGGAAATGTATGCATCGGCTATCCTCTACTTCAATCGTTGCTTCTATTGTAGCTAAAGTAGACGGTTCGAATTTAAACTGTTTTGAGTTGATTAATAAAGAAAGGTGACAGTCGAATTATTTGTATGATAACCCTGCCTTTGTGGTTAGATGATACTCAACACCAGTTTCTCAAAGCCTACTTATGCATTTGAGACGTTACCGCGAACTTTATCGACGATGCAATTGGCTATGACAAAATTAATGTGCACTAAAATATAATGTCTGCTACCAGCCGTTATAACTATGGCGTTGTTAGGGCCTACCACGCTCTCTTTGTTCGTTTGGGCTCTTTGTCTTTTTCAGTCCGAAGCGAAGTACTCGATCATAGCTCTTAATTGCACTCACCCACCGTGGCACAATTCTCTTACTTGTGGAATTTCGACCGGGATAATCGAACGATCTACGATAGGCTACTCGGCAATGAGTCGGCATCGACTTGACATGAAATGAACACTTAGGCCTACCGGTGTCCCGTGCGTTATGATAGAAGCGCCATATTGCAACCGTTAACCTGAATTACGTTCGATTAGGCCGGTAGACCATAGATTAAGGCAGAAGAACACTGCCACAATATGGGCTGGAAATTGGCCTGTGGTAATCTTTGACATAAACATAATATGATAGGCTAAGCCACATTGATTAATGTCTGACATCTGCTGTTTACTTTGCAAAAGTGTTTTGGACAAGCATGCACAGTTGCCTTGGTAACAAAATGAATTACGCGTAGGCCTATTGTCTATTACGGTCATTTACGGACGTTACAGCTAGTAGGCATAATAGTCATTGGTTTGCAGGAAATAAACTGTGATTGGAAGTCTAAAATGACTTTCTTAGAAACAAATAATGTAACAATTTGCTAACATACTGTTTCTATAATTAGGCCTATACCAATTCGACCTTGCAGAAAACGAAAACCGTGGATATCAACCGTAGTATTTAATGGTTGTATTAAAAACAAGATGGCGGACCAAGTGATGGCAAATAATCTTCAAATAGCTATAAGTGACATAGATATAATATATAATAAGTGAAAGCCTGTAGGCTATTTGATGGAAATGTGATCTTAGAATATACTCTAAATTATATAGGTATAGCTCACGATGGCGGCTGAAAATGACGTCAAATGGTGACCAATATAGTATCGTATCTGGACATTTACAAAGCGCCTCTGACAGTATGGACTATTCAGAGGTATAGGTGCTCAGAGTGAAGAAGCGCAGTGGAAAGAGAAACACCTTCAGGCAGCGAGTCAGTTAGCCTACAAGAGAAGGAGACCTCTGATATAACATTAGACCTAACCCGCTAAGGCGAGGGAATTTCATTCCATGCAGTGCAGGCAGATTTTCACACATCAGCAAACGCCCGGTGTTGGAGAACGGGTGTAGGCCTACAAAGTCCGAATAACAGAAAGATCCAATCGCTCATAGCCTTCTATTATAGGCATAGCATATATATATATACATATATATATATATATATAAATGACAATGTGTATATATCTAGAAGGCAATGCACAGACTATATGCTCTAGAGTCTATAGGCAATCATGCATAATATTATAATTATGCAGTCATGCACTCGTATATATAATATATATTATATATACTCGTAATTTATATCCATAAGTGTTGCAGTCATACAGATCAACATGAGTCCGAGTCTGAAGCTGCTAAATATAGGCCTACATGTAGGCCTAATCTCATGCCTATATACGCTCGCGGCTCGTCTGTTAATTAGGTTAATTAGAATCTGCTGTCGTCATTATAAGCTTATAATATTATTATAATGAACCGGGGCGGATCCAGCCTCCAGGGGCAATCCGGCCATGGCCCTCCCATTCAGAGATTTGCATGTACGATGTGTCCCCCCTCTCATCAGAATTCAGGAAGCTTTCAAACAATGCAGCGGAAGCAGGAAAGGTGATAGAGAAAATATCATATGACTAAAAATAGGATGTCAGATTTAAAATAACTGTTGATGCCACGGGTTTTTAGAAGTTTTGCTCCCCCTTCAAAAATTTCTGTAGGCCTATCCGCCCCTAGCTGTAATGAGCCGCATCGTAATTAAGTCAAAGTATACGGTAATCAAAGCCGTCTGTTTCCACCGACTGTTGTTGATGCATAGCCTATGTTATTCGCCTGAATAAGCCATGCAATTATAAACATAGGCCTCTATAGCTGTTAGCGCGCACGCTTGTATTGGCTACATAGGCCTACAGTGTGCACAGTTGCCACTTCAAATACCTGAAGTGCTTGTTTGCATAGTAACTGTGTGCAGCAACTAGGCCTAAGTGCGTTGACGATAATAACAATTGCGTGTTAATAAAACTTCAAGGTAGCCTATATATAGGCTAATACACCGCTTATCGACATTCATTGGCTTATATACATTATACTGTATACAGGCCTATCAAAGTCGGGCAAGAATTTTAATGTGTGTATTGCGGTCTATAATAATTGGACTAAACGCACAGGCCTATATACATGTAGACTAAACAGTGTAACACCGATTATATGCATAGCAACGGACCGAGTTCTGATCGAATAACGGGGTCGCGTTCGACTGGATTTGAAACAAAAGTTGAGGTAGGCCTAAGTAAATTAATTAGATTTAGGCCTAACTAATATGCACGTACATTGTACATTCTACCTCAGCGTCAAGAGATTCCCTAGCGTGCATTAGTAGCTGAAGTCACTTCCCCGTATACGTCTTACTGCACTATTGCCAAACCTCTATAGGGGCCTATAGTACCTGTAAGACACTCATAACGTGTAATTACCTGTTGGTAAATTTGGTAATACTATAGTCTATGGGTCCAATTAACTTGATCGTTTGTCTTAATTCGTAATTAGAAAATTACGTTTTATAGTTGATTCTACATGTGTTGTTTTTTGCCAGCTTCTAGGCCCTATAGCACCTTTCTTCAGCCGATCCTGACTTCTGTTCAGCCAGTCGAGTCTTCGATATACTGTATACATACATGTAATTATATATAAATGATATATAAATATATAAATAATATCAGACTCGAATGTTGAGGACGTTATATCTCTGAGCGCAGTGCATGGCGTAGCCAGGAATTTATGATGGGGGGGGGGAGTGCGAGGGGGGTTATGGCCGGATATGCTTGTTCTTCTTATATAAGTGGACAACTAACCTTTAAAAACCTTTTCCTAAGCCAATGGGAGGGGGTTAACCCCCTTGTCTATGCCGCTGTATGAGCGCCTCGATCTGATCGGTGTGCACTGTGAGAAGCGCTTTATAAATTTACAATACAATAGGCCTATAGGCCTACAATGCAATAATTCATCTGCATTTCATTAAACTATATTCTAAATGTATATATAGCGCCATCGGACGGCATCAGCAGACAGCGTTACTTGGAGGAGATCATCCGGAAGGAGAGGGACTCGATGATCGATATATATAGCGCCATGAGTCGATCGAACGTCGCATCGGACGGCATCAGCAGACAGCGTTACTTGGAGGAGATCATCGCCATGCACTGCGCTCAGAGATATAACGTCCTCAACATTCGAGTCTGATATTATTTATATATTTATATATCATTTATATATAATTACATGTATGTAAACAGCGATCAGCAGACGACAACGTTGTGAACCTAGACGACGAAGAAGGATCAGAACAGAAAAACAACAAATCTCGTCAGTACGAAGTCTTCCGCAAGAAACTGGAACGCCAGCGCCTCCAACCGTCGGAGGCTCAGCTCAAAGTTCGTCAGAGACACCTCGAACTTCCGGTTATCGTCCGCAGGGACCTCGAGCAGACAGCAGCAGCTGCAACGGCGGGCAGGAACACCGACGATGAGGCTGGAACCAGTCTTCTTCCACCGCTGGTGACGGAACCAGTGGATGGTGCGACGAAGAGGATGCTCTACGAGGGTCTGAGCTCCGAGGGCAGAGGCAGGCAGTCCTACCTGAACGCATTTTCTCCGATCCCAGGTGACTTTAGCAATATGGACTGATATCGCTTATGCGATTGGCCCAAATCCTTATAAGCGACCTGATTAACGATGAAAAGGACAATATATGGGTGAATCAACATAATGCATGCGTTTTTTAGCACTGAAAAAGGAATACATATTTTATGAGTCAACATAAGCGTCTTCTTAAACTTTTAACATCAGCTTGGTAGCCTAATGCTAAAAATTGCTTTAGGAGTCCTGTAGTTTTTGGTTTAGAATGACGTATAATAAGTTATTTCATACTTTCGCAAGGAGAAAATTTAATAATAAAGTCAGACGAAGACTATTAAACACCCTTCCGATTAATAATTAATTAATAATTAGTGGGGCATTAATCCTTTACGCGTTAGTCCCGAGAATATCCGCTGAAAACGGCCTTAAAATTTAAAAAGTAAAGGGTTAAACACCCTTGCAATTAATAAGTCAAATGTTGATTCTTTGAATGTAGGCCTAGCACATTGATCATGATTCTATGAGGTCGGGGCGCCATTGTTACTGTACAGGGCCTCCACATTCGTTAATCCGGACCTGTTAGGACTACTACTAAGGAATGAACTTGAAAAAATGCCCCAGGACAATGGAGTAAAAATTGCCATGGAGCTGAGTGGCCCAACACCCTAGTCTTTGTTAGGGCCACATAGGCTATATAGACTGTAGTAATCTTTTCGCACTTTAACTCTGCATATATGTAGCGAATATTAATATAGCGCTACAGCAATCGACCTGTTGACTGGAGCGTATTCCAGCCAGATGGAAGTCAGTCATGCGTGACTGGCGGGAAGGAATGAGTTAGGCATACAAGGGGGCGTTTTCGCGACGAATGTTCAGTTGGTCAGAAGGAACTACAAGAGTCAGTCGAGTGTGCTAATGCTATGGAGAAGTAAGTAACGAATATGCTATTTGTATTTAATGAAAGTAATTAAATGGAATATTGAAATAACGTGATACTAGTTGTAGTTAGAGAATGTGTCATTTATGTGAATTAGACTAAAGTGAATTGACGAGTGTAACGTTATATAGAAATAACGTGGTATTGGTTGCAGTTATGAAAGGTGTGTCACTATGTGAATTAGATTAAAGAATTGACGAGTGTAACGGTGTATTGGAATAAGCCTTCAATAAGGTGATAGGTTATTAGTTGAAGTTACTGTAGTTTATTTATTTATTTATTTATTTCGGAAATTTTTATATAGCGCCTCTTCAAGGTAGGCTACTCAGAAGCGCTCCCGGCCCAACCACGGCTAAATAAAACAGTCTTTAGGTTCTTAAGGAACAGAGCGGAGTGACCTCTGGGAATTAGGCGCAATGCAACAGGAAGACCATTCCAGGTGATAGGACCAGCAACTGAGAATGAACGACGCTGTCGCATAGCAGTCCGCGCGCGGGGAACCAGAAGCTCAATTTGGTTCGCCGATCGAAGGGTGGATCGACGCAGAACTCCTAAGGTGGAACAGCAGAGTTCTCGAAGATATGGTGGAGCTAGTCCTTCAATGCACCGCCTAACCAAGGCACAGACCCTGTATGAAATCCGCTGTTTAGAAGGGAGCCAGTGTAAGATATCCCGCATATAAGATGAGACATGGCCATATTTTGGGATATGACCAACAAGTCGCGCCGCAGAGCGGAGGACTCGTTCCAGGCAGTCAATCCGGCCAGCCGGTAGTCCATAATAGAGGGTGCTACAGTAGTCAAGGCGAGAAACTACGAAAGAGTGAACAAGAGTAGAGGCAGCACTAAAAGACAGAGAGCGTGAGACCACCTTAAGTTGACGCAACTGGTAGTAACAGCTTCGGCATAGAAGGTTTATATGCTGAGTGAAAGTCAGCTCTTGATCTAAAATAATACCAAGGTCCCGCACAAAAGGTGAGAATGTAATCAGAGGAAACTCTAATGCTAAGGCGTCCATGTCTATTTTTGCCAGTTGTTGACGCGTTCCAAACCAGATATATTGCGTCTTGGTAGGGTTCAGTCTCAAACGGTTAGAGGACATCCAGGCCTCCAAGGTTTCCATGGCCCTACAAATTTCTCGAACCGCATCAGCAGCGGCAGATGCTGAACAGTGAGCATATGCCTGGAGATCATCAGCGTAGGATTGACTTAGGATTGCATTTGCCAGTAAAAGTGGTCCAAGGTCTGCAGTGTATATTATATATAATAGGGGACCTAGGACAGAGCCTTGGGGCAGTCCAAACGGGGCAGGTGTCCATGATGATCTAGTAGTCCCACAAGCCACAGTGTAAGAACGGTCCTGAAGGTAGGAAGTAAGCCAATTTAGAAAATTTCCTGAGATGCCAAAAGAGATAGAAAGTCTAGTTAAAAGGATATCGTGGTCGACGGTATCGAAAGCGGCGCTCACATCGAACAACGCCAAAAGGGTGACCTGGGAGTTGTCAATGGCCGCATAGATGTCCGAAAGAAGGCGAAGAAGTAAAGTCTCCGTGGAGTGGTCTTTCCGGAAACCTGATTGAAAAATTGGAAGGAGATCATTTTTATTAAGGTAGTGGGTGAGCTGGGCAGCTACAACTTTTTCAATTACTTTAGACAAAAAAGAAACCTTTGCTATGGGTCTAAAGTTAGTTGGATCCGCCATATCCGAACGTTCACTCTTAGGCACTGGAACGACGATTGGCCGTTTTTGTGACTCAGGAAGCACACCATCACGGAGAGAACTATTGCAGAGGAGTGTTAGAAAAGGCAGTAGAGTGTCGACTAACTCTTGGAGGAGGGACGTAGGGAGAGGGTCTAGTTCGCAGGTCTTCGGTGCAGAGGTAAGAATGATTCGTCGCAGCTCTTGAGCTGAGATAGGGTTCAAGGAAGATAACTCACAGTTAACCGGAGGAAAGATCGGGGGTGAGCAGTCAGCCGTAGCGTTCCTGACGGTGTTTACCTTTGTAGTGAAAGCGTCTAGAAATGCATCGGGCGAAAAGAGAGGCGTGGTAGTGTTGCCTCCTGGTCGGGCACGTCCAAGGAGGTCATTGAAGGTCGACCAGAGCTTCCTGGGCTCTCTTGAATGGCAGGCGATCTTTTGCTCCCAATGCGCTCGTTCCTTTTCTTTGTATTTCCGATGCATTTCACGGACGTATTTCACAAAATTGGTGCAGTCGGTAGATGATTTAGTTCGTCTGTAACGTCTCTCTAAGCAACGAGCATGGCGGCGGAAGGAGCGACACTCGGCGTCGAACCAAGGTGTTAGAACGGAACGACGTGTCTTTGCCGGGTGTAACGGAAGTAAGGTGTTAAGAACATCCGTCATGGTCGAATCGTAGATGGCGAACAGGTCTGTGGTCGACGCATCAGTTAGGGAAGATGGATCAGCAATGGCAGGAACGCTCAGTAAGGACTCACGGAATGTAGTACGGTCCAATTGCCGCCAATTACGAACTTGCCTTTCCATGTGAATTGGTGCCTGATGAAGGAATGGCACAGTGGCAATGACGAGGCTATGGTCCGATATTGTTGGAGGTTGTATAATTAAATCTGTCAACTGGCAATCGTCCCGTGTGATAATCACATCGAGCAAACCTCCGAGTTTATGAGTTGGACCAGTCACATGTTGGACCAGTCCGAGCTGTTCAGTAATGGTCGAAAACTCAACTGACATATGTAGCTCTGGATTTTCGAGGTGAAGGTTGAGGTTATTTTAATAGTTATTGAAGTTATTTTAATAGTTGAAGTTATTTTAATAGTTGTATCATTGATGTGAAATAGACGAAGGTAGCGGTCTATGTTTTATGAACAGGAAAATGACTCTGCATGGACATGGAATTGTGTATATGAATAGGCCTATGGACAATAGGTTAGGCTATATAGTTAATGGTGAATACTTGCTTGTGAATAATGTGCTTGTAGACCCTAGCGGTCGGTGTTGGGTGAAGAAAGACGAAGAGAAAGGACGAGTGTTGAATTCATTAATATTTGAACTTCGTCACAATTTATCAACTTCTAAGTAATTTTTCTACAATTCTCATAATGGACTCGGACTTTTAATTATGCACATAAGTATATTCTTAATTATTTTGCCAATTTTATATCCACACTTTGGCATACATACATTTATTCTTACCCGTCGGCGCCAAATGGCTGGCATGATAGCACATGGCATCAGGGCTGTTTTTAAGAAATTTTTATAACTGCACAACCGCTTCTTTCCTTTCACATCATTCATGGTAAATTACTTGTAATCGAAAGACAATGACCATTTGTTGCTAGTTTTAACTGTAGAGAAGTGCTTTTACAACTGCACAAATCCATTTAGAACTGCAAATTTTTGTACAGCTGCACGTTAAAAAAGCCCTGCGTGGCATGCTATATAAATTACTAATTACATTACATTAAATTAGATTGACAAGACTTATTTGTAGTGTATAAATCGTGTCACTGCCAGTATAATTATTTTAATGATTTCTTCACAATAGTATTGATACATGGCATACAGGTATTAAGTTGTATAAGATCTGAATCAAAGGCTAATGACTGATTGTTCAGTCATTTTCTTTAGCAGTCCAATTGTATCGGGCTCTAATTGGCAATTGCACTAATCATGGCAATTGACCAGAATGCAAAGCTGTTTAAGTTTAATTGACTAATTAGTGCCAAATGCATTAAAAAAGGGTTGAACAAAAGTTCTTATTAGAAAACAAAAGTAATTAGCCAAATTCAAATGTTTACTGTGGAAAAAGGTACAACTACAAGTGAGATCAGCCTAGAGCTATGTTAAATGCACAATGCATCAATAATCATTAAGAGCACAGCATAAGGTTTACGAAAAGTCATGACAAACTACTTATTACTCAAAACAATGAAATCTTATTCCCTGCACAAAACAAGACCAAGAGTCACAGTCCGGTTCTGCCGATTCAGCACCAAAGACACTAATCACTAGAAAACCAGCAAACATCGGTCAATTTTCATGCCAAGTTATGGCACACTGCATTACGATGTAAACATAAAAAATGAATAACTGCCGTGCATAACACTTTTTTCAGCCTATGTTATATAAGACATTGGGAATTTTAAACTCAATTAAATTGTAAACTCAAATTGCAACCAGGAAATGCCATAATCTGAAATTTCACGAAAAGTATTCTATGGGTGAAGGAACCAGTTTAGCAAATGAATTACCTTTAAATATAATGAAGCCATCCATCAACATCAGCAAATGTAACTCATATTATACTAAGCAATACTGAAATCTGCTGCAGTTACAAATAGAAAGATTTTACAAAAACGTGAAGCTGTTGAAACTCAAATGGAATTTAATTAAAGTTTAACTTGCTCGAACACAGCCAAGCCCAGTGTCACGATATACGCAATCCTGCAAATTGTGCGGAGCCTTGCGCTTGCGTGCTGGCAGTTTACTAACAAACGATGTGTAGTCGTGTTTCTCAAGAGCTGGTGGAACGACGACTTTGCGAGCCTGTCTCAACCGACCTGGACCAATTCGTCTCCGACCTGAAAGACAAAGCTTTCGGCGACCGATTGCAGTCGGTTGGACTCCGATCCTGGCACCAAAACGCCGACGATGAGCCGCTGGTACACCACTGTACCATGGGCGCCCGCAGAAATTTTTGCAGGAGGGGGCAAAAATTTTACGATGGTCACGATTAAATTTTTTCGTGGCAAAAGCACGAAAAATACAGCGCTGGAAATTAAGAAAATGGGTATTTTTTCAAAGGTTTCTTAATACAAATTTTTCAGTTTTATTTTTTGCATTAATTTAATATGAATAGTTTCCTGAGTGCGGAAAAAATTATTAGAAATCCAAAAGTAGATGTTAAAAGTAGGTTCATGAAGAACACTATATGCATTTTTGTTCTATAGAAATATGTAAACGTAAATATCTGACTTTCACTGTGTTCTTCATTCGTATCGTTAGTTAGAAATTTGTTAAAAGCTCAAAAGTAGTAGTTAGAAAAACTGGTGTCACTTTTCCAGGGGGGGGGGGAAGTGCCCCCCCTTGCCCCTATGTGCGGGCGCCCATGCACTGTACTTTCCAAAAGTGCTTATGGCACTTACCAGATCCGCTTCCGTTGTATCATGGTGATCAATGTTCTTCAACATTTTGCGCACTGCTGGAACAAATACGTCGGGATTTGATGCCAGGCCAGCATTAAGTCTGTGGAAAACCATTTGAAGTTTGTCTTGCTCTTCAAAAGACAGCTGAGCTTTAGAGTTAGCTGACGGTTCTGATGGCGAATCAAAGTTTGTATTATCCAAAGAAGAAGTACTAGGTAAATCAGTTGTCATGGAGATCGATTGTGACGAGCAATCATGTAAATCTGCAAGCCAGCAGTGTTGTTGAAAGTATCGGGCAAATGTACTTAAGTAAAAGTAAAAGTAAAATGGCTTTTATTTACTTAAGTAAAAGTAAAAGTACTCATCACAAATTTTACTTAAGTAAAAGTAAAAAGTAGCCCCTTCAAATAATACTTTTAAAGTAAAAAGTAAAAGTACCGAGTCTTTCTATGAGCTTAATGCAATCGATTAAAAACCTTCAAAAATACTAAATTCTCGAAATGGCACTTATCATTGAGTCTAGTACGCACGCTTCCTATGCATTGTTAGCACAATGCACAGCTGAAGAGTCGTTCTGCTGCAGAAAATGGCAGTGCATCTGTAACGTCCTATGAGGCCGCTACAATTTAACCTCCTTTTAGGCCGCTCGGCGTACTTACTTATTAATTTGCGGCCTTGCTAAATTTGCGACCGGCCTTCGGTTTTAGCCGCTTTTAGATCTGACCTCCGGTGCAGTACTTCGCTGCAACAGAAAGTGTCGCATTGCGACACTCTATTTTTAGATTCGGCCAACGTGTAAGTCGCTGATTGGTTGATCCAGATCACGTGACCGCTTCCAACGCCGAAATGCGGAGTCGACTGGAAGTTTTCATCGGAGTGAGAGGTCGGCTCGTGTAGACAAGAAATTCTGTATATTCTGGGTCTAAAAATGCTGAATGTGTGGCTGCTTGCCTGATTTCATGAAAAAGAATATACCGTTGACTAAGCGACTGGTTTTGGGACAGTTTGCAGCCGATTCTGTGTGAAACTTTATTGTCATATATTCCAATATTCGGACAAGAAATCTTCCGTTCTTCTTTTCATATTTGAATGCGAGTGTTGGCCAAATTGCACGGAAATTCCCAGGAAAGTATTAACTAATCTAATTGCTCCATAACAGAATCCGAAACCAAGTGTAGTTAATTAATTAGAAATAAATGTTCACTGATAATAAGAATTGAAACCTAAGTCGATATTGAATAACGGTTGAAAGCTACCGTCTGAATTGTGATTCATTATACCTGACTGTTAATTATAAAACGCGATTACTGGAAATAAGGTTGTGCACGCCTGTTGATTATTTACGGAGATTCTGCTGACTTTGAAGACATATTGCATAGTTATTGAAGAACAATATCTAGGCCCGATCACCGATGTTAATTGTCAGTAACGCTTATTCATTATACTCAGTTGAATTGTTTAATTAAAATAAATCAAATCTGACGTTAATAAATAACTGAATAATGGAAACTTCTATAAGGTCTGAGGATCACTCTGATGAGGAATTAGAGGAATGCATAACTGAAGGGGAGAAGGGAGGAACCCCTGACCGTCTTGACGAATTAGAAATAAAGGGTAAACAAGTTGGGGAACTCTTACTAACCGTTTCAGAAACCCTGGGGATGTTCATGGAACGACAGGAGTCCCAATTCAAGAGCCTTAGTCAAGAGATAAGCCACTTACAAGAGCAACACCACCGGGGTAGTCTTTCCCGAGAAGAAGGTGAGGTAATGAGGGAAAATAGAAGGGAAGGGTTGACCACATCTAAGGATTGGGGATTTACACAACCTGTTGAAGGGGATTTGAACCCAGACGGTCTTCAATTCGAGGAAGCCGTCGTTCCCAGACCGGGAACCGCAGACATATGTCGCCACTCGACCGAAGTCAATCCTGGTACCGATGAGAGACATCCCCGTCCTGAGGTGGAAGACCCAACCCTAAACTACGACTTTACCAGAGGGAAATCAATGGATCCCGTAGATCTTACCTACTTAGATGGACCTGTAGTCTTACCTGACAATAGAGAACGCCTTCAACAGTGCGGCGCCTCGATTGAAATCCTAGGGCGGGCTCCTACCACTTGGGAGGCTGAAGAGCAATACCAGGGGTGGGACCCGAGGTCACGTGGGCTTCTTTCGAGGTGGGGGCAGGCCGTTACACTTGGTACCAGAGCTAGTGGGGTTTTGAAATTAAGGTCAGATACAGAGGTTCAAATCCAATCTAGTGCAGATACAATTGACACCAGATTAAGTAAGGTAAAAGTAAGCTCAGGTACATTTGGTCCTAGACTAAGTGAGGTTTTGGAACTAGGTTCAAATACAGCTGACGCTCAGGTCCAACTTAGTCAAGATACAAGGGCCAGAAAAGAACCCGAAATTGTTAGGAATGAAACTGTCTATCATAGAGATTTAAATACGATTTATGAAAGCTTTGACTATGAGTCGTATATGCGCAAGAAACAAAACCGGTTAAATAATGATATAACCGAACAATTGAAATGCAATAGTGAAGACTCCGAAATAACTGATATGCGGCCTTTACATCGATTTGTGCTCGACCCAAATGCGATAGCTATAGGGCAAGACTGTTTGAAAACATGTACTAACTCTGGAATGTTAGTTGTAGATAAATCAAATGGGGATTTGTCGTTCACACGAGAGTACGACTGGGGTCCACGAGATGCACATCCTCGTCGTCCCATGTCAACTGCAACTCCACGGGCTGCCACCTTCCCATACTCGTCGTACCAATTCATGAACACTGAAACTGGAGACCTTCGACGATCGAATGAATTTCCTCCACGAATCATCTCTTCGAAGAATGTGGGTATGCACGACGTCCAGGTACGTGAAATGAAACCTGAATCAGAAAAGATCGCGTTCGCTTCTGCTTCGATTCCTCGTATGCCCATCCTGACGACATCTTCGAGTCGGCCGATAATGTCAACGATGTCTTCGTCGCTAAAAACTCAGGTTACCCAGAGCTACAAATACTTACCTCCTGAGACAGTACAGCCCATCTTCGTGCCTTACTACGGTCCAGTCTCGTACAATGAACAGGCTGCCCTGGCGAAACAATTAATGCAGTGGCCAACAATGAAACCGATTGTCGCGGGTGGTCTCCAAGATGAACTGCCTAATCCGTTCATACTCGGGAGCGGTGTTGCTTCGGAAAAACCGCCCACAATCGTCAGCTCTTGCGCTCGAGAGTTGTCGCCGAAAAAGGACACTGCCGAACCGTCTCGATCCGAACCAATTGCTCGTGAAAGGAAAGAACCTGCTGGAAAACTACTAACTGAACATTCAAATTTTCCAGATAGAAGAATGCCATCGCAAATGAAGCTGGACCGATACAACGGTAAGACCTCAGTAGAAGTGTTCCTTAAGAAGTTCGAAGTATGTTCGAAAAGTAACCGTTGGACTGAAGAGGAGAAACTGGCCCAACTGACGTGTGCGCTAGTAGAACCGGTAGACCAACTTCTGCATGAATTCGACTCGGAAGCCATCACCACCTGCACCGATCTAGTCGACCGTCTACGACTACGATACGGAAGTTTGGACCAGGCAGCCTTGTACCAAACCAAACTGAATACTCGCCGTCAGAAATCGGGTGAAGATCTCGGTCAGCTGGTACAAGACATCCGGAAGCTTATGATTTTAGCTTTCCCAGGACCGTCGTCCGCGCATAGTGAGACAATCGCTATTCGAGCTTTTCTTGACGCTCTGTCAGACAAGAACCTAGCTCTTAAGGTAAGAGAGCGAGAACCGACCACGTTAGATAGCGCCTACAAAATCGCTCTCCGGTTGGAAGGCTACCGCCGCGCTGATGAAGATACCACCGGGTCTCACGACCGTCGACCGGGTCGCATCAAGACAGTGAGGGAAGTGGACTTCAACCTCGACGAAAAATTCAACCAGATGCAAGAGACGCTGACTCGACAGTTGAAAGAAATGTTCCAGAACCAGTTGAGTGCTACTTCAACTGAGGGGCAGTTTCGGCAATGGCAGCCGCAACGTTCGTCACCATCCTGGGGAGGAACCGGAACCAACAATCAACGATGGAACCGAAATAGAGACAATAACTTTCCACGGGTGAAACGGGACAATCGTCGCTGCTATGAATGCAACCAACCGGGACATTTGGCTCGCGTTTGTCCAGAACGTCTCCAGAGGTCGCCAGCGGATGAAGAATTTGAAGAAACCGCCGGGAATCCTGAAGGTAACGTCAGACACGTCCAAGGTAGGAATGATGCCTACCTGTCGGTGAAACTGAATGGAAGATCCCTCCTAGCCTTGCTTGACTCTGGCTGCGAAATGACATTATGCCCTGCTTCGCTAGTAGACCCAAAAGATGTGCAGAATTCTGAACAGTCCTTGCTAGCTGCTAACGGGTCTGCTATTCGTGTTGTGGGAGAGACAATACTGAAACTGCAAATCGACGGTCATGAATTCCAGATTCCCTGTTTAGTCACAGAACAGGTATCTGAACTGATCCTTGGACTTTCCTGGATGAAAGACGAAAATGTACTTTGGCATGTCGGTCGCAACTGGATTCTGGCGGGAAGTCACCGATTCGACGTTCACTGCAAGCCACGTGTGAGACTGTGTCGCAGAATAGTAGCTTCCCGTGACCATGGAAGAAAGGAAGAAATCCATGCCGTGCAATCGACTTCGAAACCTTCGGAGGAACCATGGACCAGCCAGCCGAAAGCTGCAGGAACCGGAACTCCGCGCCTGAAGAAAATTTCTGATTCGTCGAACTTCACTTCGAATCTACTCTCTCCTAAGGTGGTAGCCCGGAATCCTTCTAACGAGGGTGTGCATCCTTCTCCCGGCTTCGCAAACCCTCCCTCCGTTGGTGTACATCTTCCGTCTGTTCTCACCGACTTCTCTTCGGAAGATGTGCATCTTCCCTACGTCCTCGCCGCCTATCGAGCAAGTGAAAGTGAAAGCACCGGATTCACACCTAACCGGCTGTTCCTGTCAAGAGAGCTGTGCAGGCCGATTGATTTAGTTTTAGGAGATGTTCCAGTTGCAAATGCTTTGTCTAGTACCGATGATTTTGTTGTGAATCAAATTGAGAATGTGCAAAATAATTTTGAAATTGCTCGAAGATTTATGCAGCGCCATGTCACTAACAGAAATTTCCGGTATGATATGTGAGTGAAACCCGCTAGGTTTCCCATAGGTCCTTTAGATTTGGAGACCTTGAAGGGATTGAATAATCCTGAAGTTGAGGAATTAATGTCTGTTGCGAGACCTCGCAGGAACATTGTTCGCCCTGTAAGATATAGGTAACGTTACATGTATGTAGTGTAAGATAATATCGCGTAATGGCGATCGGTTTAGGCTTTGGCGAGAAGCCTGATTTGAGTTCCTTTGGATGAAAATGCATATGAATTTTTGTTTCTAGACTTGATCTAGGTTAGATCATGGGGGTAGGTAAGAATTGTTTACTTGTCGTTCTATTGCATTGTTTTCTTTGTTGCCACGAAGAAGGGCAAGATTGCTGTGCTTGTATGTAGTATAGAAGATGTGATTGCATAACCGTGATTAATTGATAATCCCTGATGAGATTGTTAGCTATTTTGAATTCTATACGGTTAGTGAAGGTAGGGTTCAGATGTAGAATAGTGGGTTGTAATTGTCCAGACAGCGTTACGGGTCTATTCTATTATATTCCGTCCTGTAAGGTGGACGTAGAAAGTCTATTGCATAAGTCAGGGAGAAATCCGTACTAGCTTCTTGGGTATGTTTCCCTGAATAGTAAATCCTTTGTTTGCTATTTCCGGAAGGTCTGCTCTGTTATGCTCCGTCTTGTAAGGTAGACGTCGACAGACTATTACATAGGTCCAGGAGAAATCCGTCCTAGTGTGGCTTGGGTATGCTTCACTAAGCAGTAAAGCCTTTGCTTAATAGTTCAGCCCTAGTGTAACGTGTAAGGTGGGTAATGAAGTGTTGACTGCCCATCGCTGATAGCGATTGTATGCTGAACTAAGGAACAGAGTTTCTTCAGAAATCTCTTTGGTTACCGGAGAGGATAGAATTTCAAAGAAATAGTCTTCTTTTATTGTGTAACGTATATTTGGTTCACAGTTATTGGTAATCTGTTAAATGGAATTGTAATGTACTGATTTGTTAGCATAATCTAATAGCTTAGTAAGGATTGGTGCCGGAGCAGGGAATATTGTGTTTGGAAGACATTTATTAATCCTAGTAAGTGGCTCCGTGCAAGTGATGGATTAGGAATGATGACTATAAATTGTGTTAACTGTAAACTTGATTCAGCCAGGCTGAGAGTAATTTTCAGCGCAGAGATTCTTTGTGATACTCTTTAATTGCTGATACCAGTTTCGTGATGGTTATAAGTTTAGACTTGGTAATTCTTTTTGGGGCACGAACCCTTTTTCACCTAAGCGTACCGGGGCTGTCGGTACTAAACTTGATTTATTTTGGGCATGAACCCTTTTTCACCTAAGCGTACCGGGGCTGTCGGTACAATGTGTATCAATTGAGGATCTTGTTCTTACGTAGTACCGTAGTAAATCAGTTAAGGTTGCCTGTTTATATTGTTTGGTTTCGGACCCTGTTCTGGAAATTTTCCATTAAGGTGGAAAATTGGATTAAGTGGGGGGGTGTGTAACGTCCTATGAGGCCGCTACAATTTAACCTCCTTTTAGGCCGCTCGGCGTACTTACTTATTAATTTGCGGCCTTGCTAAATTTGCGACCGGCCTTCGGTTTTAGCCGCTTTTAGATCTGACCTCCGGTGCAGTACTTCGCTGCAACAGAAAGTGTCGCATTGCGACACTCTATTTTTAGATTCGGCCAACGTGTAAGTCGCTGATTGGTTGATCCAGATCACGTGACCGCTTCCAACGCCGAAATGCGGAGTCGACTGGAAGTTTTCATCGGAGTGAGAGGTCGGCTCGTGTAGACAAGAAATTCTGTATATTCTGGGTCTAAAAATGCTGAATGTGTGGCTGCTTGCCTGATTTCATGAAAAAGAATATACCGTTGACTAAGCGACTGGTTTTGGGACAGTTTGCAGCCGATTCTGTGTGAAACTTTATTGTCATATATTCCAATATTCGGACAAGAAATCTTCCGTTCTTCTTTTCATATTTGAATGCGAGTGTTGGCCAAATTGCACGGAAATTCCCAGGAAAGTATTAACTAATCTAATTGCTCCATAACAGAATCCGAAACCAAGTGTAGGTAATTAATTAGAAATAAATGTTCACTGATAATAAGAATTGAAACCTAAGTCGATATTGAATAACGGTTGAAAGCTACCGTCTGAATTGTGATTCATTATACCTGACTGTTAATTATAAAACGCGATTACTGGAAATAAGGTTGTGCACGCCTGTTGATTATTTACGGAGATTCTGCTGACTTTGAAGACATATTGCATAGTTATTGAAGAACAATATCTAGGCCCGATCACCGATGTTAATTGTCAGTAACGCTTATTCATTATACTCAGTTGAATTGTTTAATTAAAATAAATCAAATCTGACGTTAATAAATAACTGAATAATGGAAACTTCTATAAGGTCTGAGGATCACTCTGATGAGGAATTAGAGGAATGCATAACTGAAGGGGAGAAGGGAGGAACCCCTGACCGTCTTGACGAATTAGAAATAAAGGGTAAACAAGTTGGGGAACTCTTACTAACCGTTTCAGAAACCCTGGGGATGTTCATGGAACGACAGGAGTCCCAATTCAAGAGCCTTAGTCAAGAGATAAGCCACTTACAAGAGCAACACCACCGGGGTAGTCTTTCCCGAGAAGAAGGTGAGGTAATGAGGGAAAAGAGAAGGGAAGGGTTGACCACATCTAAGGATTGGGGATTTACACAACCTGTTGAAGGGGATTTGAACCCAGACGGTCTTCAATTCGAGGAAGCCGTCGTTCCCAGACCGGGAACCGCAGACATATGTCGCCACTCGACCGAAGTCAATCCTGGTACCGATGAGAGACATCCCCGTCCTGAGGTGGAAGACCCAACCCTAAACTACGACTTTACCAGAGGGAAATCAATGGATCCCGTAGATCTTACCTACTTAGATGGACCTGTAGTCTTACCTGACAATAGAGAACGCCTTCAACAGTGCGGCGCCTCGATTGAAATCCTAGGGCGGGCTCCTACCACTTGGGAGGCTGAAGAGCAATACCAGGGGTGGGACCCGAGGTCACGTGGGCTTCTTTCGAGGTGGGGGCAGGCCGTTACACATCCAGCGTGCACCACCCATCGAAAATCTATTTTTAGGCATGCAAATTTGAATAAGCTGTCTTAGCTTAGCGAAACGAAATGTTAATTAGCGCACTGAAGTAACGAACATTGTAACGAGTGTCGCATAAATTGTAACGAAGTAAAAGTACTGAAATATGGGTAAAATGTTACTTCGTTGAAAGTAAAAGTATTTCATTTTTTCGATACTTCGTTACATGTGAAAGTACTCAAACTTTTACTTAAGTACAGTAACGCGTTACTTTTACTTCGTTACTGTACAACACTGCAAGCCAGCCTTTTGGAATTTTTACAGTAGAGCCAAGTGCCACCTCAAACAGCTTGCTCCTGGTGTCCATACTCGCAGTGTTGTAAGCTGAGCTTATATACCTGTCGAGGTGCAGCAACACTGCAGATGCATGTTTGCACAACTTACCAGAATTTCCAATCCAGCAACTGCAAAATCCTCGGACGATGTCGACAGTATAAAGCTCGGAGGGAGTAGCAGGATTCTGGCTCTGTACAGCGAAAGTACCGACCTCTGGCAGCTCAATAACATCAGTTGGGGTAATTCCGGATGGATCTGGTAACATATTCTTCAGGAGACTCTTGGTGTAGCGACCGTTGGAAAAGTCAAGCAAACGTTGTACTATATATGCTTCGTACCTAGTAAGAATGAAATCGACTAGCTGGGTGAGGTTGAACGCTTGTGTTCTGTCCAAAATAATGTCTTTCAATATGCGGAAAACAATTTCCACGTAATTGGTTGTGTTGCTGCCTCGCATTGGCAGGTTCTTGCGATAGCACTGTGCCCAGTCATGTCGGAGGTCCCACAAGTATGCTAGGTAATTGTGAAATCCGGGATACTTGCCATAAACAGGCGATGCAACCAGGATGGTATGTAAGGACTCGAGTTCTTCACATAGGCGCAACCACGCCCTAAAAGTTGGGGGGACCGGGACCGTTGGAAATTCTTAGTAGGAGTAAAAATAGCGAGCGCGAAACGCTGTACTAGGAGCCGCGATTGCCGAAGGAAATAAGCACTAACGACTATAGGGGTATATGGGGAGTGTTGTAAGCTCCCCATAGGGGATCGGGGTCTGGGGCGGAGCCCCAGCAACTGACGCAATTTTGAGCATTTGATGCCAAATCGAGTGCATTTTGGGTTCTAGTTTATCTGAAATTTTGCAACGATCATATGGAAATAGAAGTACCTAAACCACCTCAATCTGTGAAAGTTTAAATCCAAATCACTCAATGAGCCATAAAATTGACATTAATTTTGACATTGCTTTGCAAATTAAAAAATCACAGCTTCTGCGGATGCAAAGCTTACCATAAAAGGGCCTAAATGGACAGAAGTCATGCAACAAATACTCAATAATTTTAACAGAGAGTCTAAAGACCAGGGGCGGATCCAGGGGGCCAATCCGGTCATGGCCCCCATTGAAAACTGCCATGGGACGTGGTCCCCCATTTGGTCTGAAGTTAGCAATACGAATATAAGTGTCATGGATATTGCCCCCCCTATTCGGAAAATTGCATGGGACGTGGCCCCCCCGTTCGGTTTTCAGGTTGAGGACTAAAAAAAAGGTCATCAACTTTTGGCGGATATGAAATGGTATGATTTTCCAGAAAATTTTGGCAGATCAATAAAAAACCTTTTTTAGGCAAATTTATTCCCCTTTTCCCATCCAAGATCTAAGAAACAGTTCTGGATCGGCCACTGCTAAAGTCTATAAGATCTTTTGATTTTAATGTACACATAAATTAAGACACAATGAAACCAAAGAATGAGAATCATCAGTGTTCATTTCCATCTAACCGGGAAAGGGACATAAGTCCCGCTTATTTTTAGAGAAACCTATCTAAAAACGGTAAAATGGTAATTTTTTATTGTCTTACAACAAATACCCCTAATATTCATTTATTCAATTGCACAATGTCCATATAAATCAGCATAGAGTGGAACTAAAGATTTAGAAACATTATTATGTGTCAATTTCTATCTTTTGACTGTATAGGCCTATATCCATGGAGGTCTCAAAACACGATATATCATAAGCTGAATGCTTTGTGTTGACTTGGGGTGAACGAGCGGCCGAAGGAGGATCGGCGAGGCGCGAAGCGCCGAGCAGGGAAAATTTTGAATTTCCACACTGCAGTCAATGCATTTTAGGCTGTCATTTTACGAAATTGCGCAGCATTTCAGTGCTGACTTCAGTGGTTGAAGACTTATAAAGCATCTCCTCAAATTGTATTTTTTTCCCGAATTTCCATGATGTAAAATTTGATGTTTAAAATTCTAAAACTATAATGATATAGCCTTTTAGGCCGTCTTTTACTCAATCATTTCAGTGTTGATGATTGTAATTCTGTGACTTCAGAAACGTCTCTCACATTGTTTAAATATTTTCAGATTTCTCAATTCATCCTCTCAAACCAATTTCTCATAATTTAATTGAAAACATTGCATGATTTAAGACTTCAATAAATGTCTCCTCCCTTTGTTTAATTTTTTTATTTTTATACTGCTATGGTAGCATTCTTAGCTGCCATCTTAACTAAATTGATCATTACGTAGAAACAATGGACAACACTGCAGAAGTTTACGATGATATTTAATAAATATTTCTGAAATTTTGGAGATGGATTTAAGCACTTTCTTCCCCCGTCAGAAACGTTGGAGTGCTAGGCCGTAGCGAGGATTTGATTTCGGGAGGTGTTTCTTCGGCGGAGAATTTCTGACGACTTTATTTCTGAAAACACTTTTTTTGTCGTCAAAATGTCTGAGGACACCTTTGTTTAGTCGTCAAAAGTTCTGAAGACACTTTATTTTAGTCGTCACATTTTTTGAAGACACCTTTTTTAGGTGTAAAACATTCTAAAGACACCTTTTTTAGTTGTCAAAATTTCTGAAGATATCTTTTTAGTTGCCCAAATTTCTGAAGACACCTTTTTTAGTTGTCAAAATTTCTGGACACACCTTTTTTTAGTAGTCAAAATTTCTAAAGACCATCGCAATCTGCTTTCTTAGTATCTTTCGCTTAATTTCATGTTTTTTTCATTATGTGCTAGTGAATAATATTTTATTATTTTTACATTTTCCATTTCGGATGGTGTTTTCATGGTTTTATTTCATGGTTTTTACATCATGTGCTAGTAAATGCATTATATTATTTTTTACATTTTCCATTTGGGGGGGTGTTCAAACACCCAAAACACCCCCTAACTACAGCCTTGTTGGAGGGGACCGTCCCCGATGTTCCTCTGTGTCTACGCCCACGGTGTATACATACATTACCACAGAAACAAGACTGTAAGAATAAAAAGGGTAATTGAGAGACCTAACTAAATTAATCCTATGTGCATATAATTATTATGACAATTTCTGGCACATTGGACTGCAAAAGACCTGGTATTTTGCATTTGAAAAGACAAAAACATTCAAACCAGACACGAAAAAGGCCTTAACTTTTTACCAGTTCATTTTTAAATTTTAAGCCCGCTTTCCTCGGATATTCTCGGGGCAAACGGGTAAAAGATTAAGAAAGAAGGTCAAGACTGAAGAGTCACTTTTATATAACCAAATTCAGTATACGTGATTCACACTTAGCAATACACTCATGTGCAATCTGCGGGACGCCAACACTGTTGGGATAAGATGCCTGATAAAAACGTTCTTGACTCAGCCTTAATGAGCTGATAAACTATGTTTTAATATGCCAATCTGTATTCAAACGGCTATTAGCAGCAGTCACTGGCAAAAGTTGGAAAGGACCTCCCAAGCCTCGTCGAAAGTTGGAGGGGACCATCCCATTAATGGTCCCAAACCTCTCAAAAGTTGGAGGGGACGCGTCCCGTGGGTCCCATAGGGTGGTTGCGCCTATGGTTCTTCACCGTCCTTCGCATAAACTAGTGCCTTGAACTGAGAATAAAGATCCTGACGATCGTTACGATTGGAAATGCCGTGACTTGCATCTCGTAACCAGGACCACACTGCCTTCAAAACATGAAACACGCACAACATCAGTTGTGCTTCAGGAAACTGATGCTCCAAAACTCGACGCTCCTTCAAATCGTTGTCCGTCAAGATTACCTTTGGACACTTTCGTCCATGAAAACTGTCATCTGGGAAACATGTCTTAAGGCAAGACACAGCAGCCTCAAAAACACACTGTTGTTCGCTGCTACTGACTATAACTCCAAGAGGGATTCCACCGGCAGCAGTCGGACTAATAAAAAAGTACACTGTGTCTTTGTTTATCCATCCCACCCGCTGCATCGACCAGCACCAGTTCACTGGTTTGTATCACCTTCTGGTGAGCTCTAGCCATTACAGGTGAACAGATGGCAACAAAGTACTCGTTGTCAACACGTCCAAATTTTGCTGTTCCACCATCATTTTTGTTACAGTAGTCTTGAAGCAGTTTATCCAAGTCAGAGAACATGTCTTCACCAGACATTGCGCCATATTCTCGTTTGAACTCCGAGTCATATAGCTTCTCAACTCTGCTAAGAGATGGCACAAAGTGACCATCAGCAGCAACACGGAAGTAATCATCACCATGTTTCAGCAGCAAGTCAGTTTTCAGGCAGTGCAAGGCTGAGGAAGCAGTGTGGCCATGGTGGAACAGATCTAACAATGTTTGCTTTGTGTCTACACTCATATCCCGGAACTTCAAAGCAGCAGCATTGCCAACGGAGTGATTGTGACAATTGTTTATGATGACAATGGTTGGATAAGAACTATTCTTTGCTGCGCTTTTGCTTCTCGAGTACTTTAGAACCCTGAGTAATACAACATCAATTGACAAAGAAATGCATATTCGTAATAATTTGTAATGCCAAAATTTATACAAGTAAAAAAAATCAAAGTAATGTGAACCAACTTAGTGAAAACATAATTGATGGTGAGGTTCCAGCCAAAGATCCAAAGGGGGTCAGGTAGGTAGACAGTCAGTAGTCAAAGGTGGATGGTGTTTAGAGTTGAAGCATCAAGGGAGGAGATTGGGACATGATTTGTAGAAAAGGTGGTTTGGGTTATTTAATATTCATTTATAACTTAACTCTTAATAAAGCCGTTATGTATCATTCAGCTACCCAAGGCACTCGCATACGTAACGTCTCGTAATGTTTTCAATTACCCCACCACCCTCGAGCATTACGTAATTATGCAATGGCCCCTTTCAGCTTTGGCACCTGGACTGAAATGAATACTAAATAGAACACTCCAAATATACAGCAGGAGAAATGGTAATTCAAGCAATAGCCTAATAATACTAATAATGACAATAACAACAATAAAAATAATAACTATTATCATTATAATGTTAACAATAATCATAGGAGAGAAGCATTCCCTTAAGCATTGTAGAAATGTAGAAATTTCATGCACTTTTCACCTCTTAACAACTATTCGCAGTGACGCAGGACAACCAGTGTGTTTGTGCGGACGCTTAGTGTGTTGAGCTCGTGAATCAGTTTTGTGCTGGCACCTCATATCGAGTTGAAAAAGGTTGACCCGGCCTGAATGAGGATACGTTTTGCTGATAGCGCCTCTTCAAGGTAGGCTACTGTTACGTAACTAATGGAGCGCTTCTGAGTAGCCTACCTTGAAGAGGCGCTATATAAAATTTCCGAAATAAATAAATAAATGTCCTGCAGTTTCTTCAGCCAAGCCTAGCATAAAATAAATCCATGATTTTGAATTTTTACAAGCTTGCAGCATTATACGTAAAGATTACAATAAAGATTAGAACTGTTGCAGATGTACAGTTTTCCTGTTGTGTCTCAATTGGGGTAGGATATTTCAATTGTCTAATCCACCAGACATTGCCTTACATCGCCATCTTTATGCATTTATGACTATGATTATGACACATTTCCGCATCACCAACACTATAAAGAATTGTCGATTACTGTTATTGAATTGTGCAACCTGTCAATATTTGTTATTACTCTTATCATAAAGGCTCCACGGGTTTTTTCCCCAAAATATCTGACTAATGTTATACTTCGTCCTCACTCAGCCTTCTCCCACCATCCACTTCGTTTATACAATAGATTTGACCTTACAATACAATTTACACTGTTACGGTGAGTTTCAGGAGTTAGGTCACTGTTGGGGTAAAACATCAACTCTTGATGTATTGTTAAAATCTACAAATGCAATAATTATCAGGTTAGCAGCGGTACAACACGAGACAAACCCGTATAAAACGAGCAGGATCAAGCTCAAATAATTTTTTAAAGTATTTTCCCCAGCCTGAAATATTGCTGCTGTGACAGATGCTGGATCAGTCAGTGAAGTTGATTCACTTACTTCTTCCGTGACTGAAGACATCGTGAGTGTCTGCTGCGGATGTTGAGTTGCAGAAGAGAGCTTATTGGTGTCAACATCCATTATGACTTTCACCAGAACATCTTTCAAACTTTTTACTCCCAACGCCAAGCGAATGTCCTCACATTTTTGCTCAAATTTAAGTTTATCACTGTCGGTTGTAAAAGTTAATTCAAAATGTTTCCTTACAGAAGCGTAAGGGTAGCTATAACTCTTGGTAGATCCATCAGACAACCGTTTTTTAAATGTTCGCATGTTGCCAACTGCAACACCTGAAGTCGGTGTCGTTGGTACAGCGTAGTCTCCATCCATCTTTGGAAATAGTTCGATATAATGATACTAATATATGTCCACTAACGAAATACAATGTTATACTACTATAAGGTCCACTACTGAAATAAGATAATAATATAATATACAGACACGAGATATAAGCTGTATCGACTATGCGATTTAAAATGGCTATGAAGTGAAGAAATTACGAAGCTCAACTCTGCTGCAGCGAAATTCAAACTAGAATGAGTACTGCAGACCAAGACTCAATTGTGAAAGGGCATTTCCTAAGTTCATTTCCTAAGTTCATTAGCATAATTTGGCATGTGACCTAGTCTCTCTTCCTTAGGCTGTATATTAGCATCTGATATATTACTGGTGCAAATTCTTAGAATATGAAATACAGCTTACACTTGGCAGCTGAGGGACCAAATATAAACAATCCTACAGACTACAAGGTGACTGAATAGGGAGACGAACGTCTGTTACAGCATGAAGTGTCAGCTGAGAGCCGATTTAGTGCCCTGGGGAGCCTTCATCGCAGTCTAGTGTCTTTAGTGTTCCGGGTATAATAAGGCAACGGTGACAGCATCAACAGCTGGCATTTATATACAGGTTTACGACCCAAAGCTCGGTTATATATACAAGTGGTCAATTGATCGGGGTAGGCCAGAGGGAGGGTGAAGGGCCTAGGGTGGGGGCTACCACCGATCGACTGACCGTCCCTGCGCCTCGTCTTCATTCCACAAAGCGGACGATGTTGCCTAGGCTATGCATACAATTAAATTCAGCAGCCTATGCTTGTAAGATGTGTCAACCAAAATGAAATCAACGCCCATTGGCCGACAGATGCTTACTTGAACCGCCTACAGTCGTTGGTCACTTCATTCTACGAGGGAAACCGCCAAACCTAAACCTAGGGCTTTAATAAAACTTTAAGAAATTCATGCATCAATTAAGTGTTGAGGCCTCATTACTCATTGGTAGGCCTTCTAGGCATTATGTGAAATTAAAGCTTGCGGGGAAAATTGACTTGACTTCTTGCATTAGTAGTCACATAGACCTGAGCTAATGCCTATTACCTTGTCAGAAGTCGACCTTAGTCGGAAATCGGTTGTTTTTCTGCCAAGTCGGGTCAAGTCGTTTTGACTCCAAGAAATCAACTTTAGGGTCAAGTGGGGTCAGATTAGCAGACCAAAGTCACTCCCAGGTCTAGTCGACATGTAGCCTACATTAATATTATATTTACCCTGGCGCCAGCTTCGTCTCGAACTTCGGCTATCCGTATTTTCAACGTTGCTTCGCTGCTTTCTCTTAGATATGTAAAACCTTCCGGCAATGATGGAAATTCTGACATTATTGATCATAATTATAAAAAGAACTTCCGTAATTTTTAAAGAAATTAGTCTATCTTTACTAAATGGCGGAAAAACGTTAACCAAACGGAATCAACAACTAAACCTCTTACTGCCAAAGCAGAATGTCCATTTTTAGCTTGACCCATATACAGAAAGTCACGGGGTGAAGTATTAGCATAACTCCGCCTATTTTTGCTAAAGTCATCTGGGATCGGAGAAAATGCATTTGGGCGGAAGCGGAAAACCAAAATGCGGTCGGATTTCATATCACGCTAGGTTCTAACATTGATCGGCATAGACTCTAGATATAAGAACCGCATGTGTAGCAATAGGCCTAATATAGGCCTAACTGGATTTTAGTGAATTGAGCTTACCTATTGAAACTTGAAAGGCCTACGTCTCGAACTTATTTGAACGAAGAAACAACTTGTTTCACGGTTAAATATTGCACTATGCCACTTGTCTTATAAAGTTAGAGCCTAGAATAGTAGTAAGTTAGCTCGTAGGCCTACAATTAGGCCTATTAAGATTAGGCTATTGTAGGCCTATTGTAGTCTATAGCCTAGATGCATTTATATCCCGCCTCTCACATAGCCTGATGGCATTCAGAGACGCTCTCACCACGAAAAACTCCTGAGAAAATGGATGCCTTTAAAGAGTGGGAGACAAAGCCTATGAGGAAAAACTAGTCATTAGGCATGTAGTCTATATAGCTCGATCCTAGTCTTAGGCCTATAGGGAGAAACATCGTTTAGCCTAATAGGCCTACGTAAGTAACGTAATCCATAGACATTTGGCCTAATCTGTAATCCATAGGCATCTTCAGAGGGGGAAGTCCCCTCAGAAATGACATCCCATAATAGACATGATTGTGCTGCTGTAGGCCTAAGTGCTGTTATAGCCTATTTAGCCTACACGTATCATCTAGGCTACTATATTGCATTAGGCCTACGTGAATGGACAGCTGCAGCTGAACCGATATCGATTCCCGAAGCCGCTGTAGAATAGGCCGTAGGCTAGACGTGCTTTGTATGCTGCTAAATATAGGACCCGATGTGCAGGGCATTTTAAAGAAATTTTTAGAACTGCACAACCAACAATTTTTTCTAGTGCGGGATTGTTGACAAAAATTTCTCACGACCTTTTTTAGTCGTTTGTGAAAAATTTTCTCAAAAAATTCTCAACTAGGCCTAAATCTGCTGACCTTTTTTGTCACTTGTCAGATATTTGTCCCCAAGTTTTCTCCAGAAATGTCGCCGCATATAAAATCTGATGACCTTTTTTGTCATCCACTTTAAATTTGTAAACAGGGCCAATTTATTCGGCCTTCCTGCACAGCCTATTTTTCACTGCTCAAGCCCTTCGTTCTATCTTGCTCTTCCGTATAGCCAGGGTGAGAATTGCCGGGGTGTGTGGGGGGTTCAACCCCCCAGTCATTTTTAGAGCCCCATGTTAAAGTATGTTTTTCATACCCGAATTTCAAGTTTATCATAGGCCAACCCCCCCAGTTATTTTTCCACAATTCTCATACTGCGTATAGCCTACTAAACCGGTTGCAACTAGGCCTACGTTCTTTTTCTACTGATTATCACTGCCCAAGATTGCTTTTATAACTGCTCAAATTAATTTAGGCCTAGGCCTACAACTGCACATTTTGTGTTCTTAAAAAAGCCTTGCCGCTGTGTTGCAGGCTGTCAGTTCTGTTAGTAGCCTAGGCCGTAATTAAGATAACTGCATAGCATAGGCTAACAGTAGGGCCTATAGCCTCATATAGGCTACTGTAGACCGGTTGCGGTCTGTCAACCGGACTGTTGAATAAACGAATAGGCCTATTATTATAATTAGAATGCATTGAACGAGATGAATATGCAGATTATAACGGCGTTGCATAGTACTCAGGCCTATAGATTGAGAGATCTTTTATTAGAGACATTTCCAGCTATGGTTTGGCGACCAAAAAGGTGGATCTTTTAGTGAATGCATTATGCGTGCAGTGATGCCTAGGTAGCCATGCAGTGCAAAATATGATTATAGAAATCATGCTAAGACCAAAGATATATAATTATAGGCCTAGTTTTATCTTTAGACTCAACTTCATTAAAAAATTTGCCTTTGGGCCTAGTGTATTTATAGGCTAGGTTATGGAGACTGGAGTGCAACCAAAACGCATAGGCTATTAATAACATTTTTACTCTCTGGAGAATTTTGATGTCTGAGGTACACGCGCAGACACACACACGCACGCAGACACACACTCTTGTGTACAGGGGCCTACGTGTGCATGCACATTATGATGACGTTCATGTTATAGGCACTGTCCTTAACTATAAGCCCAAATAGGCCTATAGGCTAATAGGCCTATCATGGGTGCAGATAAATACACAGACTTTTACATGAATGCAAATACCAGCCTTTGTAGAGGCACCACGATGCTTCTTAGTCCACCACCGTGTGGCACAAATCAGTTGATCGGTTTATTTGTGCCGTATACACGTCCACGTGTTTGTGTGTGTGCGTGTGCGTGTGTGTGTGTGCGTGTGTGTGTGTGAGTGTGCGTGTTCCTTGTGTAATGTCAACCATATGTGTTTGGCACCTGATCCTATTATGAACATACTGGTCTCTAAATGTAATCACGCATATTTAGTTTTCCCTTATAGAATCGATATGATATATATGCCTTAGAATCGATATCTATAGACCTATATATAGTATTATAAAGGCTACATACGTATATATATATATGCACATTATGATCATGCATCTTACGTGAGAACTGTTTGTAACCATGGATTCCAAACATGCAACAACATGCTTCATAGCCTAGGTTCCACATGGTGCTGGGTTCACATTGGTAACGTAACGTATTCAGAAAACTATAATGGGACAGTGTAATCTTAAAATTTATAGCTCAAACGTCTACATTACTCTAATAGTCGAATTGGACTAATCCAAATGGAATTTATCTGCAGTGCGCACGACAATAAACTGGCACACCAAATGCAGATAGTGTTGCAAACGAATGGTAATTTGATTGCATATTAATCTTTCTGTTGCTCATGTAATTACAGTAAGCCTACTCATGACTGTATGTATTACTGCATGTAAGACTTTAGAAATTTAGAGATTACGATTAGGCTTACGATTACGATACGATCTCCTTGCGATATATTAACATATTATTTATTTATTAAAAAATGCCGCGAAACGGAATTCTCTCGGCTCTTCAGTTGGACGTAGCGATGAACCGCCAGCGGCACAACCTCACCGCGAGGGTCGTCGACGGCGATGAACTGCGTCGAGCATGCGAAAAGATCGTTGAAGCGACACGACACAACGACGCGAAGAAGGTGAGACGCTACCTCAACCGATTCTCCCAGGATGTGGTCCGAGTCTGCACGATGCCTGGATCCGAGGGCTACTCGGCCGTGACCTCGGCCTCTGATCACGGGCACGTCGACATCCTCCGCCTGATCGCAGACGCCAAGGTCCCGCTGCATTGGAACGATGAGCATGGATGGACAGCGCTGCATGTCGGAGCCCTGCGCGCACACGAGGCGGTAGTGAGGTATCTGTTCGAGTGTAGGGTGAACCTCGACTATAAAAGCCGAGAAGGGTGGACCGCCCTACACGTGGCCGTACGTCAAGGTCACGAGGTCATCGTGCGGGTTCTTATCAACGCTAAGGCGAACCTCAACGCCCCTGGCCCGGACGGTTGGACGGCCCTCCACCTGGCCGCAGCCTCAGGTCGACGGGACATCGTGGACGTGATCCTGAAGGGTCGTCCCGGGTGGCATCGCGCCAACCCCGTCGTTCAGAACAGCCACGGAGCGACCCCGATGTACGTCGCCTGTCAGAACGGACATTCGACGGTCGTCGAAGCGTTCGTTGGCACGGGATCGATGGAGGCGATCACGACTCGACAGAAAGACGGTTGGGGTCCGATCCACGTCGCCGCCGCCAACGGACATCTCCAGGTCGTGACGGTCCTGCTGGACAACTCGACCTTCGTTGATTTCCAGACGCGCAATGGAGAGACCGCCCTCTACCTCGCCTCGCAGAACGGTCACCCCGAAGTCGTCCTGCTCCTGCTGAAGAGCCTCGCGAGCGTTGAGCTGGTCACACGCGACGACTGGACCCCGATGATGGTCGCGTCAAACTGCGGACAGACGGACGTCGTCAAGGCCCTGCTGGACTCGGAACGGGTGTCAATCAACGCACAGAACCTGGATGGAGACACGGCACTCCATCTGGCGGCGGCTGGCAACCGGAAGGACACTGTGGCTCTGCTGGTGAGGCGGGGAGCAGACGTCGATCGCAGGAACAACCTGGGACAGAGCGCCATCTTTGCCTCGGCCAGGAAGGACTTCCGGGGGGTCGTGGAAGAGTTGATCGGAGCAGACTGTGACCTTGACCTTCAGGACTCTAACGGAATGACGTGTGCTCACGTGACCGCCATGCAGAACAGAGACCGCGTCCTTCAGATGCTCGTCAACCGGAAGGTCCGTCTGGACCTTCTGGACTCTGCTGGACGGACCCCGGTGCATGTGGCGGCGCTGCACGGGTCACGTGAGTGCCTCGTCATCCTCAACGTGGCCGGATGTGACGTCGGTCAGCATACGTCAGATGGATTTACGCCGATCTACCTGGCCGCACAGAACGGACACAAAAAGGTACATCGAACTATTCCAAAAAATAATTATTATATTCAGGGATTTTTAACGTGGTTGCACACAAAATGTGCAGTTCTCCATGGATATGTGCAGTTGTAAAAGCACTTCTGTACAGTAAAAACTATCAAAAAAGATCATTGTCCTCCGATTGGAAGTAATTTACCATAGAGGATGGAAAGGAAAAGAAAGAGTTGTGCAGTTATAAAAATTATTAATTAAAAACCGCCCTGGGTTTTGCGCTAAATATGCACGACGTGAAATGTGCACCGTTTTCGTCCGTTCGTTGTTTGGTCTGTCTATCTGCGTGTGTGTGTGTGTGTGTGTGTGCCTGTATTTGTGCGTGCGTGTGTGTGTGTGTGTCTGTATTTGTGCGTGCATGTGTGTGTGTGTGTGTGTATTTGTGTGTGCGTGTGTGTGCATGTGTGTGTGTGTGTGTGTGTGTGTCCATCTGCCTGTCTGTAATAACAATGGCAAATTTTCTAGTCATATAAAGATAATCAATGTATAAAGATAAACTTTGTGTTCTTAACGAACTCTAACATTATTTACGCTACGAAGGCGACAGTGTGAGTTTTACTTTAAAATCGACAAACAGTCAATCAAATCAAATTCAGTTAGGCGTACATTACATTATTTTGGTTATAAAATGCATCTATAGGTGGTGGAGCTGCTTCTGCAATACGACGTCGACTACGAATCACCGGAGCTGCTTCACCAGTGGCGCCCTCTGCACATCGCCAGCCAAGCAGGTCACGTGGACGTCGTCGATTTGCTTATCGAGGCCGGAAGTTGCGTCAACGCGGTTGCCGACGATGACGTCACGGCTCTCTACTTGTCCGCCTACAACGGACACAAGGCCGTGGCAGAGAGACTGCTGACCTCCAGCGCAGAGGTCAACGCGCAGACGACGGACGGATGGACGGCGCTTCACGCATGCGCACAGCGGGGTTACGACGAACTGGCAGGCGTCATTCTCGACGCGGGATTCGATAAGCGGATCGTCTGCAAGAACGGGGACACAGCCCTGCACTCGGCTGCCAGGTTCGGCCACGCCAAAATTGTTCAGCTGTTCATCCAACACAACTTCTATCCGAACGCAGTCAACTCGGCTGGACACACTGCGCTACGCATTGCGTCACGTTTCGATCAGCGTGACATCACGCGCCTTCTGATTGGCGCCGGCGCGAAAACCGATACGAAGGACCCGGATGGAGACGGAAATCTGCACGTGGCCGCAAGGCATGCCGGTCGAGAAGTCGTCCGGTTGCTTCTCGAAAGCGGATTGGCTGTTGACGAGGTCAGCGGAGGGGGTTGGACTGCACTGCTGTGCGCTGCGGCCGAAGGAAACCATGACGTCATGTCCGTTCTGCTGGAGGGCGGGGCTAAGGTCGACGCCACTGCGCCATCTGGCGACAATGCCTTGATGCTGTCAACGAGACGCAACTGCTTGGAGGCGGTTAAAGTGTTGGTGAAGCACAAGGCTAACTTAAATATGCTTGACGCAAAAGGGTTAACGGCTTTGAGGGTTTCACTCGTCAACCAGTTCGAAGAAATCTCTGATTTACTGTTGAAAAATGGCGCCGACACTGACCTCTAACGGACGAGTGAATTAAAGACTTGACAACCGCAAATTCACGCCTCATTGATGACTGCACAGGGTATAGGGTATAGGGATAGACTACTGTGAATAGCGAATAGCCTACAGTCTACACTGTGTCAGCTCTGCCGCCATATTGCGATTTCAAGTATGCATGAATATATTATGCATGCCAGACAGCAAAAGTTTTCATGTTAACAAGTTTATTTCTTTGCAGGACCAAAAAGTGGTGGTACTATCACCACCACCGTCACAATAGAAAGTGACGCCTATGAGCGTAGGGCCCTACGTAGCATTTTCCTGGGGCAAGATATAGATTGGACACTACAGTGCTTTGTAGACTGCTATTGCCGCCGTGTATTGCAGGCTGTCTGTTCTCTTAGTGGTTGTGATTTCTGTTCTTGTGAATTGTTTCAATTGCATGACTTGTTCGTACTGCATAACTGTATATACACCGTGGTTCAAAAAAAGTAAGCCAAATAGTTTTGCATATACATGTATCTCTAATGCCTGATAACATATATCACGCTAATATTTTCCAAATATTTAGAGAAGTGGACCAAGAATATGATTCCAAAATTTCATTAGATAATGTTGAACTGATAAAAAGATATAAATATTTAAAGTTCATTTGCAGAAATTTCAGTTTACAAGCAATTTTCTGTCAGATTCAATCAAATGTCCCCTTATTATCTCCAATGCCTGATGATTAATCATTCTAAAATTTTCCAGATATGTAGAGAATTGAACTGCCAATATGACCCCAGCAGTATGGTTTGATAATTTAATTAAATAAGATGCTCAAAATGTTCCCCTCCTGCTTGCACGCAAGCCTGGAGGCGCTGGCGCCATTGCAATGGCAACAGCGATAAATTATCCTCTGGTCCAGGCCATCGCGCACTTCCAACAAGCGTTGCTTCAGATCTTTTATATCATGGATTGTTGTCTGGTAGACTCGGTCTTGCATCACGCTCCACATTTCATAGTCGACAGGATTCAAATCTGGGCTGTTCGAAGGGCATAATGTGGGAGAAATTAAGTCTGGCGTCTCTCTTGTCAGCATTTCGATGGTTTCCTTGGTTCTGTGGGCTGGCGCTGTTCTGTTGAAAAACAAGGCTGTCTTCTGGGACTAGATTTCTGATTACAGATAGAAGATGTTGTGACAGCAGAACATCGCGATAATAGGCTCTATTAAGTTTTACTCCAGTCTCCAGGATCAATGAAGACCAAATGGGAACGGCCAAGCGTCGAAACCGCAACGGACGCCATAACAGACTTACTGAAAACTGCAATTTCGGGTGATGAAGTTGAAATATCCATATCTTTTTATCCCTTCAAATTTATAACATAATTTTTGGAATCCTATTCTTGGTTCAATTCCCTAAATATTGGTAAAAGGTTTTTATGATTACTCAGCAGACATCAGAGATGTAAGAAAAACAGTTTGGCTTACTTTTTATTGGATATGACAGAAAATTGCTTGTAAACTGCAATTTTGGTATATGAAGTTTAAATATTCATATCTTTTTATCCGCTCAACTGTATCTCATGAAATTTTTGAATCATATTCTTGGTCCACTTCTCTAAATATTTGGAAAGTTGTAGCTTGATATGTCATCAGGTATTAGAGATATATGCAAATCAATTTGGCTTACTTTTTTTGAACCACGGTGTAGACCTAGGCATACTGTAGCCTCACTGGTCTGTCAACCGCATTGTTGAATAAATGAAAATTATATAAAATGACATTTAATCAGTTTTCCTTCTCCGAGATCCTGCCATGGCAACATCGTCTTGCTTTCATAATAGGCGCACATGTAGCCTATAGACAACTCGTCCATGGCTGTATTTGGGCGCCATATAAATTGTCATCATCATTATTAATTCCTCTGACTCGACGCAAGACTCGTGTCGTGCACTTCGCTTGCAACTATATATATATATATATATATATACATAAATTATATATATATACGCACTATAGTGCTTCACAGAAAATATCTTTATTTACGATTCAGTTGGAAAGCTATAGGGCCTACATGTACAAGGCCTGTAATTGCAAGTATAGGACTCTATAGGAGTGCTTAGGTTTGTGTTTATGTTTAAAAAAAGCACATAATTACTGGTGATGCGCTTGATCTCAATAGTCCTGTAGGCCCTATAGTAGACCTAGGACTAGAGATTTGGCAAACTGTTTATTAGGACTTCAGTTCCTTCTTTTAATTACATGTATATACTTGCTTACCAACTTTGGTATATCACTATAGGTAGGCCTAGCCTAGTTATACGATGGTAGGGCAACGGCTAAAGTCGATAACAGCCAGAAATAGGCCTACACGACAGCGACGACACAAAAAAGACAATTAATTGAAGAAGAACTTTTAATTGATTATAAAGTCCACTGCATGATCGAGTTAGGGATGTTCCCACTCGTATGTACACTGTTAATTGATTATATCTACAACAAATCTAGCTATTTAAGTCTCGTATACACGAAGAGTTTTTCCGCCTTGTTATCGTTTGATCGAGTTGAGGATGCATTTCTCTTGGGGCTGCAGTGTTTCGATGACTGACCACTGCGATTTGGATCCTCCATCGTCCACCACTTCCTTCTAATCAATCAACACCTTCATTTCCCTTCTCATCCCTCGGCTCAACAAAGCACAACACAAAATAAAATAATAAATTTAAAATTAATAATAATGGGCTTGCGGGATTTTAAGCCGTAGCATCCGCGCCAGGGACCCTCCTGCCTTTGCAGGGGGCTTACGGGGTTTTACGCCACGCCAGAGGCCCGGCAGGTACTAATACAAATAAACTACAAACACACAACAACAGCCACAACAACGCAGAACCACACGCACAGCCGTCACTCCTCACAATCCCCTCATGCCAATCCCTTCAAAGCAGCAATGTAGCGGTTTCTAAAGCAACATAGAAAACCACGAAGATAATTAATACATGCTATGATAAAATTTATTTTAGTAGCATTCAATTGCAGCATCGGGTATCCAAGTGCCGGTTAGGTTCATTTTTGGCGTCTTAATGGTCGGTAAGGGTCAGGTTAGGCACCGTGAGAGTTGGTTAAGGTTAGGTTAGGCGTCGTGAGTGTCGGTTAATGGTTAGTATTATTAGACACTGTCCAAAGATACTGTATCCTACATACTAGACCTAGTCCCTGATACTGCTATTGTTAAGTCAAAAGAAATTATTACTATTCATTAATCTGCTTACGTGCCTCGTTGATTGACTAATTGAACCAACACAACCTAAAAAAAGTTGTAAGCCACTTGAGGCCACAATAATTTTGAGACCAAACAACCTATAAAAAGGGTAAAATAATTTTGAATTACTTACATTATTTTGCAGCTTCGTTCTTCACTTCAAACAACTTCAGAACCGACATTCATTCGTCTTCTGGTATTTTTCGTCTTGCTTCAGAATTGTTTCTAAATTAAATAAAATTAAAATAAGCAATGCCTGAATAATCACAGAGCAATCCTCTATAATTCTGCTGAATATATTAAGTCTTTTCATACTTCATTCTTCTTGACACAAAAATGACGTAGGCCTACGCATAATATCATATGATTCAAAATATTTATGATGTCAAATTAAACCTCTATAAAATGACGTCATAATACTGGCTGCGCTCTTTAGACTTGGAACAGAAGATTGGAGACAGATACATAGACACTAGACAGTGATAAAATAAGATAAGATTAGGCTATTCTTTAATATATCAATTGCTATCCGGTTTCCGTTTGTCCTCAACTCGTTGCTCTACAGTTTAGTCTGACCGTCGGCCATTTTGTTGCTATAGTAACGCCCTTTGAAACTTACTTGTCGATTATTTTCGGTCATTGAAATGACGGTGATCATATTTTTCGTACGATATTCGAATAATTTCTTTTTCACTTCGTTGATTGTCTGCCGCTCAGTTCAGCAACTGTTGTTCGTCATCTTCTCCCTCATCTTCATCGTCTTTCGTCGCCTCGTTTTGTCGTCGTTTTTGTCATCTTCGTCGACATTTTTGTCGTCTTCTGCGTCTACTTCTGTGCAGTCATCGCCTGAAATGAATCGATTGAACAAAATGAAAATTACGTCATTTTGCGATGACGCCATATAAACTATTCGGGGATTGTGACGTCAAATGCGACTTGTAATGTAAAAAGAGGCAATCGCAGCGGGTGTAGTAATTACGAAACAACTTTAATTTTATTCTACTTATTACACTATAGGCCTGTCTAAATAGCGCCACGTACAGTATAAATAATCCGCTGATTGTCTTACTTAATACTTGCTCATAAGTGCTGTAATATGCCGAGCAAAATTTCTGTCCAGGGTAACGGCCTTTGTTGTCATAGACCCTGGTCTGTTAATCGGATCCATCCTTTACTTAATAGGTCTACTGCTGAGCTCACTGCTCTCTTTATAGGCCTACTTAATAGGTCTACTGTTGAGCTCATTGCTGTCTTTATAGGCCAACTTTATAGGCCTACTGGCCAGGGACGCAAGTGGAGCCAAACTCTCACTGCGATTTTCTCACGCTGCTCAGGCATATAAGCATAGAAAAGGGTTTTTATCTGAACGCGGCGTAACAACAGCTTAAAGGAACCTGGGTGTTTGGTTACAAACTTCAGCGATGCTCGTTGTCCTATAGCTATTATTAGATTCGAGCACTATAGACCCAGAGCCTTCTATTAGTAATAGACCCATAGGCCTACATCCTGCGCATAAACTCGATGCACTCAGTAACGCCTGAGCGCTAGTTCTGGGCCGAGCCGAAGTTCACAAGCTGCTCCAGCCGCACAATCCAAATAGTTGTGCACGAGATACGTAGGCTGAGCTGATTGAAAACAGGTCTCTCTCTGTTACAAGGCCAGTTGCTAGAATAACGACTGCACGCAGTGTAAAGTTTTCTAACCAGCTGCTGCGTACGTGACTGTAGGGCAAGTCGTCATCGAGTAAGCGCCAGTTCGAAATCTATTTGATAAAACTTGTTATAATATAATGTACTTCAATTGATTTTCGTGATAGCTTTTCTGATAGTAGCTTGACCTAAATAAATCGTGCGTGATAATTTGCTTTGGTTGTCGGCCTATTAAGGACTGCATTAGACCGATTATCAGATCGCTGAATCGGTGCCCCTGCTTGAGGTCTCTGCACATGTCGATCGACAATGCGATCTATCTGGATGTATGGAAGCCCAATATAGTAAAGAAAAGTACATAAGCAGGCTCTTATGTTAAGTTAATCGCCTAATATGGCTTGATGTTTAATAAGAGCACCTATAAAAACGGGACATTGGAAACAAGCGCGAGGTTTATAGGCTCCTATACTGTTTCAAGGATCCTGACGTTCCTGTCGGTAATTACTTCTACAGTGCCGATGACTTTATTATTAGTAATTCTCATGTGCGTATGACTTTGTGGCTTTTAGCATCTGGATGTTTGAGGGCTTGTGTTTGTAATAGTCTCGTGTTACAACGTACATATAATTATAATAGTGAACTGGTTCTTCAATGATAATTATAGTCTCTAAGTGTAGACAGGACATATACTGTAGGTAGGCATAGTCAGTGGCGGATCCAGAACTCTTCCAAGGGGGGGGGGGCACGTCCCATGCAATTTTTTTAAGGGGGCGGGCCAATATGCCATGACACCACTATTCATATTGCTAATTTCAGACCGAATGGGAGGAGGCCACGTCCGATGGCAGTTATAAATGGGAAGAGGCATGACCGGATTGCCCCCCTTGGATCAGCCCCTGGGCATAGTCAGATAGTCTGTAGGCCTACCAACGTGTGCGAGGGTGGCTGGGAGGGTTAGGCATGGTTCACAGTTCACATTGTATAAACTGGCAACTAGCGAGAAGTCTTTAATGCAAGTTGGTGTGAGTGTGAAGTCCGTGAATGTTTACCAGTAGCAAGTTAACGGATTTATCATTTCAGTTGCAGCTGCTGTATAGGCCTGACTTTGGAGAAACATTTGAACCATGTCGTTACCTGACAGCGGAGAATCAGTTGGCGAAGAGATTCTGGAAGTTTCTTCAGCTCTTTTAAAGTCCAGAACGGGATTCTCTTTTGACATCGGTAAGCAATAGACTTCTTTCCTTTGTTTGTCTTCAACAATAATTAATTATTGACATCAATCGAAAAAAGTGTTGATGAAAGAAATCTTTCAGTGAATATGAAAGATGTGTTCCATTGGAAAGATCTCAAGAAACTTTCTTAACTACCCAATAATTTTTCTGTCTGTTTAAACTTTAGACGTTTTTCAGAATAAAGCGCTCAAGAGGAGCATGCACTTAATTAGTCCAGGAGCCAAGCAAGCTTCGTGCTTATTAACATGCATACTCATACCATTTTTCCACATCTTTCCTTCACTTATCATGCTTTTACCGCATCTGTAACCATAATAGGCTATGCCACATTGCCATACCTACCATTATCATATCTTACCTTGCCGTCACTTACCGTACGGTACTTAAATTATTCTTTACTAGATGTAACGTTTAACTGAAAATCGCTAGAGTGTCTGACCCGAACTTACCTTATCTCTGATACAAATTGTCTTATATTATATTGTGCAGGAGGATCATGCATCAAATTAGTATATTCTTTGGGTGAGAAAGGCAAGGCTGACGATTCGATTGTTATCCGAATGAAAACCTTTGCTGCAAGTCAACTGGAGGAAGCGATGAAGTTTCTGAAGGAGAGGTTTGGTGGTGATGTCGGAAGAGGTCAGACTGTTTTCACCACAGGCGTTGGTTGCCACATCCACAGCAACTTAATCAGTTCTGCCCTAAACATCAGGTTAGTCGAAAAACGTGTTGAGGCTGCTACCAATAATCGTAATTATTACGCGTTGCTTGATCGCGTTATTGGTTCGAAACACTGGTTCTGGCATTTTGGTACTGGTGGTAATTGTAGGGACTCTGTTGCCGAGATAGGCAATATGAAAATTACAGCAAAAACGTTGCTATAATGGCGTGTGTATATATGTATATATAATAATAGAACCAATGGTAGGGGAAGTGGGGTAAACTTGCCCCGGCTGCAGTTTGCTAAGTGTTTGGCCATAAGCCCACAACTGTGCAAAGCAAGGCCAAAGGTTTCGAAATAATTAAGTCATTGCAGCCTTTAAATGATGTCCTAGGTGCAAATATAAATGCACATGTCTGTATGTGTAGCGACTGTAGGCCCATATATTGCCTATAGATCCTGTATGCATCGCCACCGCTACCCATTAACCACCGCTACCCATTCATTCACCACCGCTACCCATTCATTCACCACCGCTACCCATTCACCACCGCTACCCATTCGCCACCGCTACCCATTCACCACCGCTACCCATTCACCACCGCTACCCATTCACCACCGCTACCCATTCACCACCGCTACCCATTCACCACCGCTACCCATTCACCCCCGCTACTCATTCACCACCGCTACCCATTTCAATAGCTGCCTTGCCATTTAACGCCCTCTGAATGGACTGTATACACTCGTCATTGTCAACCCAAGGTTTTAAATCTCTTAAATGACTCTGCATCGGGAGACGATTGTAAGGTCGACGTCTTTTTCACAGCATGCAAAAATTGATTGCCAATGGCTCATTATATGTTGGTGAAAATATGGATGTAACAGTTGGCGGTTTTCAATTTGCTTTTGCAGATGACCTAAGCATCATTGTGTCTTCTTTATCACTTGGAATACATCTGTGCTTGTCTATGCTATATATATATTATATATATATATGTATATATGTATGTGTGTGTATGTGTGCGCGTGCGTACGTGTGCGTGTGTGTGTGTGTGTGTGCGTGTGAGTGTGAAGACCAACCACTAGTTGGTGCCCCTCTGGTTATAATGAGGAATTTTAGCTTAATAATCATGAGTTTTATGTATTTAGGCTAGCATAGGCGGCACCCTTTATGCTTGTTGCATTCAGTGTATAACTACCTAAATATATAGTGAACCACTAGTCTAGTGTAATCCTGTGTCCTTACAAATACACTTAGCCTACAAGCAATCAATATCACCAAATTAAACCGATGGACCTTTGCAGCAGGTCTTGCTATCAAAGACCTTTGGAGATGGTACGTGCCTCTGAATAATTTATTGTTAGTAATATTACGTTTGTATTTTGTATATAGGTTGGAAAATCTTTCTGAGATGGATAGTTTCGTCAAAGCATTTCGGTTCCTTATATCCAATTTCCCAGTTGACCATATTACTCACAGTCCATCGAGTGCTGTAAAGACGTACCACGACATGTACCTCGGCCAACTCCAGCAGATGATCGTTGCTCAGCTGGCCATGGCTAATGAGATGGGGTCGGTGAGCGGAGAGATTGGAGCGGAGAACATGGACTTCTCCAAGATCAAGGGTGATAGCGAGAACAGCAAGGTCAATGCAGAGAAGATTGGATCCTCTGATTTAGTGTCAAATGAAACTGAGGCAGAGAAAGCATCAGCATCGCCGGTAGCTTCTGACGATCCAGTTGTCACGAAAACGGAAGACGAGAAAGATCCATATCCGTGCATCCTTGCCATGATGGGATCTGGAGTGGCTCTCATCAAGGTAACTATATACAATTCATCCAAATCGTTGGCTACTCTTTTGTAGGGTATGTCTAATGTGAACTTCTGTTAAGAGGTGCTTCAGGTGAGTCACTGCATCCTTGTAATCTAGATTTAGATGTAGTGGTTTAGTGCTGCATGAAAATCAGAGCTGTTAGTCACTATAATAATCTCTAGAAATTTGTTCACTTTCACCTTTTGTGCTCATATTCATTTAAGTGACCCTACCTCATGTGTTCATTTGTACGTATAAGCAAATTTAAATTTTAAATTCCAGTCATTGAATATTCCGTATCGCTACATGTAGCATAGCGGACGGTTGCGGTTCGAATCCGGGTAACGACTTTGTGCAAGTTGTTTACGCACACGTGCCTCTGTCACCAAGCAGTATAATTTGGTACCAGCGTAAGCTGGGAAGTAAACGGCAAGTCCTGGAAAATCACAGGCCCCGTGTCCAGGACCTTGGAATTCGTCCATTGCCGGCTCAAGGGCCTAGAAAAGGAGATGAGCGCCTCACCAACGGGCCTTCGGCCCTGGGATGTCTTTACTTTTATTACATGTAGCATGCACACTGTGAACAATAAAAAAATAGATTTAATTGGAATAGGCCTAATATAATACACGTCTCTCTCCTGAGAAGATTTTTGGGCAATTGTTGTTTAATTCACTAAAAAATTTCGAAGGATGTGATAGTTTTATGATATGTTAAAAGGTCTTGGTGGAACTTTCATTTTTACTTACGCTACAAAGGAATTTGTTCAGACTTGTAGTTGAGACTATTCATGTTTGTTGTGCACAGCGCTTTTAGTCACCCATTGAGGTTCTGACATCTCATGTCACCAACAAATCCAACTAAGACGTTATATATTCACAGGATGTGACTGGAAGAGACCCGCCAATGGAAGCTTTGCGTGGTGGTATTAGGGCCTATACAGTGTCAACTACTGATTGCAACTGTTTTATTTGTTTCTGTAGGTCGAGAAAGATAAGTTTATGGTTTTGGATGGAATGGCTCGATGTGGTCGGATGTTCCTTGGTTTGGGCGCACTGCTAACAGGATGCAAGGTGACTCAAACACATTCAGAGCATTTTGAAAACGTTGCTATATCATGTAGGCTATCTCTTGGATCTTACCTAAGTTTCGGACCTAAGCAATCAGCTCTAATTCGTTTCGTCCAGAACGGTTTAGAAATTTCTATTAATTAGCTTAATTACTAAACTTGTTATAATTAAAAGACTGATGATTGCTGTCTCTACTGCCTGTCTGGCATGATCAGACTGCTAAATACTGGTGGCAATGCATTCAAAATCAATCAATGATAGCATATAGGCTATTATTTGTGATACTGGAAGGACGATTGCTAAGGAAATCGGTTCTTTCATGGATCACGAGTGGCAACACGCATGTGGGCCTATATCGAAAGCCACAAGAAGGCTACTAAGTTTACTTTTATTTTGTCATGAGTACGCTAAGTCGTCCGTCCATCTAGTTTCTTCTACTTGCAAAGATTGATTCACACGGCATCCTAGAAGTAGCTTGCTATTAACCTGGCTGTATAGTCTACTTATGATGTGTCCATAAACAAGCACGTTGGACTAAATCAAAGAACTTGCTGAGAATCTTTTAAATATATTTTGACTAAAATTTTCTTACCTTAATTGATATTAGTAATGGCATACTTTGTAATTTATGTAAGATTGGCTAAAATACGTCAAGTTCTTGTTAATTCTAATCCGTTATGGCTTTCAGTAAATATCAATGATGCGTTGGACAGGATTGACTTGTATTCGTGGTAGGATCCGGAAGCATTATGGACGTCCATTAATTGTGAATACAAATATTAATACTTTCATAATTATGAACAGTTGGGAACTTCCTCGACTGGCTTGGTTCCTTCCTCCACGACCGTTCCTTCTCTGTGGTCTACGGGTCTGCCAGAACTCCATGGGTTCCTGCCCCATTTGGCCTGCCCCAGGGTTCTGTCCTGGGCCCACTTTTGTATATTATTTATACAGCTGATCTTGGTTCTCTCCTTGCTGCTTCTTCTGTCCTTAGCCAATCCTACGCGGATGACCTGCAAGCATATCTGCACTGTTCTGCGCTGGCAGCCATTTCCACTGTTCGAGTCATGAGCCGGGCAATGGAGGCTCTGGAAGCCTGGATGTCATCCAATCGCCTGCGGCTCAACTCTTCTAAAACCCAATTTATCTGGCTTGGCACACGCCAACAGCTCGCCAAAATTGACCTGGATGCTATTGCCCAGGAATTCCCTCAGTTTACTTTCTCTTCCTCTGTCCGGGACCTTGGTGTCACTTTGGACCAAGAGCTTACTTTCACGCGGCATATCAACTTGCTATGCCGCAGCTGCTACTACCAATTGCGTCAGCTTAGAGTGGTGCTTCGCTCCTTAACCTTCAACGCTGCCTTAACGCTTATCCACTCTTTCGTTGTCTCACGTTTAGACTATTGCAGCGCCCTCTATGTGGGTCTTCCGGTGACTCGGGTTGGGTGCTTGGACAGGGTCTTGCGCTCTGCGGCACGCCTTGTCGGTCGCATCCCAAAATTCGGCCATGTCACTGACTATATGCGGGATGTCTTGCACTGGCTCCCTTTCTCACAAAGGGTCACTTACCGAATATCTTCCTTGGTTTGGCGCTGTCTTTCGGGTGTGGCCCCTGTCTATTTACAGGAGCTCTGTTGCTCCACCCTGAGCGTCCAGCGCCGTGGCTCTCTCCGCTCTTCTAAGCAGGCTGAGCTTCTTGTCCCCCGGTCGCGCACTTCTATTGTGCAGCGCCGTGCCTTTTCTGTTGTTGGCCCTGCAACCTGGAATGGGCTCCCTGTGGAACTACGTCTAATGCCTCGAGCCTTTGAGACTACGTTCTACTCTGCTCTTAAGACTGTTCTCTTTAACCGTGGTTGGGTCGGGAGCGCTTCTGAGTAGATTTTCTTGAAGAGGCGCTATATAAATGCCTGAAATGAATGAATGAATGAATGACACATTTGATTCATTTGTTACCTTTCCTGGATTTATTATATTTCTGCATACTACCTGAAAAGGTAGTAATGGAGAAGGCGAGTCATGACGGTCGCTAAAGTTCAAGAAACTGACATCACAAGGTGACAAGGTGACCTGAGATTGCCTTCTTTGTGTTGCAATTGCCTTTCAAATGTAACTTTTTTATTGTCGTAGACCTTTGATGAGCTGATTGATTTGGCATCAAGAGGTGACGAGGAGAATGTGACGGTACTTGGAAAACAACTCAAAACTGGAAAAGGATCAGATGTCTACTCTATAATCCCAGACGATCTAATCCTCTACTGCTTTGGTAGAGGAGTTGATTGCAACTTAGGTATGTTTTGCTTGTTGAATACAAACGTTTCAAGTAGGTGAGGTCACTGAGGTGCAATGTAAACATAGGAATGGTCAGAATTTAGTAGTAGTATAATTAGGAGCTCTGCTGCTTGACCACGCGTGTTCAACGCCGCTGCTCTCTCCGCTCAGCTGCACAAGCGGTACTCATTGTTCCACGCTCACGGACTGCAATCAGGCAGCGCCGTGCTTTCTCCGTGGCTGGCCCTGCGACCTGGAATGAGCTCCCTGTTATCCTTCGTCAAATACCTATTGGCCTTTCTACTTCTACTTCATTTCTTTCTCTTCTCAAGACTTTCTTATTCGACCTGGGTTGGACTGGGAGCGCTCTCGAGTAGTAACCTTGAAGGAGCGCTATATCAAATTTTCAGTAAATAATAATAAAAAATAATAATAATAATATTCGTTCAATTGAAAATCAGAGAAATCCCGGTGACACCCAGTTACGTATAAAAAATGTGAAATAAAACATAGGATTAATAATAAATTCATCTGTATCTGGTTTGTAGGTATATTGCTATTAATAATGACCCTCAATAATTACGTCAAACAGGAATTGTAATTATCGTATGCTATTGTAATTTGTGTTTAGATGATTTTAAAAAGGAGGACTTGGCCGCTGCTCTCCTGTCCACCATAGGACAGGATTTGGCCCAGACGACGCACCTCAACTCTCACGTGCTGCAGACCAATACCATTTACTTCTGCGGAAGCTTCGTTGGTCAAAGTCAGCTGGTACGCGACACTATTGGACGATACTTTTCAGTCAGGTCATCCTTAGACGCATTAAACAAGGTGAGCTGAAAGTCATTGATGATGCCTTTGTCTAACTTTAGGTGCCAGATTGTAATGTCCCACCAATGATCATGATTGTCCATACTGAGTTGTGCCACAGTTGCTTTATATCTTTTTTTATACTGCATCCTTAATAATAATTTATGCAATTTTCATGATTCTATTAGTAAGCGTACTCTAAACTTACCAGCAATTACTTCTCAATGTTTGGAGCATAGTGGTGCCACTGTGTCGCATGCTCAGAATGATTAACCAGTTTTTGCTAAAATAAGAAATGAACACCCCTTCTTCTTCTGTGTACATATAGGCCTACTAGAAAATATGGAAGTTTATCAAAGACCTGCCTTGAGATATGCAAATGTCATGACTGATTTATGACCTAATGTTTAAATAGGTCTGCTAATATTCTTTTTAAGCGAACGAGTAGATGCATTCTATTTATGCTACATCATCCTTTTCATTTCTGCATCTGATGTAAGAAATAACTTCGTAAACTTTATGGAAGATTAGTTAGGCCTACTCTAATTACTTTAGATAGGTTAGTTACTCCTCATTTCAATTTAGAAAGATGATTGCTTTTATAGGGTCAGCCAAAGATTCATCATTTCCTGAGATTTGGCGGATACCTTGGCGCCTTGGGATGTCTTATCGACAACATGAACAACAAAAATCAACTCAGCAATCCATCTTCCTGTGTTTCTACTCTCTGACAAGTCCTGTAGTCGTCGGTCAAGCATGACATCCGCGGTAAACTGAGATTAACCCACAAGGCATGGCAACTCGTGTGAGATCTGTTGATGTGAGCAGGCTGTAGGTAGCCTATCAGAATTTACTGTGCAGTGTTTGCTTGTCAATGCGTTTTTGTGTCTCCTGCGTTCACCAACACATTTGACAAATTTGATGTTGACAAATTTGATGTAATTACGACTTGTACTTTATGAGTTGGTTGCGAAATAAAATGTGTTATGTTAATCGTATTTGTATTATGTTCTTTCATCTTTCTGGATTGGAATGTTTGTGGGGCCATTATTCCATTGAATTGCTGGATGATCATTGATAACCGTAGGCTGAAGATGTTATCGTCACTATTTTTTCACTATACAGTGGTGAATTGTGTTTTAGAAATGAATTTTATTGAGCTTTTTGTTCATGAGTTGACGGGTTTCTGTCTCATTCTACATCATTGAGTTTTATTACACATGTACAATTGTACATAACTGTACGTCTATGAGCCTCATTAATATTTCTAGTTTCAGTTGTCCTTATATTATATTAAAACGTTTTTCCAAGTCAGTTTTAGGGTAATGTGTCTCTTGTCATTTTATCTTGTCTTATAATATTTTTCGTTTATTCAACAATCCGGTTGACAGACCGCAACCGGTTACAGCATACAGTTATCTTAATTAACATCAATCTTAGCTACTGACAGAAGAGATAACCTGCAAAACATTATATAGTGTAAGGTTTCCTGAACCGCGTCAGTTTCAGACTATGTATAGTATGTAGGCCTAATGTGTTTCTTGTAATTTGTTTGCTTGTATGATTGTATGTACACAATGTCCGGATGAAAGTAGAACCCTACAAAAGTGTCATAATTCGATCAAAACTTTTAGGATTTGTCTGAAATTTTACACGCAACAACAGTGACCATATTACTACCATTTATGATTTGAACGGGAATAGTCTTCTTGTTTTGTGCAGTTAACAAAAATTCAACTCAGAAATCTGATCTAGAATGCTGACTGAAAGCAACTTTTTAATGCGTTTTACAATATTTGAGTTATATTTTTAACCAGCATATATTTCACAGATCAGCTGTTTTAGTCCAATTGGTTATTTTAGGCATTCGCAGAGTTGGCACCCTTTTTTATCAGTCTTCAGATCATACATGCGTCATTGCTGACGAGAGGGCAGGTTTCTGCAATGACATTCAAGCATTGTGTTTATTAAACAGCAAAGGAATTCGAACGCGCATGTGCTCAGATACATAATCGTGAAAGAATCCAGATCAAGTAGTGATAACATTGACCGTACAATATTCCGATGAGTCCAATGGTTTGGCTCACTAAACAGCTGTTTATTTGGCAGCAGCTTAATTATCGCCAAACTTTTAACAACATGTGTGAATATTAACTTATAATTATCAACCTAACATTGCATTGGTGACACACGAGAGAAAAGGAGTAACTAGATTTGGAATCATCTTTTAGCAAAGTGAAATCACATTGTTAGACCCTACTTGGATATTTTATAGTTGGCGCGGACATTAGGATTTAGGAAGACGGAAGTAACACACACCGAGAATCTGTCTAGGCTATGCCCGTAAACTGCCTCCGTTTATTACAAATGAAGCTATTTAGGCCTAAACCAAGCAGAACTCCAGAGAAACGTGATGCAGCTGCAACTTGAAAATAATATTGTTAATAGCTTGACAATTTTTTGATAGTTTCAAGTGTACAGAAGTGCTTCTACAACTGCACAAATCCATTTAGAACTGCACATTTTGTGTACAACTGCACGCTAAAAAAGCCCTGCGTTTCAGGTCAAGTTTAATCAGCTGGTAACCAGTAGTGACGCGATTGGTAGTCTCTGTCTCTCTTTCTGTCTCTGTCTCAGTCTCTGTATCTGAGTATCTCCCCCTTTCTCTCTGTGTCTGTCTGTTTCTCTCTCTTCTCTCTGTCTCTGTATCTGTGTCTCTGTCTCTCTCTTGCCTCTGTCTCTCTGTTTCTGTCTCTGTCTGTCTGTCTCTATCTGTGTGTCTCTCTCTGTCTCTGTATTTCTCTCTCTCTCTTTCTCTCTCTCTCTCTCTGATATCAGACGATAATTTTTAAGTAGGCCTAATAGCTGAAGTTTAGTTTGTTAAATATTTTATATAGGCCTATGTTAGCCGTAGGAACGTTGGTTGATTTCGTTAAATGTATTGATAAGAAAATGTTATGAAGTATTGGCTTTACCATGCTATAGGCCTAGTTGTTTCTGGAACGCAGGTATAATAAGGCTGATCCTTAGACGGTTCACATTTCTCACCAGGACCGCAAACAACATACCCTGCGAGCTGTACAACAAACAAAAACATGTAACCTATAGCCTGGTCTCTCAGATGTATTCGTCTAGGCTATGCCCTGAACTTAATCCTAAAGCAAAGTCCTTGTGTGCAATGTGATAAAAAAAAATGGTTTGGATAACTTTCGCTCACATTCACACCTCGCACTTGAGTGATTCACCGCCATCACATCACTCACATTAAATAAATTTCTCTCTCTTTATATACCTATAGGCCTAAACCATTGCTGTATCTACATGTAGAAGGCAGTGCTTAAACCAAGCCATAATTAGCTATAGGCCTAAACCAAGCCATAAGCTATAACATCAAGCCATAAACTATATCCCTAAACCAAGCCATAAGCTATAGGCCAAACCAAGCCATAAGCTATAGGCCAAACCAAGCCATAAGCTATTAACCTAAACCAAGCCATAAGATAATAGGGCAAAATGAAATTAAAGCAACCGACAAACTCGTCCACCAGCAGATAGCCTACACTGATACAGCCGTTGCTTAAGCAATCATAATAAACCTATTACCATGGAAATTGAAACTTGGGTCCACTGACATCCATGATCCATGCCAAAAATAATAATTTGAACGAACTAAGTGCGAGGAGGACGACGTTGCAGATGTTTTTTAATTTTACAAATTTGGTTTTTGATGTTGTTTTTAGCACTATAGTGTTTCTAACCATGCAGAACGAATCACCGCAGATACACCGTGGACATCCATCTTCTTCACCGTCTACCCAGAAGCAGTTTGGATCGTTTTCACACCGATCATCGTCGCTTTCCGGACAGTCTTTAGTGATCGGCCATATTGTCTTCTCCCCAATTGTCTCCACTTCTAGAGACAAAGGCAACGTAGATGTAACAACGCTAATTAATTTCACGTTTCAAGCAATAGAAATAGGCGTAATAGTAATAGTAACAGTAATAGTAATAGTGATAGTAATAGTAGGCCTAATAGTAATAGTAATAGAAATAGAAATAGGAGCAATTTTTATTGCAAATGTGCAACCTTGGCTAGCAGCTGCACATCCAAACGTTCAGACATTCACAGTAGCGTATAGTTAGTTACGTCCCTGGACAGTCATCGATCTTCATCAAAGTCATCGTGGTGTGTGATGTTGAAATAGGTCGTCGATAGAATCTGGATAATTATGTTCTTAAAGTTAAAAGTCTGGTAATTATGGTAGCGTCTTCTGAACCACTTAAACCCTCCTCGCTATAGGCCTAATTATTATGTTTGTGAACGTCCATAAAATAATGACGTCACGAAATTTTTCACCCGCTCTCGTCACGCGCCAACACAGTATTCATATGACAATCATATAGTATGGGACCGTCACACATCGGCACAAATGTCTGACCTCTTTCTCTATAGGTGCGTGACGTCATTTACGGACGGTTCCTTATGTAACATATTCACACATGCAAATTGTGTAGTGGCTAGACAAAAAGTCACAAGTCGTGCTGCCATGGTTCATAATCTACAGCAAGTTATTTAAAGCCATCGTCTGCGGACCACTGACCTGATAGCGCTGCTGCTCGAAGTACAACCAGAACAACCGTCACTGCTACACCGACTGATATCATGTTATTGCACCTGATCTCAGAACTCACTAAAACGCAGAAAGTCGTTGAGTGGCCTATGCCTATCAGCTGTGGCGAATTATAAATAGTAAATACTCAAGTCAATCAATTAGACTTTATATAGTGCCCCTTCAAGGTACCTACTCAGAGGCGCTCCCAGGCGAAATCGAGCGAAAAAACAGTCTTCAACAGTTTGTGAAATTTAGAAAGATAAATAATAACCACAGCCGACGGTCAACGCCGCCCCTGATCTGTTGCAGGAAATCGATCTCCTCAGTTCTTCTCAGTTCATTAATCGAATGGTCCAAGCTAGAGTCGATAGAAGCATCATAACTGAAGACATCGCAACAAATTTATCAGCGCTATCACCTTACACTACAGTCAAGTCTAAAATAATCAGGGGCCTATCAGTAACTGCAAACTTCTAGCAATCTTTGAAGTCTTCGGTTGAAATATTCGAAGACTTGCTCCAATTCGCCAAGAATGTAGCAGGTCATTTATAAGCCTAGGCCTATATAAGCTTATACCGCACGAAAACATATAATAGCCTATTATAGGCTACGTGACCAGTTTCGTGCACTTTCATCATGAGCGCCGCCGCATTGGACTAATGTTTTACTTTTAAACCGCATGCTTCTACTACAGTAACTGTGGCTGCCTTCACTTGAAGCTTGCTTGCCATAATTCTCTTTTTCCCAACCTATAAAATTTAAACCACCGAAATAAGCCTGTGTCTACAATAATAGGCTATTCGTCAAAAATTCACTCTCGCTCAATCCCTCGCCCTCCAAGTTTGCTCATCTTCCGCGATACCAACCTTAACAGCTTCTCTCCCTCAGACTCTCTGTGGCAACTGGACTCGAACCTCCTTTTGAAACCGATCTCCGGCGAATAGCCTACCTCTGATACGAGTAGGCTAATACAACACGACGCTCGTGAATAGGTTAGTGCCCTGCGCTAAGCGTTAGGGAAGGTCTTTAGAAAAGTGAAGTTTACGATTATGAGAATTTCTCACGCATTGACAACAGTTTCCAAGGATGTCACTTACTAATTCTGAATTCGTTCATACTTACAAGCAGTAAAAAGCGAAAGCTTACAAATCCTTGGCAAAGCTCTGAGATTATAACGAGCGAATTGAATAGGCTAGGTCTACATGTAAAACGGAAAGTAGAAGTTGTAGAACCGTTGCGTGTTTTAATCGCTGCTTTATAGATCTAATATAGCCATAAATTGCAGGGTCTGTAAATCAATTTGATTTAATCGAATGTGAAGCAGATGGTAGTCAATCGCGCATGAATTAGATCGATTTCTACTGCTATAGCCTACTGATATAATTATTATGATTGACTACGTAAGATAAATGCTTGGCTATAATTATGCAGCTTGCAGACCTATAAGTTTGGTTGTCTATAGACTCTATGCCGCCTATGATCAAACAAGTCGGGGGTCAATAGCTCAGCAGATTCTATTTGTTCAGAACAGTCCAAAATTAATAGTTTTAAACCAATGATTAAAATGCTTTGTTTGCGACTGTTCGACTTGATTGATGGAAACGCACCGTACAGTACTGTACATGCAGTCTATGCTTAAAAGCCATTAGATTCCCATTCTAATGCACGTGCCCTCCGAATAACAAGTAGTGATTTATAACGACATAATTATACAAACAACATTAACATAATTATATAAGCTTAAAACAACAATGCATTCACGTCATAATGCTATTTTTTAGCAAAAATGGCTGAAAGCTGTAAGAGTAGGCCTATCTATTCACTGCTAATGCATGTCTTGTCTTGTCGTCAACCATCCTCGATCCGAGGGTTGGTCGCTTCATGGACAAGTTTTTTCCATCTCCTCCTGTCTCTTATCTCCATCAAAGTCCGATCGAAAGATGTTCCCATCCATTCTCCGATGTTGACAACCCATCCCATAATACCTGCTAATATCTTTGTGATTTCAGTTGGCGTCATAGCATTTTCCATCAAACTGCCGCGGGGTTTGAACCCATGGCCGACGTTGAAACTCACTGATGTACATTGTAGGTCAACACGGAATACTCATGGCGAATCGTTGCGGCTTGAGATCAGATGCCAACAACCGACGTTTAACTAACTGGGGGGGGGGGTGTAGAGTCATACATGTAGGCCTACACCCACCAACCAGGTTTGCTAATAGACATGGGTAGCCTAGTTCTATATCGAACCCATCCCAGCATGGTGTCAAAAGCGATCATGTTCAAAGGAGTGAAACCAGATTTAATGTGAGCGACGGATGGACTTACGCTCATCCACTGCACGTAGGCTAATTATATCCACTGTTACGTTCATCTTCAAAAGACGCTGGAAGCAGCAAATGAGAATTTTGATTGTCTCTGAGGTTTGAATCAACTTCAGGTTGAAAAAATTGCTTAGGCCTACGTTCCATGGATCGAAATTCACTAGGCTTAATTTTGTTTATACATATAAAATTATGTGTACACACTGTGCAGTCTATACACTTATTTCCGGGATTATTTGGGATCAACACGGGGTATAGGCATCTGGGACTCGCAGGGTGGATTTCGGGACTGTCCTTGCGAATCCGGACCGGTTGACATTCCTAATCAGACTCGTGAGGTGACTTCCAGTGACTGAAAGCAAACCCAATAGGTAAAGCCTCATTATTCACCTGTCCAATACTGCATGACTGTGAAAAAATAATTATAGGCCTACTTCTTGAAGAGCACCCGTCGGATGATAGAATTTGGACGTAAAGATTAGAAGAAGTTCATAAGTTAGGTCTATGTGAGTGAGCTTAGCCATCAAACATGATATAGTGGCTAATGGCTAATGGCTAAGAGGTTAATCGATCTCTAATGGCTTCTGCAGTGGTCGTACAGTTCGACAATGCGATCAATAGGCCTACCAATGAAAATCAATTAATTTAGCAGGGGCTCGTGTATGACTCGCAGGCAACGGTGGATCCGTTGTTTTAGTTCGGGGATAATGTCGGCAGGCGGCTACGTAGCGTCTCAAGAGAGTATCGAGTATGTAAGCTTATACAGTGTAGGCATATTCCTTAAAAATTGCACGATTAGAAATTTATGATATAATTATTTGTAATTTGTGTTTCATCAGCTGTAGTCTAACTACGTAGAAACAGTAAAATCATTCGGAACCTAACAGCGAAGGAGTAAATAAAAAAAATCATATAAGACTAAACATGGCGGCAATATCAGTTGACGAAGAGACTCTGGAAGTTCCTTCTGCTCTGCTGAATATCAAAACTGGATTCTCTTTTGATATCGGTAAGCTTTAAGATTTCCTTTTGTGCAGTTAACCTTGATTGTGGTTGACCTATACCTAGCACCCGATTAGGACAATTGTCTATTTCTTTCTATGCGTCGATAAGAATACATGCGACACACAGTTGAATTCCCTAATGTGAAGATATAATTGAAATAATATTATGCAGCACTGCAGCAGCAACGGTTTTTGGACAAATTCTCAATGCTTCAACTCAGTCTCTGCGAGCGACCATCGTCCATGACTTTCCTGGGTGTCCGTCTGTAGGCCTGGGTCCTATCTCTTTCGAGTCTATGTTCTTCTTTGAATCTCTCTCGATCGGCTCTTAGCTCTTCGTTATTCTGTCAAAGAGACATCGAGAAACGAAATATCTCCATCTACAAGCTTCATTGTTGACTTCCACTGCTTGACTTGAACAGACTGGCTTCATAAGTTTGACTTCGTGCGAGACTTGGGGAGACAACAGCATCATTTGCCTCTAATCATCCTTGGTCTGCCAGCCCTCTACTTAACTTTGCCAACTAGCTCGGCTCAGCTGGTTACTTATCTCATAACGCCCACACGCGAAGTGCTTTTAAGAATCAAATGCTTTGCAATGTCTTACATCACTTTACCAAACATTACCTTCGCCTGAACTTAGCTGAAATTTGACCTATCTCATCTTTATTTACCTGATCTGTTTGATCTCACCGATTTGATTTATATTGCATCTGGCAGGAGGATCATGCATCAAGTTGGTATATTCTTTGGGTGAGAAGGGGAAGATTGACGATTCCATTGTTATTCGAATGACAACCTTTGCTGCAAGTCAACTGGAGGAAGCGATGAAGTTTCTAAAGGACCGGTTTGGTGGTGATATTGGAAGGGGTCAAACTGTCTTCACCACAGGCATCGGATGTCACATCCACAGCAACCTCATCAGTTCTGCCCTCAACATCAGGTCAGTCTAAAAAGGTGTTGAGGCTGTGACGGTTTACGCATTACTTGATTGTCGTTATACGCAGACCATGCTGTTTTGATTCTAGTGATGGCCGTAAAGTTTATAAGTCGATGATGAAGTCAGCAACATGCAACATGCGGCAAAGTGTGAGTCTGTTTCTGCAGAGTGACTTTAGGTCAATGGTAGAACATCTCATGTGAAATTTGGCCTGAATTTTTTGGAATAAAGCAGATCCGGAAATTATATCTTGAAGATTTTAATAGTTCCCAATAGGTTGAATTAAGATGGGCTTTATGCACCTTTGATGTTAGAAAACCCAGAAGATGACATTGAACGTGTTTCGTTTGATGACATTGTGATCCATATGCTTATGAAAGCCAATAGTTTATTCGAGATAATTTATGCAGAGTGGCTCTTCAAATATGTCTGCAACTGATAAGAAACTTGAGAGTTAGATACTGCCATTGAAAGTGCTGCCGAAGGTCAAGCGTGGATTATAAGTCTACTGTAGCCTAGTGTAGGCGATGCTGTGTAGTTGCTTGAGTACGTTTTGTTTACTGATTATTTGTTAATGAATTCGACATTGCTTAGACCAGCTTAGACATGTAGCCTATAGCATGGCACATTATAATTAGGCCTATGTCTGCGTGACTACTTGAATTTTGAAATCGCCTAATGCGTTCTTGTTATTGAACATGAATGTATCGGCCCCCCTACCCACAAGTGACCCTGCAGTTTCACCAGATAGGAAATCATTTTGCCAATGCCACATGTCTCAATAGTTCTATCGTGTTTTAAAAGTTAATTTACATGTCTATAAATTGCACTGATGATCGATAGATATCTGTTTGCATCTTCTTAGGTTGGAGAACGTTTCTGAGATGGATTGTTTTGTCAAAGCATTTCGTTTCCTTATATCCAATTTCCCAATGGACAGTATTACTCACAGTCAGTCAAGTGCAGTAACAAAGTACTGCGACATGATAATGAAACAATTTCAAAAGATGTTTGTTGCGCAGCAATCTTTGGCAGAGGCTCAGGGCTCGGTGTTGGGGCAGTCCGGACTGGAGAACACAGACTTCTCAAAAGCCTATGGCGACACTGAAAACGTTGAAGCGACTGAACGTGAAGAAAAGAATAGACCTATTGATTCGTCGTTGAATCAGGAAGAGCATGGTCGAGAATCGACAGCTGCAGCAGAAGCCAAGAATTCAATTGCCGTGGAACCAGAAGCTAACAAAGATCCTTATCCGTGCCTCCTTGCCATGATGGGATCTGGAGGGGTTATCATCAAGGCAATAAAAATTAATAAACACTCGTTCATGCAAATCGTTCATCACGCATCTAGGCCTATGTCATGGCTTTTAAAACGTGCTGTTCTGCACAAAATGTGCAGTTGTAGAAGCACCTATGTAGGCCCTACAGTTAAAACTAGCAAAAAGGCAATTGTCCTGCAATTGGAAGTAATTTACCATGGATGATGGGAAAGGAAAGAGATTGTGCAGTTATAAAAATTTCTTAAAAGCGGCCCTGCACCGCGTCCACGTAAACAGGTTAATGAAAAATAAGATTACTTGCCACCACATTTATTCTCACAAGAGAAGGTTCTCTACTGGTTTCTATATAAAAACTCTTTCTACAATAATTTCCATCATATCGGTTATAGCCTTGTAACGAACTCTATCCTCGTTACAGGGGATGGGTTTTTGCTCTGTTGTGAAATAAGGCAGCTGGTGTTTGAGGCGGGCTGATGGTTTAATCGCTAGAGGGAGTAGGCAGTATAAAAGATTGAGCTTCCCTTGGAACGTGGGCAGAAGAGAGTTGAATTCCGACGGCGTGTGCAGAACTATTCTTGAAGCGGAACGAGAAGGTCGTCACGTGACTGTGGAACCGGGAAGAAACTTTTGTGCAACTGCGAAGTTAGGTTTCGATAGTTTTACGCTGAGTTAATAGCTTTAATGGTCGAAACCAAGGTGGAAGAAGAAACCAGGAAGGACGGTCCTTGCAACGGAAGACACAGCTGTGGCAGTAGAGTACCGTTGGCCGAGTTTCGTTCGTCATGCTGTATGGAGAAGTGACGGGAAACGCCCCTTTTCGAACGGGTAGTACTTCGTAGTTTATTCATTTGTGAGAAAAGAGATATTTAATTGTAGGCCTCTGCTAAGTTAAGGACTAAAACATTGTCTGGGTTCTAGGGTGTTTCCGTGCAGAAGCTAGGGCTTTTGTGCATTTAATATCATTTTTGCTACTCTATGTTGAATGAGTGACATTTGAGAGTGTAGTCACGTGTACGTGAATTGTATAATAGTCGCTTCACCATTATAGGCTGAATGAATGAAGGACATTTGCAAGAGTAACCGCGTGTACTTGAACTGTTGTATATTCACTTTGCTACTATAGGCTGAATGAGTGAATGATATTTGAGAGTTGTGGTTACTTGTGTGATGTAATATTAGTCTTGTGAATATTAGGAGAACGGTTAGAGAACCGTCTAGCACCTTAAGTGGACTATTAGTAATAATTGTTGTGACTTTACAAACCTTTTCTTAGAGTTATGACTTTGCTATATTAATCTAGAGTAGGTTCACACTATATTGTTCTTCTGTGCTAAGTAGGCGTGGCCATTGCATTACTTCGTATGTTTTGCTTGATTACATTATCATAAAGCAATGGCTTCTTCTTCTCTAACATTAATGATTAATGAGGGGAATTCGAACCCTGAAGAAGAGGGAGAAGGAAGGAATTCCTTCCCTGAAAGTGTTCTTGAACCCACATTTGACCAAGTGTTTGCTAGACTGAACAAATTGTCGGAGGTGTTGCGACCGGACATGGCTGAACCAAAGGCTCACATGTTGGACCTATGGGAGACATTGACGGACATAAGAAGGGACACTAAGGCATTGCAGGCTGTCATGGGGGCTAGGGGGTTGAACCACCCAGAAGCTCAGGAAAGGTTGGACAGATGGGAGGAAACAAATACTAGGACGCTCACAATAGGTGCACAAACGGACCCAGATATTCCGGACTACGGTCCGGAGGTTGTCAACCGACCAAGGACCGTGCCTACGCCCTCGTACACCTCGATCAACTTTGGCACTTTTCCACTTAGAAGAGAAATAAACCCGAACACGGGAGCGAGACCAAAGGAATTTGGTCTGACCGGTTCATTTGCCCCAGGTCCAACGCACCTATTAAAAAGTATGGCCACCTCTCCACGGCAACGATCGGGAGTAGCGCCCCGATCGGGAGAAAGGTGGGCCTACGAGCGTTACAATGGCGACGAGGATGGGATAGATAATTTTTCCAGAGGGGCAGATGAGATTGTTGATTTTTCTAGAGGAGCAGAAGGGATTACTAATCTTTCCAGAGGTGCAGAAGGGTTTACTAACTTTTCTAGAGGTGCATGTTATGAACCTGATAAGTTAACCCATGATTCTAGCAGAGAAATACAATTAAAGAATATTTTATGGAAGGAAAATTGGGGTTTAGATAGAGCCCAAATAACAGTTGACCCAGTGACTGCTGTGAGATGGTCTGTGTTTCAAGATCCGGCGAAATCGGTGGCGGTGGATCGTGATGTCAGACAACGACCGATTCCAGAAACTTCGCAGCCCGGTGTTCCGTCAATGCTACGACCGTGCCGGAGGAGTGTGCCGAATGAGGAAGCGATGTCTCAACGTCGTGATGGTCCGCTTTCCTCTGCGAAGCAGGCACAACGAGAGTCAGCCAACCCAGAGGATGCTGCACTTCGTGACGGAAGGGTCATGAACGCCTATGAAAGCCGCCCAATTCCGTCCGTTCTACCAACTTACGCACTGAGAACGTACTCAGAAACTTCGGTGACGCCCTCATTCGTCGCTTCGCTCCCTCTGTCATCCTACCTTCCTTGGAACCCGGCGGACGAGGCGAGGTTCAAGAATGGTCCTTCGTTTCCAGACGCTTCCATCAGAGGTGATGCTTACCAGGAGGAGCCAGTCGTGGGCGCCGAATTCGCTGGTCGTCGCCAGAATCGTCCGACCTGCTTGGGAGCTCAATCCTATGGCTTCTCGAGATCTGGTAACGGTCACGAACGCCTTCAACTTGGGACAACCGGTGGAGATTCATCGTCTTTGACTCAGAGCACATCGGCGAAAGTCACCGTCGCTACTCAAACATATTCAATCTCCACTGCTACAGCTGCCACGTCTACAGCTGAGGTGATTCCGCCTCCTGAACGTGTTCTGTCGTCGTCTACCTCTTCGAGCAGCTCCACGCAGTTCGACGCGCCTCCTCAACCACCCACGAGAGTTCATACCGTCCCGGAGATGGATCCGGCGGTCAGAGATCTTGCACGGAGGGTCGAGCAACTGGAGAAGACTGCTCGATCACAAACCCCGCCGCTAATGCAGGGATTTCCTCAAGATTATCCTGCGCCTTCGTTCCAGTACCCGCCTACAGTTCATCCAGTGCAACCGTATCCTCCTCCTTGGCTTCAATCCACTGGACCATGGAATGGCTATGGTGAAGCGCGTGTGAATCAACCTACCTTCCGACCAAAACGCTGCTACCAATGCTTCTCCAGCTTTCATTTGATCCGAAATTGCCCGCATCGAGAGACGATCTTGGTCAATGATGAAGATACGCAGAATCGTCCAGTGAGCAGATCTTCCGCTCCTAAACGTTCCAGAAAACGATCCAGAAAACGATCCAGAAGACGTTCGCCGCCTGACAGTCCGCATTCAGTCCCTCGCGCGGTCCCGCCTACCGTGCTGGAATTGACTGAACCTCCTCTTCCGCCACCAGGATCCTCTTCGGCGGGTTCTGACGTCACCGTCGTGCCTCCAGAAGTAGTCGAACCTGTGGTGTCGCCTTCACCGTCTCCAGCTGCTGCTGTCGAGCAGGTCTTCGTCCCAGAATCTTCGGTCTTCGTCCCAGAAGTTCCAGTCGCTGATCCAGAGACTGAGGAGGACGAAATCTTCGATGCTGAGGACCGAACTGCAGGGTATTCCTCCCCGGTTCCTGAAGTTGTACCAGAGACGGTGTACACTGGTACCTCGCATGTCAACACGCCTGTCATTGAAGTTTCGTCTCGTAGTATCCAGTCGAGGTGGAAAGATGGGCCCGTTTCATGTAGGGAATGGTTTAACTATTGGCCTATGGTTAATGGGGGTCGTTGTGGGTTTGTTTATGGTGTTAGCTGAAACTGTAGGAATGTTTAGTTAACGTTGTAGATTGAGCTGCAGTTATTTAATTTGTGTTGAGAATATTTGTTCTGCATATTGTCGTATGGAAGTTACTGCTGTATGAGTGTAACTGAGATTTAGGATTTGATGATTGTGTATTGTGTATTGCTGATGTATGAGAGTTACAGCTGTGTAAGTGTAACTGGAGTATTTGTAATTTGAGGAATTTTTGCATTGTATATTGTCGTACGTATGAGAGTTATCGTTGGTGGTAACGGAGTATTTATTATTTGAGGATATTTGGTGTACTGCATATTGTTGTATGTGAGAGTTATCGTTGGTGGTAACCGGTATTTGTTATTTGAGATTATTTGTGTTTCGCATATTTATGAATGGAAGTTACAGCTGTTTGAGTGTAACTGGAGTTGATTATGTGAGATTATTTGTGTATTGTGAGTCGTTGTTGGTAGCGACCGAAGATTATTTGTGTGGCTGTTATTTGCGTGTGTATTCGTGTGTGGAATTGTTCTGCCGTTTTGGTGAATGATGATTGTTTTTGGTGTTAGTTAAGTGGGAATTTTTGTGACCTCCGTTTATTGTGTGTGTGCATGGATGTTTAATTGTTTAAGAGGAATTGGGTTCCTACTTAAGGAAAAATTCTGTGAGTACAGAATTTTTGTGGGGCGAGCTGGAGAGAGTGTAACGAACTCTATCCTCGTTACAGGGGATGGGTTTTTGCTCTGTTGTGAAATAAGGCAGCTGGTGTTTGAGGCGGGCTGATGGTTTAATCGCTAGAGGGAGTAGGCAGTATAAAAGATTGAGCTTCCCTTGGAACGTGGGCAGAAGAGAGTTGAATTCCGACGGCGTGTGCAGAACTATTCTTGAAGCGGAACGAGAAGGTCGTCACGTGACTGTGGAACCGGGAAGAAACTTTTGTGCAACTGCGAAGTTAGGTTTCGATAGTTTTACGCTGAGTTAATAGCTTTAATGGTCGAAACCAAGGTGGAAGAAGAAACCAGGAAGGACGGTCCTTGCAACGGAAGACACAGCTGTGGCAGTAGAGTACCGTTGGCCGAGTTTCGTTCGTCATGCTGTATGGAGAAGTGACGGGAAACGCCCCTTTTCGAACGGGTAGTACTTCGTAGTTTATTCATTTGTGAGAAAAGAGATATTTAATTGTAGGCCTCTGCTAAGTTAAGGACTAAAACATTGTCTGGGTTCTAGGGTGTTTCCGTGCAGAAGCTAGGGCTTTTGTGCATTTAATATCATTTTTGCTACTCTATGTTGAATGAGTGACATTTGAGAGTGTAGTCACGTGTACGTGAATTGTATAATAGTCGCTTCACCATTATAGGCTGAATGAATGAAGGACATTTGCAAGAGTAACCGCGTGTACTTGAACTGTTGTATATTCACTTTGCTACTATAGGCTGAATGAGTGAATGATATTTGAGAGTTGTGGTTACTTGTGTGATGTAATATTAGTCTTGTGAATATTAGGAGAACGGTTAGAGAACCGTCTAGCACCTTAAGTGGACTATTAGTAATAATTGTTGTGACTTTACAAACCTTTTCTTAGAGTTATGACTTTGCTATATTAATCTAGAGTAGGTTCACACTATATTGTTCTTCTGTGCTAAGTAGGCGTGGCCATTGCATTACTTCGTATGTTTTGCTTGATTACATTATCATAAAGCAATGGCTTCTTCTTCTCTAACATTAATGATTAATGAGGGGAATTCGAACCCTGAAGAAGAGGGAGAAGGAAGGAATTCCTTCCCTGAAAGTGTTCTTGAACCCACATTTGACCAAGTGTTTGCTAGACTGAACAAATTGTCGGAGGTGTTGCGACCGGACATGGCTGAACCAAAGGCTCACATGTTGGACCTATGGGAGACATTGACGGACATAAGAAGGGACACTAAGGCATTGCAGGCTGTCATGGGGGCTAGGGGGTTGAACCACCCAGAAGCTCAGGAAAGGTTGGACAGATGGGAGGAAACAAATACTAGGACGCTCACAATAGGTGCACAAACGGACCCAGATATTCCGGACTACGGTCCGGAGGTTGTCAACCGACCAAGGACCGTGCCTACGCCCTCGTACACCTCGATCAACTTTGGCACTTTTCCACTTAGAAGAGAAATAAACCCGAACACGGGAGCGAGACCAAAGGAATTTGGTCTGACCGGTTCATTTGCCCCAGGTCCAACGCACCTATTAAAAAGTATGGCCACCTCTCCACGGCAACGATCGGGAGTAGCGCCCCGATCGGGAGAAAGGTGGGCCTACGAGCGTTACAGCCTTGTAGGCTCAAAATTATGCAGCCTATCGGGCAAAAATTGTACTGATTTTGCACTTCTGCCGGAAATATACTCCGGAACACATTCTTCTCGTTCCTGATCACCGATTGAAACGGACTCATCAACATTAATAGAAGTCCTGTGTGGTATTGCAACGATGCTAAAGAAGCCTCCATAGCGGACGAGATTCCCAACCTGTTTTATTTATTTCTGTAGGTGGAAAAAGATAAGTTTATGGTGCCGGATGGAGTTACACGATGCGGTAAAATGTTTCTTGGCTTGGGATCCCTGCTGACAGGCTGCAAGGTAAATCAATCGTATTAAGAGAATTTGAAAGCTTACAGTTTCATCAAACGGTTCTCAATCATTACAAAGAAATGAGAATCAACACTATTTCACTTATCCAAGAAAATCGATAGATCTTTCATAACTACCTGTATACATCTGAAAAAGCCACAAACTCTTGGTGGCTTCCAGATTAGGCCTATATTTCCATTAGCCTATTCTATTGTCCAATTCGCCTAATGTTTGGAAATTTTTAAAGACTTTAATTCACACACCATTACAAAGCGCCCTTTGAAAAGTCATTTGGCCACTATTTAGTTAGCCTATTTGCCTTCGATCGTGTTGGATACTTCGTACCAGAAATAGAAACCCTGAGTTTGGGTGAAAATGTTTAAAATATTTGTTATTTCCTACTATTGAAACTGTTTAGTCTATTAGTCTGGTAACAGTTGCCTTTTAAGTTTCATATTTTCTATGCAATTATTTTCTTGTCAATACTGAATCGATGCTGCAGCGATAGGCCCATGTAGACTATCCTGGACTTTGCACCCATATCCAGACACCAAGTTGAAAATTTAAAAAAAGAATGCAAATAATAAATCTCGACTCCTCTATATATGCCTACAATATTATTATTGGTACTTCTATCGTGAGAGTAGTGCTCAAATGTAGGGCCAATATATTATGCGCAAAATTCAACTAGTGCAACTTACTTTGGGATTCCTCTGCACCTTGTAAAAACGAATTCTTTTGTCAACTGCTGCTTCAGACCTTCGATGAGCTCATTGATTTGGCATCCAGAGGAGACGAAGAGAAGGTGATTGTACGTATTAAGCAGCTGAAAACTGGAACGGAATCAGATGTCTACTCTGTAATTCCAGACGACATCGATGTCCAGTGCTTTGGACATGCAGCTGGTCGTAACCTAGGTAGATCTCTTAACTGTATTTTTGTGTGTATGTATGTATGCATGTATGTGTGTTACAGGGTGTATGTATATATATACTTCTCCTCGGTATGGTTCGTTTCTGGCACCATGTTACATGCCCCGTTGACTTACCACGCATACTCACTCTCAAGCAGACCTCTGAGTTCACCAATACGCCGATGACACTCACATTTCTTTCCACGACTCAAACAACGAGGGTCTTGGAGTTCAACACGACACTATAGTCCTTTGATGAATCATGTCTTCTTCCGGTCACCGCCATTACTAATAAAAAACCCAATTCAGTTGTCTTTGTGCCCTTTGTTCACATATAAACTGCCTTATTAGACTATTCCTTATAAATGCTGGTATAGACCTACTTAGCAATTTCTCCATTGTATTTATTCAATTGCTGTTCTGGACCGAGATGCACAACGGAAGGTATAGGCTACCTAAGACGTAGACCTTCCTCCAAACGTAACTAGGTCAGGCGTAGTCGTTGGAATGTAGTGGTATGCATTAAGATAGAATTGGAAGGGAATAACTAATCTACACATTCCTTGCACTCGACGATGCATGACGCTTGCTCTCCCCCTAATTCAATAGGTTAGAGCTGAGCGCGCATGCGTGAAAGATATTTATATGCGGTCGTTGCCAGCGTGGGGTGAACAGATCAAGACCTATAGACGGTCCACAGGGAAATATCGACGGCCGTCTATTGTTCACGCGGTCCAGCAAAGTCGGCTGTCTATTGTTGACCTTCGGAGTAGCGGGCTTATACCTGCCTCCGAGTTCGCATAACGTTATACCTATCGTAATTCGCTAATCAGAAGCCATGCATACGGAAATTACCCACTACTCACGCATAGGCCACATTTACGCAAAGAGTATGAGTTATACCCTCTTGTGCATCTCGGTCCTGTTATTGAAATTGTTTACACTGGGTACAAAAAACGATTTGAATTGTATTGCATCGAAAGGCTTGCACTCGACCAGCTTACCATTTCCGTTTTCCTCGTTAATTGCAAAGATCTTAGTGCGTTTAACAGAGCATTCTTTTCTAATTTTGATGGTGTTTTATCGTCACGACGATATGCATAGCGTATAATATGTGCCAGCATTTAATGTGTTGTAGCTGTATCTTTCGTGTTCGGGAGAAAGTGTGTTAAACTTTTTCAAATGTGTTCAGATGAGTTTAAGAAGGAGGACTTGGCCGCTGCCCTCTTGTCCACCATCGGACAGGATTTGGCCCAGACGACGCACCTCTACTCTCTCGTCATGCAGACTAATAATATCTATTTCTGCGGAAGTTTTGCTGGTCAGAGTCAACTGGTCCGCGACATCATTGGACGATACTTTACAATCAAGGCGTCCTTTAGCATGTTTAGCCAGGTCAGATGATACATGTAGCTAACCCTATAGCTAATGGGCATGTCCTAATTTAAGGGCCTAGACTGAGTAGACTCTAGACTTAGGTAGATAGATAGGAAGATACGGGAGGAGGTTATAAGGAGAATTATAAATTAACAATTCATAATAGTTCTTAGATTGAGTAACTAGCCGTAATTAGCTATAGCCATCTTAGAGAAACATCAAATTTAAAAGATCAGCGACTTACTTATATTAGGGTGCTTCAAAAGGATAAGTTGCAATTCATATTTTGTATAGAGATTAGCTACTATATGCTTAAATCGCATTAGACATAATTATCTTAGCATTATATTTTGTGGAGATGGGCCACTTAAGAGTAGAGCACCTTGCTGCTCAGTATAGTCAGTATATGTTACTTTATACAGGGCTTATAGTGTGGCTGGACGGTCTTGGATGATGGACGGTGTCCAAACACTTATTTTAAAATCTCAACACCGCCCTGCCACTTATTTGGACGACAGATCCTGGACAAGTGGGAGGCGTTCAGGCACATCTTTTTCTACAATTTAAGCACTGACTGTAGAAGGATGTTTGATTTGATAGGATCATCCAAAGGTTCATCATTTCCTGAGATTTGGCGGATACCTTGGCGCCTTGGGATGTCTTATCGACAACATGAATGTCAACAAAAGTCAAATCAACAATTCCTCTTCCTGAATTTCCACTCTCTGAAAGACTCATGCGTCAGTCAGTCAGGCATGACATCTGCGGTGGATTGAGAATTAGGAAGTTAATCAACATAATTATGGCACGACTTTTCCAGTCACTTTGGTTGATGCAAACATCTACAGAAATAATAACAGTTATCATTATTGTTTTAATCTAGTATTCTAGGCTATTATTATGTTTGCGATCTTTCCGGAATAGATTATATATAATATACATCATACGTGTCCATTGTTCGTAAATGGTTAGTCACTTTCTACTTTATGCTTCGTGTTAAAGGCGTTGCGATGAGTGACTGCATGAAGCACCCGATGACCATGATAAATTATGATGACAAGTGTTTGTTAAAGTAATAGTTTTGCCGTGGTTATTATAAATTGTTATTACATCGTTGGTGACTTAATATGTTTTGGGAATGCACGACTGTTTTTGCATGAATTTACTATTGTTTTCTTTATCATCATAGGCAGTGGCGTAGCTACCTTTTCATGGGCCCGTGTGCAAAAGTTCCGCACGGGCCCCTTGTTAGGCCGGTATTTTGCGTTCATGCAATCAGCATGAGAATTGTAAACAAAAATAACAGGGGGTCAGACGTTGACTTATCCACCTGGAGTTGGCGTACGATGAGGACTTTACTAATTACTATGGCGTTCAAAGAAATACTGGCGGGTTAAACCCACAACCCTCCGCAATTCTTACTCTGCCTGCAATCAACAGGCGCGGATTCAGAGGGGGCGGAGCCGGCGTACGCCCCCCCTAAACCTCAACAAATGTTCTCAAACTAAACTGACCTAAAACTAATATAATTGCAATTTGGGAATAGGATATTTGAAGTAGCTGGACCGGCAGAATGGAGCTCTCTTACCTACTTACCTGACTTGCTAGCAGACGTTGCCCACGTGACCAATAACTTTTGCCGTTACGTCATTCACAAAGTTCATGTACAGACAAAATTTACGTAAATAGAAATTGGTCAATTAAAAAATATGTCGAGTGGTCCGCCGTCAAAACGGCTCAAACAAGCAGTTTTATCATTCGCGAATAAGCCGACTGCCGTTGGTAAGACATAAGCCTATCTTAATCCTAAATCTCAAAAGATGGCATATGATTATCATTATAATTTTGAAATTCGTCGTGCTGATTATAGCCGCCGAAAGCGTTCAGCTGCCGATATTATGGACAAAAGCAAATCAAGGATATGGACCTGCAATTTCAGCAGGTCGAGTCATGGGAGCTCTTCAGCAGAAATTAAATGTATCAAAGATTACTAATAATATTATAATCATTCTCTTAACGCTCAGTGGCGTGCGGTCCATGGATGAGGCGCATCCCTTGCTTATTGAATCTATTTTTATACAAATACTAGTGTGTTCCATTTCTATCATTACTATGTTAATTATCGTATGATAAATTGGCATCGACTATATTATTTTTACATACATACATACAAACATACATGCATGCATGCATGCATACATACATACATACATACATACATACATACATACATACATACAATCATACATACATACATACATACATACATACATACATACATACATACATACATACATACATACATACATACATACATACATACATACATACATACATACATACATATACATGGTCCTGGGCATGGTCCTGGGCATGACGTTAAACTGCATCCATCCTCTGCCACAGGGAACCAACAACGTCCCTGTGCTGGTCCTAAGCCCGGACAAAATGAGGAAGGTTTGCCAGATGGGTGGCGATACGCTGGCAGTGAAAAACCAAGACGATTGTAATCCGCCAAAACCACGACACAAGTGACATAGCTACCCAGATGCTTCAAGTTGTCATGATGTGGAGCAGACATGCATGCACAGGCCGGTCAGGACAGACCGATGGAGAGTGTCGGGGGAGAGAGCATGGGACACAACGGGCATTGACCCACGTTGTCCTTCATGTCTCTTTCCCATGATTCTCTTCAATCAGACAAGGTGGTCTAGGTGCTTCAAGATGTTATTGGTATCGAACAGACCTGCTGACCGGACCGGTTGAAGCTGGGCAACATGACACGAGACAGACTCAGACAGAGAGTGGCATCGGACTCCTACGGGCATTGAGCCCAAGGTTATTGATGATGATGATGATACATACATACATACATACATACATACATGCATACTATAATAATTAGGCCTATACCCCTTCACCACTGCGCCGAACAAATGCATGTATGTGTGTGGGCCTATATGCCTATGTATGTGTATGTACTTATGTTTGCTTGTATGCATGTAGGCCTATGTATGTATGTATGTATGTATGTATGTATGTATGTATGTATGTATGTATGTATGTATGTATGTATGTATGTATGTATTTATGTATGTATGTATGTATGTATGTATGTATGTATGTATGTATGTATGTATGTATGTATGTATGTATGCATGTATGTATGTATGTATGTATGTATGTATGTATGTATGTATGTATGTATGTATGTATGTATGCATGTATGTATATATGTATGTATGTATGTAGTATTTACGCCCCCCCCCTAACCAGAAATCCTGGATCCGCCCCTGATCAAGATCATCAAAACTAATCAATGACATTTTGCTATTAGACCTAACACATGCAATAGCCTACAACACACAGAATAAATATGAATGCAGCACGAATGAGACAGATGAAATGCTATCTTCGGTAATTTCTTAGTCGAATTTGAAATCTAGCATAGGCCTAATTATTATAAACTTATCCGCTTATTATTAGTAACCTATAGTAGGCTTTCTAGTAGCCTACAATGCCATGGCATCATAGAGTTTCTTTCTAGCGTTTTCTTGTTCAGCAGAAAATATTAATCATCTATCAATTCCGTCCTTGATTTGCAATGTTCACACGAAAAAGACACGATGATCAATATTTTTTATTGTAGGCGTACCTAAAAATAAGTTTGGCAATATTCTATGCAAGTGCAAAAATGGGGGTAAATATACGTGATTCCCTACAACCCTGATCTATAATTACGTGCTCAATTTTGGGTTTTTCTGATTGCGGGGTGAGAGCTGTGAGAAGTTGAGAATAGTAGGCTATGAGGATTGGAGCTTGGGTATGAAAAAGTGACGAGAACTTAACTACCACCTCAAACCCCAACAATTCTCACCCTGGTTGAGGGAGATGTCAGGTCACTACTTTACCATATCCAGCAAATGACCGGAATAATCGAGCATGACTGTCACAAGTATGAGATTTCTGCGACGCACCGTTTAATTACAACGTACATGCATGTATACGAATGTGACAGACAGGCGGACATAATTATCACACCTATCCTAAATAGCATAGGCACACCCATGCTACTTGCATAGGAAAACGAATCAGTGAAATAAGAATCTTATGCTGCATTGTATGATTCGTTTTTTGTTCTCAACTTAAAACTACGTGTATGTTAGACCTTTTTTATGACTCGAGAGAAAACACAAGTTAAAAGGAGTTCAGTAGGGCCTACAATTTTTCCTGTCAACAGCACGGCGGTTGACACTTGACAGGCATCACTGCACAGTAAAGTAAAGAAGTAATGTGTGTTCACAAAAACTACATTTGTCACCAAACATGCGAATTACTAATTATGTTCGATTAATAAAAAAAATACCAATCTCTGTGGGCCCCTGGAGGTCTTGGGCCCGTGTGCTTTGCACACATTGCACACATGGTAGCTACGCCACTGATCATAGGCGTACATGACTTGGACTTATTACACGTCAGTGAGGCTAAATTATTGTTCTAATTATTTTGTATCACGAACGTTCTGTAGAGGTGTTTCTGTGATAAGTAAAGTATCCTATGCCACTTTTTATACAGGGCGGGCCCAAAAGTATTCCATTCGATTTTTCGCCAATATCTTGGGGAAAAAATTTCAAAAATTTCAAATCAAGTTTACATGCTTCAAGGTAATTCATATATACGTACAATTTATTATAGCCAAATATAATCGAAATATTATATGAAACAAAGCAAATGTTATATCTCTTTTAGTTGGCCCACTCACTGCTTTTGACGATCCAAAAGCGTAACGCAACAAAACGTAGCAAAAAACAATTTTACTAAGTCATATCTAAAAAAATTGTTATCCTGTAAAATGTACATATTATTATATTTTCAGTGTAACTGTATGGTGCTACAAAGCAGCTACTTACCAGAGCCACCACAATGCTATGAAGTGCATTGAAAGCACATTTAGTAAGAGTTTACGGTATACCAAGGTATTATAATAAGTAGCCTATAATTTTTATAGTCTCAGAGGTATTGCATAAGTGTGATTAGCGCTACTCATCTGACGTTTCTCAACTACGAGAGCATTAATGTTTGGTTTTATCCAACCAGATTATAGGCCCTTACAGCTTAGAAATATTCGCCTGTAGGCTACCTGTAAGGTGTGCCCTTCTTTGAAATTTATAATTCTTCATTAATAAAAAAAACTGTTCACATAATTGTGTAGGTAGGCTACTGCCAGACATTGTCGCTAAGCGTGTTGCAACCAGGCGCAGATTTGAGAATTTGTCTTGTAGTAGAAAGGTGCGGAATTCCGGAATAACAACAACTTCGTTGTAGCCTATCACAGGCTACTTCTTGTGCAGCATGATATCCATTGAATGTTCACTAACTTCCTCTCTCAATATCATTCTGCTGCTGCAGATTCAATGTCAACAGCAAAAGGAGTTTGAACTCTGGTTAAAATCGCAAAAGAACTGCAAAATCGGTTTTTAACCGAATGTTTTCCTTACAAGACGAAAATCCAGATGGTTGTCGCGGGCCGCATTAATCGGGTCCACGGGCCGCATGTAGCCCGCGAGCCGCGTGTTTGAGACCCTGGTCTAATTCATTTACTCATTTAGCAGAGGCTGCATGGTCAATGACTCGGAGGCAAAGGTGGATTAGTCGTTGTTTGGTTCGGTGATAATAAATAATGTCGACAGGCGGCTGCGTAGCGTCTCGAGAGAACATCGAGTATACACAGGGCGCGTACTTAGAACTTTTGTGTAGCCTATAAAAATCTGGAAGCCAGGATATAGGTTCAACAGACATATAACTGAAAGGCTCACATGAAACTCGGAACAACAGCAAATAGATAGTCTATATCTTTGTAAATTGTAAGTACATCTGCTGAGATGAGCCAGAGAAGTTTATCACTTAAAAATTGTACGCATATAAATTCATGATAAAATTTGTAATTTATGTTTCAGCAGCTGTAGTCTAACCATACTTAGGAGCAGTAAAATCATTCGGAACCTAGCAGCAAAGAAGAAGGCCTATAGGCTAATATAGGATTAAACATGGCGGCAAAATCAGTTGATGAAGAGACACTGGAAGTTCCTTCTGCTCTGCTGAACATCAAAACTGGATTCTCTTTTGACATCGGTAAACTTTTAGATTTACTTCCATGAGGTTACACTTAACCTTCCCTATGGCTGACCTAGCGTCAGCCGATTACGATAATTATCTGTTTCTTTGCAAGCGTCGATAGGAAGACCTATCTAGCGCGTTTAATTCCCTAATGTGAAGATGACGCATGAAATAAAATTTTAAATTACACAATAGCAATTACAATGTGAGAACACATTCTCAATGCTTTTACTCAGTTTCTGCGAGTCATCGTCGTCCTCACCTTGAGATCACCGCCTGATTATCTCTCTTAGAATCTGTGTTTTTTTTACTCTCTCGGTTCTTAGTTCTTCGTTATTCGTCGAAGAGACATCGGAGAAACGTTACATCCTCGTCTACAAAGGGTGCTAAATAAATGTACGATTGCAATTACAATAACAATTACAAGTCAGCTTCATGGTTGACCTTCACTACTTGATTTGAACAGGCTTCATCAGTTTGACTTCGTTCGAGTCTTGCGGAGTCAACATTGCTGCCTCATTTGACGCTTATTTACCTTGACCTGCCAGACTACTATTTAGCTTTTCTTACTAGATCGTCTCAGCTGGTTGCTTATCTCATAACGCCCACGCGCGAGATGATTTTAACGAGTCAAATACTTCGCAATGCCTTACATCACTTTGCCAAACATTAGGCCTACCTTCGCCTGAACTTAGCTGACATTTGACCTATCTCATCTTTATTTACCTGATCTGTTTAATCTCAGCGATTTATATTGCATCTGGCAGGAGGATCGTGCATCAAATTGGTATATTCTTTGGGTGAGAAAGGGAAAATTGACGATTCGATTGTCATCCGGATGACAACTTTCGCAACGAATCAGCTGGAGGATGCGATGAAGCTCATGAAGGAGCGGTTTGGCGATTATGTTGGAAGGGGTCAGACTGTTTTCACCACAGGTGTCGGTTGTCACATCCACAGCGACTTAATCAGTTCTGCCCTCAACATCAGGTCAGTCGAAAATATGTTGAAACTGTGACTGTTTACGCGTTACTTGATTGTCTTTAGGCCTATGCGATCTTTTGATTCTAGTGATTCTGTTACCGTTATGTGAATGTTGATGTGACAATTGTGACATGCAAGACAATAAATAAATAAACTGAAACTGAATAGTCGTAAAGTTGATAATTCTGTGATGAAGTCAGCAACATGCAACTCAAAAGTTGTTGAGCTCCTGCGAATATATATATACTGGCAGAAACGGGCAGCAGAAAATTCGGATGGCAACACAGACGTTTCTGCGAATATATATATATATATATATATATACACTGTGTCCGGAAAAAAAGGGACCCATTTTGTAAATATGAAAATAAATAGTAAATATTAATCGATTTTCACAATTCAAAAACCGTTTTTATCCTAACATATTTCTCTAACAATTGTGAAAATATAAAAGTTCCAGTCCAAATAATGACGTCATTATGACGTCATTTGCACAAAAAGTCAAATTTAAGAGATAAATGCACAAAATCATCCACAATTTCAATATTTTTATGATGTAGTTTATCATAAATAAATGTAAGTTTAAGTTAATTTTTATATCTGCATTAATTTATGATCAAAGTGTACACCTTTGGCCTCAACGTAAGCTTCAAAACGGTGGCGCTAATAGCCAACAGCAGCATCGATAACCAGCGTATCAAAATCCTCCCCAGCAGGCATTAACAATTCGCTCTCACGGAGTTCTTCAATGTCTCTTGTCCTTGTCTTGTAGCATACACCTTCTCCTCCATCAGTCTCCAAATCTTATTATCAGCGGGATTTAAGCGGGCGGTCGTTTAGCGGCCAAAGATTAAGAGGAATGAAATCCTCAGTTAAACAGTTAAACCTATTGACGAACTCAGTGAGCTGAAGCACCGTTTTGTTGAAATGTGTAGGCTATTGCTCCGAATACTCCCGGATATCAGGCACGACTTTTTTTATAAAGTAGACAATCCCTTTAATAAGCTGCATTTATTTTCACTCCTGGTTCTATTAAATGGATTTCCGTTTTACCAAGAGCCAATATACCAACCGAAACCATGCATGACTGGCCGGCTATATGAACTTTAGTGCAAATGACGTCATTATGACGTCATCAGTGTGACTGGAACTTTTATATTTTCACCAGTATTAGATAAATATGTCAGGATTAAAATGTTTTTTGAATTGTAAAAATCGATGAATGTTTACTATTTATTTTCATATTTACAAAATGGGTCCCTTTTTTTCCGGACACAGTGTATACATATATGTGTATATATATATACATGTATATATATATAGACTCGCAGAAACGGCCAGCAGCAGATTCGCATGGCAACACAGACGTTTCTTTATAGGCTGCTATTAGCGCCGTGTATTGCAGACTGTCTGTTCTTTCAGTAGGCTAGTTATGATTTATGTCTTCTGCCATTTGTGTTCTCGTGAATTGTTTTAATTGCTTAACTGTTCACTGTTTTGTGGGGCGCGGTGGTGTAGTGGATATCGCTTATTGTGTTCCTGTTGTTTGACGCGAATGTATCGGCACTACACACAAAAGCGACCTTGCAGTCTCGCGAGATAGGAAATAATTTTGCCAATGCCACAGGTCTCAATAATTATCGTGTTTAAAAGTTAGTTAGCATGTCCATAAGTTGCACTGATGAAAGACTTTTGTTTGCATATTCTTAGGTTGGAAAACGTTTCTGAGATGGATTGTTTTGTCAAAGCATTTCGTTTCCTTATATCAAATTTCCCGATGGACAGTATTACTCACAATCAGTCAAGTGCCGTAACAAAGTACCGTGACATGATCATTAAACAAGTTGAAAAGATGCTTGTGGCGCAACAGTCTTTGGCCGAGGGTCAAGGTTCGATGACGGGACAGACCGGACTGGAGAACAAGGACTTCTCAAAAGTCTATGGTGACACTGAAAACGTTGAAGTGGCTGAACTTAAAGAGAAGGAAACTGAATACGATGATTTGTCGTTAAGTGCAAATGAGGCAGAGCATGGTCGAGAATCGACAGCTGCAGCAGAAACGAAAACTCCCCATGTCGGGGAACCAGAAGCCAACAAAGATCCATATCCGTGCCTCCTTGCCATGATGGGATCTGGAGCGGCAATCATCAAGGCAATTATACAAACACTCGTTGATGCAAATCGTTCATCACCAGGAGTTGCTGATTTCATATAATTTGAATCGGTCAGAGTGGGGGTCGTTCTCCAAATTCAGGAGTAGGGGTTAGACGCCACTGTCTGATACGGTTCTACGACAATTGGTCTACGGACAACTCGTCTAACGACAACTTTACAGACAATTGGTCTACAGAAGACTCGTATTGATGAAATAAAAGCTGGATTTAGGAGAGAGAATAACGTGAAATGGTTTCTAGCTTTAATTAATGTATTTAAACATGCTTTCAGCTTCTACTTCAGATCAAAAATACCTTCTATTTCTCGCTCATCATTTTCGTTAATCCAGCTTCTATTTCAGTTATAAAAATACCCTCATCCAGCTTTTATTTCTCATGCGTTATTTTCGCCAATCCAGCTTCTATTTCACCTGTAAAAGAACCTTCTTCCAGAGTCCATCTCTCTTGCGTTTTTTCAGCAATCCAACCTTCATTTAACCTGTAAAAAACTTTAATCCAGCTTCCATTTCTCTAGCGCTAGACCAGTTGTCTGTAGACCAGTTGTCGTTAGACAAATTGTCTGGAGACCACTTGTCGTTAGACGAGTTGTCTGTAGACCAGTTGTCGTGACATCGCCTGATACTGTAGATAGGCTACATGTACTCGTCCAGTGCCACATGCTAAACTATTTACGAAGCCTAACGGACTCATGATGCACAATAATTGCAATGTAATATTTGGATAATTCTGCATTGCACCAGAAATTTTAAGATGTCGCAGATTCGAGGTACGATCGAACTTTCTTTTAGGTTACATGCGCAAGAAGTTGCATTTCAAACAATAATAATTATCCTTCACATTTGCTACAGAGGCACTTTAGTCTACTTTGGAATGAATAATTTCCCTCAATCGGTTTTCCACTTAGACAAGAATGCATTTAATCAATCCATTGGACGTCTATATTTTAACAATAGCTTTTTTTATCAATCCAACTTCGATTTAACCAACAATTAATTTTTCATCAAATCAATCCGGCTCCAATTTCAGCAATAACGCTATCATAAAGACCACTTCTATTGAATTAAAGATTATTTTCATCATTCCGGCTTCTGTTTATCAAGAATTCTTTTCGTCAATCCAACTTGCATGTCATCAACGCTAAACCCCATGAATGGCGAATAGTTTATTCCGATAAAACGAGAGATTACCGCAACGGCGTTATATATAAGCCTCCATCTTACTTTTTCAGCTGTGGCCGGGCTCGGAGCGCCTCTGAGTAAGTTTCTTGAAGAGGCGCTATATAAATTCTCGAAATGAATGAATGACGAGATCCCCAACCTGTTTTATTTGTTTTTGTAGGTAGAAAGAGAAAAGTTTATGGTGCTAGATGGGACGGCTCGATGCGGTCGAATGTTTCTTGGTCTAGGATCCCTTCTGACAGGTTGCAAGGTAAGTCAGACGCATTAAGAGAATTTGAACACTTAGGACCTTAGGCCTACAGTTTCAGCAAACAGTTCTTTATCATCATTTGTGTGGCGCGGTGGCGTAGTGGGTATGGTCGTTGCAGGTTCGAATTCACCTCAAGCCGCCGTACGGCGTATAGGGACCTTGGGCAAGTCCTTCACTCGAAATTGCTCAGTGCTTTGGCGTGAATCTCCGATTCAGTGTCCGCGCTACCTAGTCGGGAGCGCTTCTGAGTAGAAATCTCGAAGGGACGCTATAACAAGTGCACATACATACATACATACATACATAAATACATAAATACATAAATACATACATACATACATACATACATGCATGCATGCATACATACATTCATACATACATGCATGCATGCATACATACATACATACATACATACATACATACATACATACATACATACATACATACATACATACATACATACATACATACATACATACATACATACATACATACATACATACATACATACATACATACATACATACATATATTGCGCAGGTCAGCGGCCATATTGGTTGTTAATGAGACCACTCCGTCATTTCAACGAATTATTTCAACTTTATGTAGAATTCGCGCAGTAATTTCACAAACGTTGGAGTTTACTGGTTCTGGGTTCGTGTACCAAACTTATTCGTCGGGTTCGTCAGGGATTTTGCGTTGGAAAGGATTTTGTTCGCAAGTCGTCTTGTGTCGTCCACGTGTTGACGTTAGACGCCATCGTGATGCACGCGGTCGAGAAGTCATCAAGACCGTGCGTCTTCACCGCTGTCGCCTGGTCGGTTCACGCAGGTCAGTCGAGTTAACTCGATCGGATGTTGTCTCTGGTGGCGTTCAAAACTACCGACCTACAAGCGACAAATGCTTTCTACTGTGCAATCTTAGTGCCCGACGATAGACCGGACACGCGCGTCATCTTCTACCAGCGAGGAGATTCAGTTTCGTCAGCGTTTCGTGTTTTCGAGCCCTGTCATCTGTCGCCGCTCTACTCTATCGACGCAACCTGTACCAGAGACTCTGAACCTTACTTTCCACCATCTGAAGGCTGTCGACGGGATTCCGTTGGATGATTCTACGTGTTTGCGGGTGATCGCCACTGATGACTGTTTCCGGCTCACTGTGACTTATTTTGCTAATTGATGAAATTTTCTTGTTGTTATGACAATTAACATCACTTCGGCCAGTTAGTGCAGAGAGCGCCTGTGAGTAGATTTCTTGAAGCGGCGCTTTATAAATACTCGGAATGAATGAATGAATGAATGAATACATACATACATACATACATACACACATACATACATACATACATACATACATACATTATACATACATACATACATACATACATACATACATACATACATACATACATACATACATACATACATACATAATTAACTCACATTGAGATTCCTCTACACACTGTCGAATCTAATTCATTTGTCAAATGCTGCTTCAGACATTCGATGAGCTCATTGATCTGGCATCCAGAGGTGATGAGGAGAAGGTGATTGTACGCATTAAGGAGCTGAAGACTGGAACAGAATCAGGTGTCTACTCTGTAATTCCAGACGACATCGATGTCCAGTGCTTTGGACATGCAGCTGGTCGTAACCTAGGTAGGTCTATTAAATGTATGTATGTATGTATGTATGTATGTATGTATGTATGTATGTATGTATGTATGTATGTATGTATGTATGTATGTATGTATGTATGTATGTATGTATGTATGTATGTATGTATGTATGTATGTATGTATGTATGTATGTATGTATGTATGTATGTATGTATGTATGTATGTATGTATGTATGTATGTATGTATGTATGTATGTATGTATGTATGCATGCATGCATGCATGCATGCATGCATGCATGGATTGCATGCATGCATGTATGTATGTATGTATGTATGTATGTATGTATGTATGTATGTATGTATGTATGCATGTACATGTATGTATGAGTATAATTGTTATAATAATAAATAGTAATAATCTTCGTTTCTAAACTTTAGACCCAATATCAATCTTGCACAACCACATCAATTCATACTCACAGTAGCCTATATACATGTAGGACGGACGATCGAGAGTTACCCGAGTAGGAGTCGAATTAAACTGTCGGCAGCCAAAAGGTCCACCATGAGTAGTACCATCGCGTCCTCCTACTGATATTACGATCATATAGCGCCCCTTCCGGATTTCTACTCAATGGCGATCTCTACTAAAGCACTGACGCTGAATCGGATTCAGTTATCCTATGTTATTCTACGCTATCACATTTAATTTATCTAATCCCGAGTTTCAAAGCAGATAAGGTGCAAAACAAACAGCGAGAAATTTGATTGAAATGGTTAGAATTCCGGCATCATTATTTTTGCTCTGAAAGATTGTCCAATGACTATTAAGCACTTCCCTCGCCGAGGCCAAAAGCAAGCGGTCATTATTACCTGACGTCCCGATGCTGCAATATAGTTGAATATTTCATGCTTCCAATGTTTGCTTATACCATTGTGAACTATTTTGGGTGACTGTAACTCATTCTTGAGCAGTGAGGGGGAGCTGAAGGAATTCTGCATGTGGAGGCTTTTATCGTCACGACGGGATATACATAGGCCTACATGTAGTTGCCAGCATTAATGTGTTGCAGGCTTGCAGCTGTATCTCTCATGATCATGATGAAGAATGTGTTATACTCTTGTAAATAAATGTGTTCAGATGAGTTTAAGAAGGAGGACTTGGCCGCTGCCCTCCTGTCCACCATAGGACAGGATTTGGCGCAGACGACTCACCTCAACTCTCACGTACTGCAGACCAATACCATTTATTTCTGCGGAAGCTTCGTTGGTCAGAGTCAGTTGGTACGCGACATCATTGGACGATACTTTACAGTCAGGGCGTCCTTTGACATGATAAAACAGGTCAGATGAAAGCTATATCGATAATGCACTTGTCCTAATTTAAGGGCTTTGATATATTCTAGAGGATTATGTCCCATTACTTCATGCATCATTCTTACAAATTGCATCGCTTCATTGATGATAATGCGCCATGCATCGATCACTTCATGACTCTACACCAAATCAATTAATCGAATAAGAGCTTGGTCGTAATTATTGTTATTCGGTTGCAATTTTAAAACGTTTCATTGACCACTGTACATCAATAGCTGCATGTATCTTTAAACTCAATAATGGAAACAAAAACAACAACAACAACAACAGCAAAATTAAAGTAGTATAGTAGCAGTAGTAGTATTAGTAGTAGTAGTATCGTATTACCGTATCGTATTAAAACATTTATAAAGCGCCTCTACTAGGGTGAACCGTAGTAGCAGTAGTAGTAGTTGTAGCAGCAGTAGCAGCAGCAGTAGCAGTAGCAGTCACTTAAGAGTAGAGCATGGTATTGTTGCTCAGTATTTTGTTTTACACGAATGTGTGATTTGATAGGATCATCCAAAGGTTCATCATTTCCTGAGATTTGGCGGATACCTTGGCGCCTTGGGATGTCTTATCGACAACATGAATGTCAACAAAAGTCAAATCAACAAGTCCTCTTCCTGAATTTTTTCCATTCTCTGAAAGACCCATGCGTTAGTCAGTCAGGCATGGCATCTGCGTTGGATTGAGAATTAGGAAGTTAACCAACATGGCAATGGTTTTTCCAGTGACTTTGTTTGATGCAGATATCTGAAGAAATTATAACAGTTATCATTATTGTTTCAACCTATAGGCCTATAATAATTATGCATGCAATCTTTCAGGAATAGGAGATAAGCTTACATGATCTGTGTTCGTAAAGTCATTTCTTACTTTGTGCTTCGTGATGAACTTAAAGGCGATGTGATGAGTGAGCACTAGTAGGCTACAATCGCATCGGCTGAAGTAAAATAATTGTTATCAATTTGTCCATAGCTTTTTGCGGCCTAACTTAAACATCTGCGTACATAATCCTAGTGTTTTAATCGACGTTTGTTGCATTGTTAGCGTTGCAGAATGTTAAGTTGTTAGCACTCGAAGGCCGCTGATAAGGTAGAAAGCCTAACTGCAAAGGTCTCGAGCCTGAGTATGAGTAGTCCCACGGAGTGCAGGCAATTCGGTTTACACATGGCTGCTGCAAGAACAAGGAGATATTTACTTTTCGAGCAATGCAGTGGTTAGTTGCCAAATGCAATAATTTAGAATTTTTCCTTTTTCTTTCTTGCTTCTTTTTTATTTTGTTAAATAAGGGGCCGTCCATAAAGTATGTCACGCTCGAGGGGGGTGTCAGGCCATTGGTGACAGTTTGTGACAGGGGGGATCAGGCCATGTGTGACGTCACACATTTATTTATTTATTTATAATTCTTTTTTATATTTTTTGTAGAATTTAAAAAAATTTAAATAAAAAATTCACACATTTTGTGAAACATTTGAATTAGTTTTATGTCAAAATAGCATGAAATTCGTATCCCTAAATGTGTTGTTCACGACTCCTCTCGCTAAGAGCGATAGCAATGCTGCTGCAAAGCCTTGTTTTAGGCCGGTTTTAATGTATAGTTATAACATTTCGAAAGTGTGACGTACTTTAGGGGGGGGGGGGTCAGGCCATGTGTGACAGTTTGTGACAGGGGGGGTCAAAAATGGTCAAAAATAGCGTGACATACTTTATGGACGGCCCCTAAGGAATGTGAGCATTCTTTCACTGAAATGCGAGCTAAGCGGTTTTAGTATTAAGCTATAGTGGTCATGAACGTTCAACAAGAGAACTATAGGCCTACCTGCAGGCACAAGGTATTCTCTATGCCCATGGTTAGTTAATTATTATTAATACAATTTACCAAGAACCGTTTGGCTATAGCCGCTATATATTAAAGGCTATCCAAACGCTCAAACAATTATCATCTTCAACAAAGTCATCATGGTTTGTGATATAGAGTTATAGAGCTACATAGGTCCTAAGGCGTTTAAGAAGAAGCTATACGAAAATTGGGCTAAGTGTTCTGTAGATCAATTTGAGGTCTTTTATAACTTGTTCCAATTCGCCAAGAGGCATAACGCCACAGGTCCTTATTAGGTCCACTTATTCCGGATGATAACTAGGCTATAGTGGGGCGCGGTACGTGGTGTAGTGGTGGCGTCGTTGCCTTGGAGACGGAAGGTTCGAGGTTCGAATCCACCTCGCCGCGTAAGGACCTTGGGCAAGTCCTTCACTCACAATTGCTCAGCGCTTCGGCGTGAAACTACGATGCAGTGTTCGCTCTGCATTCGGAAGCGCCTCTGAGTAGCAGGAGCTTGAAGGGGCGCTATAACAAGTGCACATCGGCCTACAAGCAAACACATACAAACCCTACCAAGACGCAATATATCTGGTTTGGAACGCGTCAACAACTGGCAAAAATAGACATGGACGCCTTAGCATTAGAGTTTCCTCTGATTACATTCTCACTTTTTGTGCGGGACCTTGGTATTATTTTAGATCAAGAGCTGACTTTCACTCGGCATATAAACCTTCTATGCCGAAGCTGTTACTACCAGTTGCGTCAACTTAAGGTGGTCTCACGCTCTCTGTCTTTTAGTGCTGCCTCTACTCTTGTTCACTCTTTCGTAGTTTCTCGCCTTGACTACTGTAGCACCCTCTATTATGGACTACCGGCTGGCCGGATTGACTGCCTGGAACGAGTCCTCCGCTCTGCGGCGCGACTTGTTGGTCATATCCCAAAATATGGCCATGTCTCATCTTATATGCGGGATATCTTACACTGGCTCCCTTCTAAACAGCGGATTGCATACAGGGTCTGTGCCTTGGTTAGGCGGTGCATTGAAGGACTAGCTCCACCATATCTTCGAGAACTCTGCTGTTCCACCTTAGGAGTTCTGCGTCGATCCACCCTTCGATCGGCGAACCAAATTGAGCTTCTGGTTCCCCGCGCGCGGACTGCTATGCGACAGCGTCGTTCATTCTCAGTTGCTGGTCCTATCACCTGTAATGGTCTTCCTGTTGCATTGCGCCTAATTCCCAGAGGTCACTCCGCTCTGTTCCTTAAGAACCTAAAGACTGTTTTATTTAGCCGTGGTTGGGCCGGGAGCGCTTCTGAGTAGCCTACATTGAAGAGGCGCTATATAAATTTCCGAAATAAAACAATAGTAGTAGTTGGATGCAGAGATTAGCAGAAGTTCATAAGTTAGGCTTAGGCCTATGTGAGTGAGTTCAACCTTCAAAGAGGCACTCATCTCTAACGACTTCTGCCGTGAAGTCGCACAGTTCGGCAATGCGACAAACACCAACGACAATAATTTTATTATATCTAATTCATTTAGTCATTTAGCAGAGGCTGGTCAATGACTCGCAGGCAAAGGTGGATCAGTCGTTGTTTTGCTTCGGTGATAATAAATAATGTCGTCGGCAGGCGGCTGCGTAGCGTCTCGAGAGAGCATCGAGTAAAGGTTGAAAAACGCGCGTACTTAGAACTTCAGTTTTGTAGCCTATAAAAATCTGGAAGCCAGGTCAAGGCTGCTATAAGCTTATAGCTATTGTGTAGGCTATATAGGCCCACAGTGACTGTCAACAGACGCACAACTGAAAATTTTCTTATAAACTCCTCTCAGGTATGCCTATTAGGCCTACTGCGAGCGCTATCGTATACTTCATCGCTGTCTTCGCTGATCGTTATCACGGAAGACGCGACTTTTGACGACGTTTGTAGATGGTAATAGCGGATGTAATGTAATACAATAATTAGTAACTTCATTCGCGTCGGTGTCTATATTGCACGAGGAATCAACCGATGGTGCTCCAAAGCCCCAAGTCGGTCAGTTTCCAGCAGATAGGCTAATTAATAAGTTCGTTGGACATAGTCTGCATAGACATAATTATGGTGGCTAGCAAATTGAAAATAGATAAGTCTTTAAACTAGAGACCGAAGTGGCATAAGTTGAACGAAGAAAACAGTCTTAAAGAACACATACAGGTTCAGCATCCGAAAACGCTTGTTCCCCAAGAGGAGTTCTTAATTTAGGTCAATTAGGTGTGACCACATGAAGAAAGATTTCTAGGCTGCAGCAGAATGCAAGAGAAACTCAATCTCCTATATGGTAAACATTAGCCATTGGAAATATTCACAATATTTACGACGAAACTCGGTAGGCTTAGCCTACACAGCAAATAGATATCCTGGAAAGTATAGACCTGCCTATAGATGTGCCAGGAAGTTTATCACTTAACAATGGCATAATAATAACTTCTAAGTCTATGATAAATTTGCAATTTATGTTTCAGTAGCTGTAACAACGTTAGAGCAGTTAAATCGTTTCGGAACCTAAAAACCAAGGTGTTTACTGTATTGGACTAAACATGGCGACAATATCAGTTGACGAAGAGACACTGGAAGTTCCTTCTGCTCTGCTGAACATCAAAACTGGATTCTCTTTTGACATCGGTAAGCTTTAAGATTTCTTTTTGTGCAGTTAACCTTACCTGTGGCTGACCTCTTCCTTATTCTGTCGAAGAGACATCGAGAAACGGTATAGTCCCATCTACAAGCTTCACAGTTGACCTTCAGTACTTGACTTGTACTCTGGCTTCATAAGTTTGACTTCGTGCAGCGGACCTTGTGGAGCCAGCTGCCTCATTTGCCTCTGATCATCCTTGACCTGCCAGACCTATATACTTAACTGTGCCTACTAGATCTTCTCAGCTGGTTGTCTATCTCATGACGACCACGTGGAAGATGCTTTTAACGAGTCAAATGCTTTGCAATGTCTTACATCACTTTACCAAACATTACCTTCGCCTGAACTTGACTGACATTTGACTTAGGCCTATATCTCATCTTTATTTACCTGATCTATTTAATCTCATCGATTTATATTGCATATCTGGCAGGAGGATCATGCATCAAATTGGTATATTCGTTGGGTGAGAAGGGGAAGATTGACGATTCGATTGTCATCCGGATGACAACTTTCGCAACGAATCAGCTGGAGGATGCGATGAAGTTCATGAAGGAGCGGTTTGGCGATTATGTTGGAAGGGGTCAGACTGTTTTCACCACAGGTGTCGGTTGTCATATTCACAGCAACCTCATCAGTTCTGCCCTCAACATCAGGTCAGTCGAAAAAGATGTTGAAGCTGTGACGGGCTGCAAATTGCTTGATCAATTACTGACTTTAGACACTGATTGTATTAATTTTTATGTTAGAGATATCCTGCAGGCTGCAGCTAGATGACCTTGAGCTTGTTTCGCTTGGTGACATTGTGCTCAGTACTTATGTAAACCTGATAATTAAATAACTTTGCTTAAGTATGGATGAGGAACTGATAAACAATTATTCTATATGCGAGATAATTTATGCAGAGTGGTACTTCAAAATTGTCTGCTACTGATAAGAAACTTGAGAGTTATATAATTATAGCTATTGGCCTTCAATAGGACCTACTGCCATTTAAAATGCTGCCAAAGGTCAAGCAATGATCATAATTCTTCAGTCCCACATTACCATAATTATAATAGAGTTACTTGGGCATTTTTGTTTACTGATTATTTGTTAATGAGACCAATATTATTGTTTAGACCACCTTAGACATGTATATTGTATAACATGGCACTTTATAGGCCTAATTATGTCTGCGTGACCACTTAAATTTTGAAATCGACAATTGCGTTCCTGTTATTGGACATAAAATGTATAGGCCCTATACACGCAAAAGCGACTCTGTTTGTTTGTATATGCACTTGTTATAGCGCCCCTTCAAGCTGACTACTCAGAGGCGCTCCCGACTATACAGCGCGGACACTGCATCGGAGTTTCACGCCGAAGCGCTGAGCAATTACGAATGAAGGACTTGTCCATGGTCCACACGCTGCAACTTTAGATGGATTCGAAAAAAATGCAACCCTACGGCTGTGAAGCAACGAAATACCCACAACACCACCGCGTCGCGTCCCACTCAGCAGTCACAACAGATAGGAAATTATTTTGTCAATGCCACATGTCTCAATATCGTGCTTTTAAAGTTAGCTAGCATGTCCGGTCAATAATGCACTGATGATAGAATTTTGTTTGATCTTCTTAGGTTGGAAAACGTTTCTGAGATGGATTGTTTTGTCAAAGCATTTCGTTTCCTTATATCCAATTTCCCAATGGACCGTATTACTCACAAACAGTCAAGTACAGTAACAAAGTACCGTGACATGATTATGAAACAAGTTGAAAAGATGTTTATTGCGCAGCAGTCCTTGGCGGAGGGTCAGGGCTCGGTGTTGGGGGAGACCGGACTGGAGAACACAGACTTCTCAAAAGTCTATGGTGACGCTGAAAACGGTGAAGCGACTGAACTTAAAGAGAAGAATGGGTCCAATGATTTGTCATTGAATCAGGAAGAGCATGGACGAGAATTGACAGCTGCAGCCGAATCGAAAACTCCACATGTCATGGAACCAGGAGCGAACAAAGATCCTTATCCGTGTATCCTTGCCATGATGGGATCTGGAGGAGCAATCATCAAGGCAATAATATTATAAACACTCCTTAATTAGTGCAAATCGTGCATCATGCATCTATGTACCATGCCTATATACAATGTTATACATGTAGTCAATTTAGTGGGGCGTTACGGGGCGCATGAGATAGATTGCTCCACTGTGTCCCGATGAAAAGTTGACCCCAACAAAAAGTGCAATAACTTGGCTAAAACGTTTAGCAATTGCTTGAAATTTAAAAAAACAATAGTAGGGTGAGCCGGGGCAAGTTGGAGAGGCAAGATAGTTGTTGCACTGTAAAAATTATAATGCACAGCAGGGAAACAATCTAACATGGTGGTAATTGAAGAGCAAGGGAATCACGTCCTTTTGTCGAGTATCGACAAAGTGCTATAAGGTGCTTTATTTCCCTTTTTATATTGAAAGTAACTTTTTCTATTTATATAGTTCTAAAAATATTTCACTGTTATAAAATAGCGTTCATCTTAATACCCAAGAATGCCAAAAATGAGAAATATGTCGTTTGTTAAGCATTTATTTTGAGTTGTTACTGATGAATTTTGTATATCCAAATCATGCTGTGCAAATCACAGCCCACGATTTTGTAGTGTGCACCTGTTAGGGAAAGATGGCGGGGCATGTTGGCGGATGCAACCAACTTTCCCCACTGTTGGAATAATTGATTTTTGCTATCGTTTTAGCAATCTAAATCAGTTGCCGTTGCAAGGGTTGTAGGGTTGGTCTCATTCAAGTTGGATACGACATAAATTCTTGCCTAATTTAAGGCGGATTGATGCAAAAGTAATTGCCACTTGAGAAAAAGCGAGATCGAAGATATAATTCTTGTTTAAATTGGAGCTGGATTAATGAAAAATTATTGTTAGGCTATTTAGATAGAAGTTAGATTGATAAATGAAACTTTCCCAAATAAAATCCGGATTCCTTAAACAAATTCTTGCCTTGCCTAGCCTAGCCTACATGAAAGCTGGATAGTGCCTAGATGAAAAAATTCATGACAAAGTAGAAGTCAAATAATTGAGGAAAAAAATAGGCCTGGTGTTAGCCTAGATGTCACACGTACAGCATCCGCGTACAAGTTATTGGAAAAAATAAGATTGTTTGTGGTTGTTACCATATTATTGTTCGTATAAGAATGTTTACCGCTTTTTCTATATAAAATTAGGGCAATATAGTTTATAGGCAAACTCCGGAACCCATGCGTCTCGTTCCTGATCACTGACTGGAAGGGACTCATCATTGGAAGCCTCGTGTCAGTCGTGTGGTATTGCAACGGCGTTATATAATTAAGACGCCATAGTGGACGAGATCTCCAGCCTGTTTTATTTTGTTTCTGTAGGTGGAAAAAGATAAGTTTATGGTGATAGATGGAATGACTCGATGCGGTCGAATGTTCCTTGGTCTGGGATCTCTGCTGACAGGTTGCAAGGTAACGCAATCGTATTAGGACCATTGAAAACTTATGCCAAAAGTTTCATCAAACGGTTTTGTATTATCATTTGTGCCATAGGGTGCGGTGGTGTAGTGGGTATATGTTCGTTGACTTGCGGCCGGATGGTTGCAGGTTCGATTTCACTTCAAGTCGCCGTGTAGTCCTTCACTCGCAACTGCTCAGCGCTTCGGCTTTAAACTCCGATTCAGTGTCCGCGCTGTAGTCGGGAGCGCTTCTGAGTAGTAATCTTTAAGGGGCGCTATAGCAGCAAGTGCACATACTTAAATACATACATTACAAAGATGTGAAAATCAACACTATTTCATTTATCCAATTTCTAGTTCTTTGATAACTACCTGTATGCATCTGAAAAAGTCACAAACTCTTGCGCCATGGGGGTTTCCAGAGTTCATTTCCATCATTCCATTGTCCAATAGGCCTACGCCTAATGTTTCTCGTCTTTAAAGACATTAATTTACACAAAAACGCTATAGAAAGCGCCATTAAAACACCATTGGACCCCAATTTAGTAGGCTATTTTTGTCTTCGATGGTGCTGCATATACACCGTACCAGAAATAGAAGCCCTGAGTTTCTGTGAAAATGTTTAAAGTGTTTGTTCTTTCCTACTATTGATATTCTTTAGTCTAGAGTTAATCAACAATTGTCTTTAAAGTTAGGCTATCATATTTCTATACTAGGCCTATTATTTTCCTGTGAATTCTGAATCGATACTGCAGTGATACATATGTAGGCCTAGGCTTATATTGATAATCTCGGACTTTGTGCTCAGGTCCATGTTGAACATAAACTATGAATGCAAATGAGAAATCTCGAATACTTTATAGGCCCACAATTGGTGTTTCAAATCATTAAAGAAATTAGGAAATTCTATTAATGCAACTTACATAGGAATTCCTCTACAGTTGAATTTAAATATTTTGTCAACTGCTGCTTCAGACATTCGATGAGCTCATTGATTTGGCATCCAAAGGTGACGAGGAGAAGGTGATCGTACGTGTTAAGGAGCTGAAAAAAGGAACGGAATCAGATGTCTACTCTGTAATGCCAGATGATTTTGATGCCTACTGCTTTGGACATGCAGCTGGTCGTAACCTAGGTAGGTCTGTTAAATGACTTCTCCCCAGTGTTATAATAATCAAATTATTAAATTTCATAGGGTTTTGCTTTTCAAACATTAGGCTATACATGTAGACTAGCCTACAATCCTACAGGCTGCAAAATTTCACCATTACTACGTGGCTTCCCGATGCTGCAGTAGGCTAGGCCTATAGTTAAACCTTTCGAGCATGCTTGATTTGTGCATAGCATTGTGAACTACTTCGGTTGACTGTAAATAATTCTTGAGAAGTGGTTAAGTTGAACGAATTCTACTTGGGTTGGCGTTGTATCGTTAAGACAATATTATATATATATATATATATTATATATATATATATATATAAAATATTATATGTATATATATAATTAATATTTATCTCTCGTGATCGTGATAACGAGTGTGTCAAGCATTTGTTTGTAAAATATGTGCAGATGCTTTTAAGAAGGAGGACTTGGCCGCTGCCCTTCTGTCCACCATAGGACAGGACTTGGCTCAGACGACTCACCTCAACTCTCACGTTCTGCAGACCAATACCATTTATTTCTGTGGAAGCTTCGTTGGTCAGAGTCAGTTGGTCCGCGACACCATTGGACGATACTTTACAATCCGGGCGTCCTTTGACATGTTTAGCCAAGTAAGATGACAGATTATAATCAATAATGCACTTGTCGTAAGAATAGCAAGGGGTAGGCCTAATTAACGTGCCATGTTAGAAAAATGGTAACTTAAAAAGATCTTCCACTTACCTCATATTACGAGTACTTCAGAAAGCTGCTTCAATTCATATTCTCTGGAGAGATCAGCTACTATGGCTTAAATCGCATTATACATTATCTATAGCATTAGGGTTTTAAGAGATAGGTCACTTAAGAGTAGAGCATGGTATTGTTGCTGAGTATTTTGTTTTAGACGAATGTTTGATTTGATAGGATCATCCAAAGGTTCATCATTTCCTGAGATTTGGCGGATACCTTGGTGCCTTGGGATGTCTTATCGACAACATGAATGTCAACAAAAGTCAAATCAACAATTCTTCTTCCTGAATTTCCACTCTCTGAAAGACCCATGCGTCAGTCAGTCAAGCATGACATCCGCGGTCGACTGAGATTTAGGAAGTTGACCATCACGTATGCGGCATGGTTTTTCCAGTGACTTTGTTTGATGCAAAGATCTGAAGAAATCATAGCAGTTGTCATTATCGTTTCAACTCATTATAGGCCTAAAATAATTATGCATGCGATCTTTAAAGAACAGGAGATACATGTACATGACCTTTGTCTGTAAAATGGTTAGTCACTTATTACTGTACATGCTTGCTTCGTGTTGAATGCGTTGTGGTGAGTGACCGCATGAAGCACCAGATGACCATGATAAATGTTTTCCAAAGTAATTGTTGTGGTTTTATTACCTCGTTGCGCGAAGTCGTTGGTGACGCATTGTGTTTTAGGAATATATACTTATTTTGCATAAAATATATTTCCTTTGTTCATGAGCTGAGAGAATTCTTTATCATCATGCATCAGTGTGAGAATTGTGGAGAAGTAACTGAGGGGTTGGACAATGATCCACTTGGAATCGAACTCTCCGGATCTTGAGCCCTGCCTATCAATTTGGCTTTGATTAAGCGCCTGTGAATAAACTTGCACCTGCGACTTCGCTTTGTGGTCGCTGCAGAAATATCTCGAGATTAAAAATTTTAATTCTCACTTTGCAACTGTCCTGCAGGCCTCGTGTAGCATTCTCAGTCAGCAAAATGCTGGCTATTCAGCAGACCAAAATTTAATCTGTATTCGTGACATCTGATGCTCTTGCTATATGCAGCCACAATGCTGCGGCCCTTCATGGATTTATGGCTTTTGATGACTGCACCATAAAGCACCTAAAACGCCTCAGGCACTCAGCTAAAAGGAGCATGTGACATACCATTCCCTTCCTCATAGTCTTATCTTTCGTTTGCAGTGAACCGTCAGTGAGTGCACTCTTTATCGCTGAGTCGACTAGAGACCACATGCACAACACAGTGCAAGTGGATAAAAAAATCTCGTGTCAAAATAATATCTCGAGTGTGTTGAGACCATTCGATTAAATAGCATCAACTCAACGTCGCTTTAAGTGTCAAGAAGTGCGCTTTTTATCTTAAGAACAACAATTAGACTTATTCAATAAAACAGCAACAGAAAAAACTTCATATGAGATAGCGTGTCAATTAAGTATTTGTGGCACCCATTCAGGCCTATTTCAAACCCGATAAAAAATATATCATGCCTCATAGTCCTACACATTCCAAAATTTATGGCTGCCGCTCCAATTAGCGTCGAGGTAAGCCGGTGCTCAATTAGTGCCGTGAATGAGATATGCAATTTTCTATTCGCTGTTGTTGTCTACAGGCAATGCAATACCAAACATGTTTCACAAAGTGTGCTTCAAGTGATCCTTGCGCGCACCTGCAGTCGGATAATTGTTACGACGTGTAGCCTAGATCTTAAAAGCGAGGTGCATGTTGGCTGCTGAAATTCGCACAGTTCCATAATGCGATTTCATATGAAAAAAAGAAGGTCATACGTGATTCGCAGACGAATTTTCATTCGCACTATATGCCTTGGTTCAATAACAATTATTCTGGTCGTCAGAGAGCGGTGCAATTTCTCTCTCAGCAGACGATAAGTGTTAAATGTTGGTGCTTCAGTTGTAGTCAGCGGCTTCTATTCTCACTGAACAAACAGGGGCTCTCAATCCCTCTCCTTTCCCCCACCCGTCCCGGCCTCTCCCCTCCCGGGCCGAGTTTCACCTGTGACCTCACACACAGCTAGGCATAGCCGTACGTGAGTTCGTTGGACTCCAGTTGCGCCCGCCCTGTAGAAAAAACCTCTGGCTAAAGTGAACCCAGTGTACTGAAGCGCGGATTAGCGCGAAGTTGGTATGCAAAGGCGTCGTGGGGTTGAGGGGGGGAGGGTCGATTGCATAACTCAAGGTCGTCTGGAATTCGACGTGGGTAGTATTTTGTAGCCTAGGCCTACTTAATTATTATTGCTATTGTTGAGGCAGGATGGATATTATTTTTTGCTTGCAGTTCTCTAGATTGACAGCAAAATGCACGGAAATGAATAATTATGCAATTGGAAAATTACCTTATAAGTGGAAACAGTCAGGTGATTCTGTTTGTCTGTCTGTCTCTGTCTGCTGCTTCCTCTCTGTCTGTATGTCTCTCTCTGTCTGTCTGTCTCCCTCTCTCTTTATCTCTCTCCCGCGTATGTGTGTGCGTGTGAGTCTTCGCAGCCTATGACCTTTTAGTACCCAACGTGTGTGCATACAGTATTACAGTGTAGGCCTATGTGTGGGAGATCGTGCTCGTCTAAAACATTCATAGCAACATAGCTGCAAGCTAGCATCAGGTGTATCCTGGAGAGTCGAAATTGAAATTTGAAATTATAATTTTCTCAGTAAGCAGCAGTAACTTATATGAGTGACTGAAACTTCGGAGAAACAGTTGAGCCATGTCGGTAGCTAATGGAGGAGGGGAAGTGAAGAAGGCAGGCAGCAGATCTGTTGATGAAGAGTTTTTGGAAGTTCCTGCTGCTCTGTTGAAGTCAAAGAATGGATTTTCCTTTGATATGGGTAAACTGTGATTTAATTTCTTTCATTGCAATGAGTGCAACTCAATAATAAACATTGCGCCACCCAAAGCATCTGAAGGAACTTCCTCGATTACTGTAAAGGTTTGTCTTTGTCAGATTGCAGTGTCTTGGTGTACGTTTCAGAGTGATAGCATAATGGGATTAATTATCAGGCATTAGAGATAGCATATATATGAAAAACGGTCTGACTTGCATTTCTTTTTTATTAAACCACGGTGTAATTGTTTAGGTTACGTTGCCTTTCAAATCGTACATAGCTAGGTTTATTTTGACAGGAGGATCATGCATCAAATTGGTATATTCTTTGGGTGAGAAAGGAAAGGCGGAGGATTCGATTGTTATCCGGATGACAACCTACGATGCTAGTCAACTGGAGGAAGCGATGAAGTTTCTGAAGGAGCGGTTTGGCGATGATATTGGAAGAGGTCAGACTGTATTCACTACAGGCGTCGGTTGTCACAACCACAGCAACTTAATCAGTTCTACCCTCAACATCAGGTCAGTCGCAAAGTCCGTTGATGAGTAGTATGATGGAATTATTGACTTTCACCTCCGGGTCTGTTGCTTTTGGAGCTGGTGGTAATTTTTATACTCAGAAGTTATCGCTGAGATCGATCAACAAAATATAACATGCAGTAAAAAGGTAACCCGTTGTTGAACTCATTTTGCTGTGCAGCTTGTGAATTCAGCAATATAGGCTACCCACTACACCACAACTCTTCAAAAATAACGTCAAAGAAAATTATTGACGGTTTATTCAGACAGAGAATTGATGAATCAGAGTTAGCATTGAGGATTAAGCTGGTGGAAATTGGATTTTGTGGAATAGCACACGATTGTAGCTGAAGTGTCATTACAGCATTCCATGATTTTTTAGTAGGACGTGCGGATGAGCTCTGTAAAGAAGGTACCGTTATATGCTTTAATTATCGAAACCAATAGGCTAAGTGAAGTCACTTTCTGATTATTTTTCTGTCATAAATTATGTGGGAGGCGGTGGTGCTTTGCAGCCGGAGGGTTGCAGGTTCGAATCCAGCTCAAATCGCCACGTAGGAACCTTGGGCAATTTCTTCACTCGCAATTGTCCTGCGCTTCGGGGTGAAGCTCCGATTCAGTGTCCGCGCTGTAGTCTGGAGCGCCTCTGAGTGGAGAGCTTGAAAGGGCGCGTAACAAGTGCACATACAAACAATTTAGGCAAACAAGAATATATCAAAATGCATGGAAAAGAAATCAGTATTCACAGATAGGAATAGCCTATATCTGAAATTCTGAACCAGCGCTGAATGATGAATGTGCCAATGTCAGGGAGACTCAGAGTTCTTGAAGATCATAACATCATGTGTTCTAACTTATTGGAATTAGCCTATATAGGCCTATTACTTTGTTTAGATTGGAGACGGTTTCGGAGATGGATTGTTTCGTCAAAGCCTTCCGATTCCTTGTTTCCAATTTTCCAATCAACCGTATCACTCACGACCAGTCAAGCGTGGTAACGGAGTACCGTGACAGGATCATGAAACAAATTCAAACGATGTATCTTTCGCAGCTGTCTTTGGCTGAGGGACAGGGTTCGATAACGGGACAGAGGTCGTCAAAGGGTGACGTGGATATGGTGAAGGGCCAACTGGATGACCCTAAGAAAAGCGGAGTGACTCATGACTGTGTCGAAAAGAATGGATCCAATGATTTGCTGTCAGAGAAAACTTCTGCAGCAGTTAAGGAACCAGATGTTGCGAAATCTGAGACCATCAAAGATCCCTATCCGTGCATGCTTTCCATGATGGGCTCTGGAGGAGCTATCATCAAGGCAATTATCCAATAATTACACAATAATTACACATTCGTCCAAATTGGTAATCGCTCATTAAATATTTATATCGTGTCTAATAGAAGAGCCTGTTACTGGGACCTGTTGTGAGTCAAAAATAATTATTATCTGTTCAATAAAGAAATATAATTATGCCTATACTTGTGTTATTATAGGCCTATGTCACATAGTTTTCTCTTGGTCCTTGGATTCAGCTATAGGCTATTAGCCTATAGTCACCATTGTCTGGGATGATCAGTTTCGGCTTTTTAAGAGCTATGTGGATTACAATTTTTGTAATTATTCCCTATTATAGTTCTGCAATTCGCTTAACTACTCGCGATGAGGACCTCCCCTATCCGTCGAATGGTCGTGCCGGAAAGTTTTCTGCTAACTAAACAACAAAAGAAATTGTCGAGACCTGTATTTGAAACCATATCTGTTCACGTTTCGCTTATGCACCCAAATCTAATTTGGATGCATGCTCTGGCATGTTATTTGTCTCCAACAAACCCGACTAAGATGTCATCGGCACAGGCCGTGTCTGGAATAGAACAGCGTCTGTCATTGGAAGTATATCGTGCTGTATTGTTACATGGACGCTATAGATAGCGGCCTCAATACGGTAACTGATGTAATTCCACAAATACAATCATGAATGCTTTGTTACTTACTCTAGGTTGAGAGAGACAAGTTTATGGTGTTGGATGGAATGTCTCGATGCGGTCGAATGTTCCTTGGTCTGGGATCTTTGCTGACAGGTTGCAATGATGAGTGTGTTAATGCTAATCTCCCATTTGCTAATTCTGTTGATGATGATGATACTGGCCAGTGTATAGGTGTAAATACTACTAGATCTAGACTTTCTCTGCTGGCTGACAACAGTGAATACTTTCTGAAACTGTGTGACTTTAATGATGAATGTAGATCTCTATTGATGAATGAGGATCTGGACGCTGACTATAACTTTTACAATTCTAGGACTGTGTTTTCAAGTACATATAAAGACGTTACTCAGCTTCCTGAATTTTATGCTAGCCTCAATGCTTCTGATCATTTTTGTTTAATGCACCTTAACTGTCGTGGCATGAATTTAAAGATTCCTGAAATTAATCTCCTCTTGGCCCAATCTAACACATCAGTTCTTGCACTTACTGAAACCTGGCTATCTGACGAATTGGCGTCTACTATCTCAATCCCGGGATATAACTTTCTCCATAAATCCAGGATGGTTGGAGGCGGTGGTGGTGTTGGTTTTTTTATTCAAGCTAATATTGAATTTGAAGTCCTGGAGGCGCTGACTGGACAAAATCTAAAATGAATACCTTTGAATGTATGTTTATTAAACTGCCCCAAAATAAAAAGAAAGATATAATAATTGGCTCTGTATACCGCCCCCCTGGAAATTCGATTTCAGATTTTCTTGAGGATTTTGATAACTCGCTATCATATTTATCAAAGTCTACTAACCGTGCTTTTTTAATGGGTGACTTTAATATTAATCTCCTTCGATGTAGTGAACACCCCCTCTCTCAAACCTTTCTGAGTACTATGTTTTCTCATAAATTTGTCCCAACCATCCTTAGACCCACTAGAATTACTGAAACTACTGCAACCCTCATAGACAATATATTCACTAACTGCTTAAACCTTGGGCAAGATTCTTGTATAATAATTAATGATATTTCGGATCATCTCCCTATCCTTCTTCACATTGATCTCTGCCCCCATGCTCTTGCTCCATTTTCACGGGTACGCAAATTTTCCACGGAAGCCAAAGAAGCATTTACCAATTCTCTTAACTCTACTGACTGGGCTTTTGTTGATGCTTTATGCCTAAATAGTGGTCCGAACGCAGCATATACTGCTTTCTTCCATAGGTATAAAATGTTATACGATAAAGCTTTTCCATTGCTAACCGTTAAAACTAAGGGTCGTAATTTCATTAAACAACCTTGGATGACTAAATCACTCCTAAAATCTTGCAAGAAAAAATCTAGACTCCATAAGCAGTACTTGTTGAACCCTACAGCTCTAAATAAACAATTATTCACTCAATATCGTAATAAATTTAAATCTGTTAGAAAAGAATGTGAATCACGTTATTACTCTGATTGCTTTTTTCAGTGTGGCAATAATCTTAATCAGACTTGGAAAATAATTAAGCAAATTCTTAATACCAAGGAAGAATCTTGTCTCCCTGACTCCTTTGTTGTTGGGTCGGAACTTGTGCAGGATCCGGTACTCATCGCCAATTCCTTTAATAGTTATTTTACTACCATAGGCACTAATCTTGCAGCTAAAATCCCTATAGCAACCACCTCCTTTGAGCACTTTATGCCCACTCCACCTATGTGCTCTTTTGGTATTGCTCCTACTTCTGATCTTGAGATTATACAGGTTTCTGGTTTACTGAAAGCCTCGTCATCTAGTCCTGATGAAATTAGCCCCCTGATAGCTAAAGCAACTATAAATGCTGTTGCTACCCCTCTTAGCTCTATAATAAATGCCTCATTCTCTATTGGATTAGTTCCCAATGAGTTAAAAATTGCTAAAATCACTCCAATTTATAAAACTGGGAATAAGAATATGACTAGTAATTATCGACCAATATCGGTACTTTCTTTTTTTTCTAAAATAATTGAAAAACTCATGTCTAATAGAATAACTGATTATCTTAACAAGTTCAGACTATTATCCTCTGCGCAATATGGATTTCGGCATAACCTTTCAACTTATATGGCCTTACTGGACTTGCAATCTAATATTACTGATGCAATGGATAATAAAAAATTTTCCTTGGGTATCTTTTTTGACCTGTCTAAGGCTTTTGACACTGTGAACCACAAAATTCTGATTAAAAAACTTGAATACTATGGCTTTCGAGGTGTTTGTAATTCCTGGTTTTTAGACTACTTAAGTAACAGAAGCCAATATGTTTACTTTAAGGGTCAAAAATCTGTGGCCTTGGATGTTACCTGTGGTGTCCCCCAAGGGTCAATACTTGGACCACTTCTTTTCCTCTTATATATTAATGACCTGTCTATGACCTCATCTGTATTTAAATTTATACTATTCGCTGATGACACTAATGTTTTTCTTTCTCACCATTCCTTAGGTCATCTATTTGATATAGCTAATAACGAGTTATCTTTAATAGAGCAATGGTTTAAAGCTAACAGATTATCCCTTAATATTGATAAAACCAACTTCATTTTATTCCACACTAAAAAGAAAATTGACTTTGATGTTAACAGGTCACTTCTAATCAATGATGTCCCTATCACCCAAACAAATTCATCTAAATTTCTGGGGATCATTGTTGATAGCCACCTAACATGGAAGGATCATATTTCAACTATTGTGAAGAAAATTGCTAAAAACATTGGGGTCCTTCACAGGATTAAACATTGCCTACCTAAATCAGTTCTCCTTAATCTTTATTATACGCTTATTTTTCCTTACTTATCATATTGTAACATTTCCTGGGGTTCTAATTATCCATCTCGACTCAAACCACTGATTATATTACAAAAACGTGCCATAAGATTAATATGTGGTGCTCATTGGAGATCCAGCTCCGCTCCTCTCTACTTAAGCCATATGTTACTGTCCTTACTAAACATCAATAAGTTCCAAATATGTCTATTTATGCATCGCTACCACCAGCGCCTATTGCCTCACACTTTCAATAACTACTTTACTACTGGTTCTAAACTTCACGATCATGCTACTAGGCACGCTAGCTGTTACCGTAGTGAATATGCACGCCTAAAAATTAAACAATTTTCAATAAAATATTTGGGTCCTAAGATTTGGAACGGCCTTCCGGTTCATATATCTACCTTAAAATCCACCAGCCTTTTTAAAAATCGTTTAAAAAAGTTTCTTATTCTGAACTGATTCCTCCACTGCCTCTGACTGACATTTTTACCCATTGACTATATTTTTTGGTTACAACCCTATGGTTTTAGTATATTTTCCTTTTGTGTAATATTCTCATTTACTGATTTCGTTAATAGGTTGACCTTGCCTTGTTTATTATGTCTATAATTCACGTAGTGTCATTACAGGTCTTTCTGTGTTGATCTGATATATAGTATTATTTCGGTACTATAGCTACAGTAATTATTTTTTAACCACCTGTTGTGGATCATAACTTTCGTGTCTGGCTACTGTCCTATTGTTGTCCGCTATATGCTAACATTTGTTACCACTAGTTGTGGTCATTGCCCATGGTCTGCAATCCCATGGCCTACTTTCATCTAAATTATGAATTAGCTCTAGTTTGTTCTGCATCAACATTGTATGCATGTTTTATTATTATGCTCTCTGTTTTCACTGCTTATGTCCTGGATCTCTCGCTCTCTCTCTCTACATTAACCCATCTACTTGATTTCGTTTTGCCTACATTGCCTAATAACAACATCACTCTTCTGACACCACCATCTTGATATAAACTCCAGTTTGTGGTTGCCCAGGTTTAGCGGGATCACTCCCTTTCTGGGTGACCCTTTCTTAGTGATCTTTTACCTATTAGATGTTAATCATTCGTTGGCTCCTTATTTCACTGCACATTCTAATTTTATATATGTTTTGCTGTTTTGATTTGATTTGTTGATCGCTACGAATAAATAAATAAGATTTGAAGGTAGGCCTAAGTCAGCCACGTTCAGATTCCTTCAGAGGCTTAGAATTCTAACATAGCAGTCATGGCGCATTTCTCAATAATTTTTTCGGCCACATTAAGCTCCTAGGCCTACTGTTAAATAGGGCCTACCTTAACTCTCAAGTCATTTGTTAGAGACGTTCGCTGCCAATTAAAATAATTATTGATAAACAGTTAATTTAATTAATAGGTTCTAAATAACTGATGGCCGTTGTGCATTGCTACATGTAGCTGCGTCTGTGTGTAGTTGAGCCTTTGTTCATGTTTCACGGTCATAACCTAATTATGCCATGGTTACAAGTTGGACATTAGCTATATTAGTCTATCCATGATAGGGCCTACTCAAGACTTCTCTATGACGTTACGGATTGAATTTTCAATTAGAATTGAAATTATATATTGCAATTTATCTGAGGATTTCTGCTATTTCAGAATAAACTTCACAATGGTCACTGTTAATCTTAGTTGCATTAGGCCTAATGACTCTGTTTTGCTATCTACTTGTGAAGACCTTCGATGAGCTGATTGATTTGGCATCCAGAGGCAATGAGGAGAACGTGATGGTGCTTGTTAAGCAGCTCAAATCCGGAACGGGATCAGACGCCTACTCCGTAATGCCCGACGATGTCATGGCCTTCTGCTTTGGTCAAGCAGTCGGTCGTAACATAGGTGCATATCACTAGGACCTGCATGTTAGCCGTGGCTGGGCTGGGAGCGCCTCTGAGTAGTTTCTTGAAGAGGCGCTATATAAATTCTAATAATGAATGAATGAATGAATGAATGAATGAATGAATGAATGAATGAATGAATGTCTTGTTGCACCATAAAGATGAAAGCATGCAGCTGGGTTTTTTACGCAGTTGTGTATACGGCATTATTCCTCTGGACATGTTTTATCAATGAAATGCAGAAATCGGCAAACTCGATGATGCCGTTATGATAAAGACCAGCTAGGCCTACTGTCATTCGCACGCAAGACATGTTAGTGACATTCAGTTATTAATTTCTAAAGCTAAAACTTTGTTAGTGTCATTTTGGTCCACATAAGGTTATAAAACAATTGTTAATGTCTTTCTAGCAACCAGTGAACAGAAACAGGTAAATAATTATGAACATTATATAGATTTAACGAAATTGTAATTTGTCACTTACCGGTAAGCCTACACATAGTGACAAGAGTCCTACGTAGCCTACATGCTTTTTGTGAATATGTTTAGATGAGTTTAAGAAGGAGGACTTGGCCGCTGCCCTCCTGTCCACCATAGGACAGGATTTGGCCCAAACGACTCACCTCAACTCTCTCGTCATGCAGACCAATACCATCTATTTCTGCGGAAGCTTCGCTGGTCAGAGTCAGTTGGTTCGCGACACCATCGGACGATACTTTTCGATCAGGTCATCCTCAAGCACAGTAAGACGAAAGCCGTAATCCATTGATGTTGTAACCTCAGTTGTAAGCTTACCTGTAAGCTTACCTGTTAAAAATTTCAGAGGCCGCCGTAATTGTCCCACGAAATAGGCTAATTGAGAAAATGGTTCTTTCATTTGGCCTACTTTCCAACTAGTATATAGGACTAGGTGCAATGCATTGTATACCTTTGGTAGGGTAGCAGACGACGATTCTGCATCTTTACACTCTTCGTGCCAGAGTGTTACCTTTGCCATTAACCCTCCCAACTATATTAGGCTAGTTAGGCTCTGTACTTTGCCTGGTGTTTCTTTCTCAAAATAATTTACCTAAGGTTGTTTTACCTTATTAAGATAGGCCTGTTTTAGAAATGCAACTTAATTTTTAAACCTGACGTCAGAAAGATATGTCTGATTTGTAGGGTCAGCCAAAGGCTCATCATTTCCTGAGATTCGGTGGATACCTCGGTGCATTAGGATGTCTTATTGACAACATGAATCACTAGCGAGAAGTCATGAATGATCATCCACACGGAATGCACACCAACCGTCTCCTTTTTGGAATATCGACTTAACATACATTGTCTTTACAATCTTACATGCATGCCTTGAACTGGACATAGGCCTACATCTCACAAATGTGATCTATAGGCCTAAATCTAGGCTAAGGAGTGACTGGTTGATACTAAGAGACATGCATTGGTTCCATATTTATACCTCTATAGTGCTTGTCATGGGCGGAGACTTGGTCTACAAGTTAGGTGGGAGGGGGGGGCGGTTCGAGCGAGTGGTCGAAGGAAGGACCGACATTTTGGGCAGACGAACGGCCGAGTCGCTGGTGAAATTTTCCATTTTCGCCGACCAACATTTCTGACGACCTTTTTTAAAGTCATATCTGGCCGAAATTTCCTGATAGAATCACAGTTTCCCTGTCAAAAAGCTGATGACCTTTCTTTGTAGCCAAACCGATAGGCTACAGCTGATATTCTACTCTTTATAGTCTTTAATTCTTTTTATAGTACAACATTTAACCAATTAACCACTGACATAATTTTTATACTATTTAGGAGTATTTCTTTTTTTAAATTTGGTCCCACCACCACAAATATTGGGGGGACAGTCCCCTAAGTCACCGCCCATGGTGCTTGTTACTTCCGCTTCCTTCGTTCAGCCTGATCCTCTCGATATGACCGGGAATCTGTATTCGGATTAGGTCCATATTTAAGCCAGAATATTATTATGAAAACTAAAGCGGCACCGTGGTTCAAAAAAGTAAGTCAAATTGTTTTGCATATAGGCCTAGGCCCTATAGCTTGATGACATATCAAGCTACCCTACGAGTTAGCAGATGGCGCAAATATGCGTCTACATCACTCACTCATTCATTTAAGATATCCTATAATAATTCATACAGCGCCTCTTACAAAATAATTATAGAGACCATCGTAATTATACTAAGAGGCGATCCTGACCCAATCCATGCAGGCTAAAAGAAGCCTAAAGCAAAGCGTCATCTCAGTGACTCTAGGCAATGGACGTAGTTCAACATGGAGTCCATTGCAGATGGCAAGGCCAACGACCGAAAAGGCACAAATCGTGAAATTTTTCCCCCGTAGATTTAGGCTGTGTATAGGCCTACAGCGCCTCTCACAAAGTGACTATATATCCTGTGTCGCTAAAAATTAGGCCATTATCTTCTGGTTCTCTGCCCCTAGGCAGGTTCGACTGTCCAATGTCGCCACTCTTCCCTCCGCTGGCCTTCTCCAGGTTCTCCTTTAGTAAAACTTTTATGTTGAATAAAAGAGGAGATAGAGGGCAGCTCTGTCTCACTCCTCGACCCACCTTTCCTGGTTCTGAGTAGGCTTACTCTCCGTCGATTCTTATTCTTACCTTCTGCCCCATGTATAAGTTTCCTATCAATCTTCTGTCTCTCCAGTCTGTTCCATCTCCCTGATCAGTACACGTAGCAGCTTTCTCCAGTTGACTCTATCAAATGCCTTCTCATAATCCACAAAACATATACAGGGTGGGCCAAAAAAAAAGACCCCCCTAGGTTTTTTGCCAATATTTTGGCCAGATGTTTGAATTTTGAAATGAAATTTTACAGTCTTAAAGGCAATTCATATTTACACATGATGGCCAGATTTCATCTAAATATATCAAACAGAACAAAAGTTATATCAGTTTTAGTGAGGCCACCCCCCGTTTTTTGACGATTCAAAAACGAAACGCCAAAAAATTAGTTTTTTGCCAATATCTTCACCAAAAGTACGAATTTCGAAATGAAATTTTACAGGCTTAAAGGCAATTCATATTTACACCAGATGACCAAATTTCATCAAAATATTTCAAACACAACACAAGTTATACCACTTTTAGCGGGACCACCCACCGTTTTTGACGACTCAAAAACGAAACGCAACAAAAAGTCGCAGAAACACGATTTTATTAAGTCTCCTCTCAAATAACTGTTGTCAAATGAACTTGGTAGTGCTTCACAACTTGTGTTCAATGTGCCCAATACCAGTGTCAAAACTTCTTTTGAGTCTCTTTTGCAAAGTTCTTGATGGACCTCTGATTAATCTGACAAATTCCTTATTTACCAATTTGAGCGTCCTCTTGCTAAGTGACTTCTCAGTGACGTGCAGCTACGCTGGTACTCTATTTCTTTTTTAAATAGTAACAATAATGATCATCTGGCAATATCAAGGCTATTTGATAACAATTATTTGAGATGAGACTTAATAAAATCGAGTTTTTGATGCGTTACGTCTTTGAATCGTCAAAAAATGGGGGTGGCCTCCCTAAAAGTGCCATAACTTTTGTTGTGTTTGAAATATTTTGATGAAATCCGGCCATCGTGTGTAGATATGATTTGTCTTTAGGGCTGTAAAATTTCAGTTCGATATTCCTACTTCTGGCCAAGATATTGGCCGGAATAATTGAATTGATTTTTTAAACTCTTTGTTGCGTCGCGTTTTTGAATCGTCAAAAAACGGTGGGTGGCTTCACTAAAAGTGGTATAACTTTTGTTCTGTTTGAAATATTTTAATGAAATTTGGCCATCTGGTGTAAATATGAATTGTCTTTAAGACTGTAAAATTTCATTTCAAAATTCTTACTTTTGGTCAAGATATTGGCAAAAATCTTAGGGGGGGTCTTTTTTTATGGCCCACCCTGTATATATATCTATATGTAACGCTCGTAGGCCCAGCTTTCTCCCGATCGGGGCGCTACTCCCGATCGTTGCCGTGGAGAGGTGGCCATACTTTCTAATAGGTGCGTTGGACCTGGGGCAAATGAACCGGTCAGACCAAATTCCTTTGGTCTCGCTCCCGTGTTCGGGTTCAAATCCCTTCGGAGGGGAAAACTATCATAGTGAAACGAGGTGTTCGAGGGCCTAGGCGCGGTCACTGGTCGGTAGACAACCTCCGAACCAGAGTCCGAAGTATTTGGGTCCGTTGGGGCACCTATTGTGAGCGTCCTAATATTTGTTTCCTCCCATCTTTCCACCCTTTCTTCCAATTTTCTTCTTTCCTCCTGCTCCTCGTCTCGTCTACCAGTCACCTCAGTCAGGGTCTGTCTCAATTCCAACACCTCAGTCCGTAACTCTCTTCTGTCTTTCCTGGTTTCGGTACTGTCTTCCAACATTTCCTCCAGTTGAGCCTTTATTTCCACGGATTCCTGCTTCATCCCTTTTAGGGCGTCACTCGTTTTATCAAGATGAGCCACCAGTTGGGAGTAAAGGGGATCGAGGACCACTTCAGGGGAGACATTCCTTCCTTCTTCCTCTTCCTCCGAGTTCGAATTCCCCTCATTTACCATTAAGTTTAGAGAAGAAGAAGTCATTGCTTTATGATAATGTAATCAAAGAAACAGACGTGGTAATGCAATGGCTACGCCTAATTAGCACAGAAGAACAATATAATGTGAACCACCAAACTAAATAGAAGAGACTACCTACTCTAGGTTAATATGTCAAAGTCATAGCTATCTAATAAAGTTCTCGTAAAGTCACAACAATTGTTAATAATAGTCCACTTAAGGTGCTAGACGGTTCTACTACCCGTTCGCCTAATATACGCGAGGCTAATATTAAATAGTTCAAGTACATGTAACCACAACTCTCAAGTATCATTCATTCATTCAGCCTATAGTAGCGAAGCGAATATTAAATAGTTCAAGTACACGTGACTACAACTCTCAAATATCACTCATTCAACATAAAGTAGCGAAGGTAATATTAAATTCACAAAAGCCATAGCTTCTGCACGGAAACACCCGAGAACCCAGACAATATTTTAGTCCTTAATTAAGCAGAGGCCTACAATTAAATATCTTTTTCTCACAAATGAATAAAAGTTCTAATTACTACCCGTTTTCAGAGGGGCGTTTCCCGTCACTCCTCCAGACAGCATGACGAACGAAACTCGACCAAAGGAATTCTCCTGCCACAACTGTTTCCTCCGTTGAAAGAACCGTCTTTCGGGTTTCAACTTCCACCGTGGTTTCGACCATAAGCTAGTAACTCAGCGTAAATTATCAAAGCCTAACTACGCAGTTGCACAAAACTCTCTTCCCGGTTCCGAAGTCACGTGACGACCTTCTCGTTCCGTTCCAAAGTCAACTCTCCTCCGGCCTCTTCTCTCGTCTACAGGTAACAACTCATGACCAACGGCAGCGTTGCCACTCTGAAAAAAAAAACCCCCAAGTTGGTCGGTCGAAAAAACCCAAGAAAACCCAAGTTGCCCAAATCTTCCGAAATTTTAACAATTTTCGTCCAAAAAATTTCTGACGACCTTTTTTTTTTTTTTTAGTCATCCGCCAAAAAAAAATCCATTTTACCGTCCAAAAAATCTGACGACCTTTTTTTTTTTTTTTTTAGTCATTTTGCAAAATAAAAAAAAACCCAAGATTTGCCCGAAAACCCAAGTTTTTCACGGAAAAAACCCCATTTCCCAAATTCGAAAAAAAAACCCAAGATTTTTTGCGCCGAAAAAAACCCAAGAAAAAAACCCAAGTTCCTCGCAAAAAAACCCCATTTCCCAAGTTCGGATCAAAAAACCCAAGATCTTGTGAAAAAACCCAAAGAGTGGCAACGCTGACCAACGGGAGTCCTAGCTTATATACCCCTATGCGCCCTCTAGCGAATGTCTGCGTACTAGCAAGCGGGAAAAACTAGACAGCTGCCCAATCCACCACAGAGACAGAGCAAAAACCCATCATCTGGTGTTCCCACCCCCTTCCTGAGAGCCATAGAGTATAGGCTATAGGCCATTATAAGAGTACACTATTAATCAATTAATATCATTCATTCATTCATTCATTCATTCATTCATTCATTCATTCATTCATTCATTCATTCATTCAGACATTCGTTCATTCATTCATTCATTCATTCAGACATTCGTTCAGACATTCAGACATTCATTCATTCATTCATTCATTCATTCATTCATTCATTCATTCATTCATTCATACATTCATTCATTCATTCATTCAGACATTCGTTCAGACATTCATTCATGCAGACATTCATTCATTCATTCATTCATTCATTCATGCATTCATTCATTCATTCATTCATTCATTCATTCATTCATTCATTCATTCATTCATTTATACATTCATTCATTCATTCATTCATTCATTCATTCAGACATTCGTTCAGACATTCGTTCAGACATTTATTTAGACATTCGATCATTCAAACATTTTCATTCAGGCCTATATATGCATGTAGCACTCCTTCAAGAAAAACTACTCAGAAGCGCTCTCGACTTCAGCGCGCTCAAAAAGAACAATTTTAAGCTTAGTATAAGGAAGGAAGGATCCTGGTAGAATCCCAGGGTGTATAGCCGTAGCTCAAAAGGAAGGCCCTTCCAGACCACTGGGCCGAGTCGGCCGACCACAGGAATTTAAAGGTTCGATTCTTCATGGTAGGCCTAGCAGTGAGAGCAAAAGGAATTACGAGGACAATAATTACTATGAACTCTCGAGGCAGTGCGCCGCGATCGTATATAGCCTATCCAGGATTTCCGTGGCAGCTAAGTTGCGTTCGGTTCCCACCAGAATTAGGCCTAATAAGAGTCAATATAGGCCTTTAGGCTAATGTATAGCCTACTAGACCTAGGCCTAATGGTACTATATAGGCCTAATATAGGCCTAATATATAGGCCTAATATATAGGCTTAATGGTACTACATAGGCCTAGGATATATAGGCCTACGCTTAATTACTTGAATCGGTTTGATTCTTTCGGTAGGGCTATAGACCTTCATATTAGAGCGTTTGCTGTTTGTGGTCACTCCATTACGAATAACCTTATTTGCGATTAAAAATTATTAATCGTGCGATTAATTTCGATTAATAATTTTTAATCGAACAACAGTCCTAATAATAATAATTAGTTTACAGCTCTAGCCTAGTAATAAGCACAAGCACTATGTTGAAAGGAACTTAGCATCATTCACAAGTACATTCACCACAAGTAGGGCGGAGCTACGATGGACGGAGCCAATGAGCCGCAACTAGGTCCATATCTTAACTAGGTCAAGTCAAAGCAAAAGTGGACCAAGTCACAGAATTAGGTCAGTGTAGAGGCGCAATAGTCAAATGAGGATCATCTGCTTATAGCCTGCTTCAAGCATTCGTTCGTGACTAAGGCGAGGAGCGGTTGTCGCTGGCTTCGCTGTTTTGCACGATCGCTTGCCTTTTATAGACTCTACCTGGCTACCTGATGTGAAGAGAAAATTTCACGCGGAAGTGGAAGCCGTAGGCCTATATATTCCTGGTTTTCGTCGGCGACAGCTTCATTTGACAGTGAGCTAAATTTAATCATTTCCGAGCTGTCAGTCGGTTCGACGCTGGCAGTCGACCCTAGTGGTAACGCATTGGAACTTTAGAGAAAATCGGGCGATTAAGCAAATGTTATTATAAGCATCACCCGCAGAACTGTACTGAGAGGATGTGTTTTGGGACGTGATCGGAATTTTTTATGGAGCTGCATTTGAAAATTTTTATGTTGCACTGCTAAAAAGTGTTACAGACTGATCCCAAAAATTGTTTGACGACTGTGTCCAAAGCGTTTTGTGTCGCGGACCATTGGGCTTCTGGCACGTGTGTAAGTTTTCTGAGTTTTTACAACACCACCTGAAGTAACTGTCAGTATTTACATTGTTTTAATTTTTTATTATAGGCTACTTGTGATTATGGCAACTTTAGATTTTTATTTTGTGAGCAAAGCAGGTGTTCACAAATAGTAGGCTATCTTGCAAGCTTTCATGGATACCGGGAACAAATAGTCCCTTAAGCTAGTGCATGTGTTAGCCTATAACAGCGGTTCCCAACCCTTGGCCCGCAGGCCAAAAGTGGCCCGCAAGGCCTCAAAAAATGGTCCGCCATGCCTCAAAAATGGCCCTTATCTATCAAAGAAGTAACAAAAATATATGAAAAAATTCAAAATTTAGACAGGATAGAACACAGAATTTTTTTCTACAACCAATTCTTTTGTTTTGACGTCTATAAATAACATCAAACATTCTATTTTGAATCAATTATAACAATTTTATATGCTTTTAGTTAATTAAATTTTAGCATTGTGGCCCCCTAAATGCCCTAATGTCTTTTAACTAAGAAAAAGTGGCCCTTGCGTCCTCTAACTTAGAAAAAGTGGCCCTACAGTCAAAAAAGGTTGGGAACCACTGGCCTATAATATTGTGTTCACGGCTTCATTTGTTTAGCCTCGGCATTGGAGGATGAGTGGCCAATCTTTTACATTGCTGCCCAATCATCCCATTGAAAGCATGTGCTAAGTTGAGCTGAGCTGTTTTCAGACACAAATGCAGCTGAAATCTTGAAAAATTCTGCCATAATGGGGAGTTGAACCCCCAGTCTTATGGCTGACAGTCCAGCACTCTGACCACTGGACTGTCGCACACCAAATTTTAGAAGTCTGCAGTTTGTATGTGCATTTGTTATAGCGCCCCCTTCAATGTTACCACTCAGAAGCGCTCCCAGCTATGCGTGGACACCAAATTGGAGTTTTACGCTGAAGCATTGAGCAATTGCGAGTGCACGGTGGCTTGAGGTGGATTCAAATCTGCAATCCTCCGACTACAAAGCAACGAACATACCCACTACACCACCGCAGTGACCGCACCCCACATGTATGTAGGCAATACCCAGCTGTGTCCGTCACCCGTTATTGGGGGCTATCTTCGTAATGGTGAAAATGCTTCCGAGTTTGAAGACCTTTCATACTCTGACAATATTCAAGCAATATTCATGCACAGAGCATGTGTGCTCTGTGTTTGGTTATTGTCCAAAACCCAGTTCATCTGGCCAGGTAGCTGTGGATTGATCTGATCTGAAAAAATGATCTGCCTAATTACCATCGCAACATCATATCCGTTCAATTTTCTTTTCTACCACTTTGTCTAATTTAATTTGTGTGTGTGACCTAGCATCAGGAATTGACGAGAGGGCTTGTGGAGGGAGCTATCCTTATGTTGAATGTGCTGTTATATTCGGCACCAGATTTGCACAATCTGCTGTTTGCTTTAATACAATTCATGCCACCACGACCTTCATGCATGCGGCTTGCATGTGCACAAAGGTTGATTTAATACGGCTCTTCTTCAGCAGAACTAAGTCCTCACTTATTTAGCAAACTACGCTGGTGTGTTTTAAACGTTGTGGCTTGTCTGATTGCAGGCATACCTGGCTTTGAAATTATAATATTTGAAACCGCTCAAATTGAGTCTGGTATTTGTTGTTTAATATGAGGGAAGGCAATTGATGCCAACAGAGTGATGAGATGATTTGAATGTTATATCTTTGTAAACTGTGAGATCTAGATTGTCAATGTTTAGCATTTTAATGGGGGGGGGGGGGGAATGTGGGGATGGCGTCTGCCAGTGCCTCCCTCTGTGTCTGTGTGCTCTCTTGGGGCAGGGCCACTGTTATTGTGTCTTTCACCAACCCAATCAGGACTGTTCTCTTTCCTAAATTGATGTGCCAAGGGTGCCTCTGAGTAGTCATCTGGAAGGGTGCTTCTCTTGATGAATTAATTAAAATATGATTTTAAACTGAATTCATTGCTCGTCAGACTTTTCAATATGGAGAATGCGCTTCAAGTTAAAATTGATTGAACGTGGTGATTGCAGCATGGTTGGTAACAGGCTACTTTTTGGCTTGTTGGTGCCGGAATTGTAGTGATTGTAATAAGAAGGAGGTGTGGTGGAGGCTACAAGTTCGAATTCACCTCAAGCTGCTGCATAGGGACCTTGAGCAAGTCTTTCACTCACAATTGCTCATGCGCTTCAGCATGAAGCTCCAATGCAGTGTCCGCACTGCAGTTTGGAGCGCCTCTGAGTAGACAGCTTGAGGGGGTGCTATAGCAAATGCAAGAAATAGAAAATAAATAAAAGAAGAAGGAAAGTGAATTTTGTTTTAATTGATCATGGAGTTGAAAGTTAGAGGAAGGATCTTTGAGAGTTGTCAATGTTGTTAAACAGTATAAACTGTGAAGATCTGTGTTATAAGACAATCAGAGTTTGCAAGCAATGTTGACAGTTTTTTAAATGCATGTAATGCTACCTAAAAATGTGATTTCCATCATAATGCTACCTAAAAATGTGATTTCCATCATAATGCTACCGAAAAATGTGATTTCCATCATAATGCTACCTAAAAATGTGATTTCCATCATAATGCTACCAAAAAATGTGATTTCCATCATAATGCTACCTAAAAATGTGATTTGCATTGATCATTGCGTGTTTTCAGATTAGACTACATGCTCGGTCATTGCTGTCGTCGTCATGTGGACTACGGTCAAAACAAAGAAATGTAACTTTGCTGTTGGTGAGTTGTTTGTTTTCATAGATTGACATCACATGAACACATGCTGTTTCTAACGCTTTAATAGCATTCAAACCAGATGCAGGTATGCGGGTTGTTGTTGTCAAACCCAGCATGCTATTTATGCTAATTTAATTGAACCTGATTTGTTGTCATCTGATTTTAGGACAGTCTCTGTTGCTATATGCCAAGATCATGTGATTTGTAAACAAGATAGGAGGAATTTTCTCCTCATTGGTTCAGGTCACAATCACACTTGTACCTTCTTCCCCTCCCCAATTCACCACACATGTTATTTTATAAGTGATTTTAGTGGTTGTGACTAGGAGCGCTGTTGATGACGTTATTCTAGAAACAGTGCTGTTTGGTGTCAGTATAATTACAGCAATGACAATAAAAAAGAAGATGGGAGGGGGAAAGGAGAAGAAGTATAGGAGAAGAATTAGAAAAATAGGCGGAAGAAGCTGTCGTTAAGCCAGGCTGAGAGGCAACCGTGACTATGAAGTGTTTGCAAGGACTTTTTTAGCCTTGATGTATGTGGGTAAGTGGCCACTCCTCTCCCATGCCATCCGGTCTTCCCACTGACAATGTACAGTCGGTGTATTCGCACCTGAGTTGGCTTTGGTTCACAAGTGGGGCCAACATTTTCAAATCAACATTCTGCCTTGGCAAGGATTTGAGCCCCCTTACTCAAGATTAGTTGAAGGACAATTTACCTAACAACTGGACTGTTGTGCAGTAGTGGATCGGGAGAGGGGCAATCCTGCAATTGCCCCCCTATTCTAAAAGTGCATCAAACATGGTCTGCCCATTTGGTTTTAACAAGCTTTAATTGAATGCACAATAGTTGTTGACTTTTTAAGCCATCAGCACAAAACCCTCCTTAATTTGAAATGGTGTTTCTTGTTCAGCCAGTATAATTAGCAAATTAAAACTATATATTGCATGGGAGGCTTACACTAGTTACCTATTGGGCTGAGCAAATGTAGTGAAGGAAAATGGATTACACATAGGGCACCAGCATAATTAGCAAATTGAAACTAGCTGTGACCCTCATTGTGTACCAAACCTCTTTCCCTTTGGCCCACTCAGTTGCTGGGACCTGTCTAGAGCTCTGGCTGATATTGTGAACAACTGACCTATGTATGCTCTGGGCTCTGGTGGGTCAACATGAGGAGAGTATCTATAGGCCCTATACTCTTCATGTAAAACTAGGGTCCAGACAATTATTATCATTTATCTTCTTGTGTAGGTACAACACAATGGTTTGTACGGTGGTACAGTAGAACAGATTTGTAAGTTTGTAATGCAATATAAAGTTAATTGTTTTACTTGAGTTTGGAATGACTGTTCTGAATCAGAAAATAAGTTAATTTTTGAAAACTTTTTGACATGTATGTTTCACATTTTGTCCAGTTTGCTAGTTTTTCACTATATGTTTTCTTTTTCTACATGCACATCTCCAAATTTTGTTATTTAGTTAATGACATGATTAAATGTTGCCAGTCCAAATCAGTTGAGGTCAAGCCAAGAGATAGTCACTAATGTTGCCTTTAGCTTGTTATTTATAAAAAAAATACCCAGTGTGTCAAAATGGTTTTAAAATGAGCAGATTATATTGAGCAGCCGCAGATATATGCAATGTTATCAATTTTCCTTGCCCTCAGCTACTCCTATCAACACTGCAACAGATGTAGGTGTCTTAATTCTAGTTGGTTAGAATGGCAAGAGCAGGAATTTGTTTAATTATCAGTTTAATGAAATCTCATGACAACACCACTGATGGCAAAGAAAGATCTTGGGAGTCACGTGGAGAGATAAGATAAGAAACGAGGAGATCAGGAGAAGAACAGGAATGGAGAAGATCGAAGAGGTGATAAAGAGGACAAGACTACGCTGGCTGGGACATTTGCACCGCATGGACAAGGACAGAATCCCGAAACAGGCAATGGACTGGACCCCGAGCGGATGGAAAAGGAAGAGGGGAAGGCCGAGAAAGAACTGGAGGGACACGATCTCAAAAGACCTCACCGATGGAGGACTGACGTGGGAGGAGGCTGTCAATGCTGCTCAAAACAGAGAAGAATGGAAGACCTGTATCGCCTAATGTGCACACAGCACGTGGACGGACTTTTAAGGTCTAAGGTAAGGTCATGACAACATCAGTCTTGTTGATGTAATAAAAAACAGGACAGATATATATATATATTGCACAATGTGTATTTGTAATTGTGCATGTAGGCATATCAATGCATGTGTAAATGTTTTGACTGTTATATGGTGGGTCTAAGAACCTCTTAACGGTTCTGTTCTTAACTTTACCGACAGGAAGTTGAACGTTTGACCTCTCAATTGGCAGACCAAAACCGTGGTCATTCACCACTTGGTTATATGACCTGAAACCACTTAGCAGTCATGAATGAAAGACTATGAAGAAGTGAAAAGCAATGCTTTTTGGAGTTTAACATGGCTGTCTTTTACTTGTGCTGACAGTTGCATGTGTTATGTAACCTGTTGCCAAGATTAACCTGTTAATTCAGAACGAATAACATGTTGTTTTGCAGCCATTTGCAACTATGATGGCAAAGCGAAGCATGGACTGCGACTTCTGGTTGGTGATGTCATCGAACTTTTGGAAGAATGTAGCGGTCAGTAAATATTGGAATTTTACTTTAAAATTAAATTGACTGGTTTAATTTGTTAATTTTGTTTATTGGCACTAGTTTTGTAGCTGTTCCAGACTTGTGGATGTAGTGATCAGACTTGGTCCATGGAAACTTATCTGATGTGATGTCCTGTTGTCCAATTTAGATTCCTTTTCCAGCGGATATGATTCTCATATAGTCCCACCTTAGGTGATCTTCATCAACTAATGGGTTTTAGGATTGCTGATTAGCAAAGACCATAAAACTTTTAGCAATTGATCTCATCTTTCAAGTGCTGAACTTTTTACAAAACCAGTATCGTTAACTCATTGTGATAACGGTCGTGTTAAAACCCTCAGCTTGGATTGTTCTTACGATTGATAAAAATTGTTATAGTTCAGTTTCTTTCTTCGTTTTTCTTACCTTTCTCCATTCTTTCATTATATGTTCTTCCTTCGTAATTTCTTTCCTTCTGCTTTTCTTTCTACCTTCCTTCCTTCCTACCTTCCTTCCCTCCCTCCCTTCTTTCCCTTCCTCTCTCCTGAATATATATGTATATTGTATATATGTGTATGCGTGTGTGCGTGTACAACTGTACATGAATCTTAAATCTGGTTTTGAGATATCCTACTTGTGTTTGGTGGTGTTGTTTTAAGTTGTCAAAGCAGGTCAGACACTTTGTACAAATTATGTCTGAATGCTGATAAGCAAAGACCATGGATGAAACTTTAGCAATTGATCTCATCTTTCAAGTGCAGAGGTTTTTACAAAACCAGTTCTTCTGTTTCTCTGTATTTATATTTCTCTTGACTTTTGATTTATCTGATTTCGTCTGGCAACCTACCTCACAGTTCTTTGTCATGTACTCTCAGTTTGCAGTCTGGAAAGCATTATGACAATGTCAGTATTACTACACTGCTAATATTGTATAATTGATTATTTGCTGGTGAATTGATAAATGGTTTCTATTTAGTTGTCCAGTTAAGTTTTGTTCTGTAGAAACTTTTCTCTTATCTGCGTAATTTCAAACCTAAACTTTACGTTGTATCCCGATTATCCTCTTATGACTGTTCAAATCAATTTTTGTTCTAGGGTGACTCTTGTTAGCAAGGTTTAGGTCCTTTTATTACTCTTCCTGTAAGCCACATTGTATAAGTAACGTATTTTACATCTGTTAAACTGTTTTACTTTTTGTTTTCAATCAAAAGTGTTGTTATGGTTATCTTCAAAGCATTTCATAATGCAATGGAATATATTTATAACCTCCAGCAGTCCTATGAAATCTACAAATGTACTTGTGTTTGTGTATTAATTTTCATGTGCTAAATATTTGTATGCACATGTTTCTGGTTATTTTTTTACCACCTTATAGGACCATGGAGTAGTCAATCCTGATTGTTGCTTTACTTTAAAAATTGTCATCATATACATGTGTACTGTGGTTGGACATTTTTATGATGAAGTTGCCACTTGATAAATTGAGTGTAGATATTATGAGTCATTGCAAGGGGAATTTCCAGCCAGCCACGGTTTACAACCTGTTTTAGATTAACTGGCCAATGAGGTAGATTATTGGGATTAGACTGGGATTTACTTGCAAGCGCACACCTGGGCTGCAGACAAGAGTCCTGCAAAATGGTGTGTGCGTGCCTGCGTGTGTGTGTTTGTGTGTGTGCCTGTCAATTACTTGTCCCAGGGACTATTATATCTCTCATGTCTGTTGACATTGTATTGTATTGTATTGTATTAAAACATTTATAAAGTGCCTTTTTACTAGAGAAGAAATAAGTTTTGAGGAAGGAAAATGAGGAGGAGGGATTACCAGTTAGAAGTTGAGACCGAGTAGATGGAGATAGAGTATTCCAAAGATAGGGGCCAATTGATGTAAAGGATCGGGACTCTGAGCCATAGCCGTTCATCCATCATACAAATCAGCCAGTCTAGTTTTTCAATAAATAATATAGGCTTAATTATTTACTGCCAGCCTAGTATTTTGCTGCTCTGTGTAATTATATATTCATTAACACTCTGCAAACACTCTGCTTTAATTTGCATAATATTGTAATCAATCTTGGATGAAGTAAACTTTGACCTAATTGTATTTTTCGCTGGTGACTTAATATGTTAATCTGCCATCTCACTTTATTGTCTTGACTGCAGAGTGCAGAAGGTGTGTAAGCATAGTGTGAACATTAAACACAAGGTGTCAACGCTTCAGTTAGAAATTATTCTTGGCTGGCGGTGGTGGAAAGTACCAATTGAGCTGAGGGTGGTGAGGTTGCTTTAGAAAAGGCTTCTCATGTGACCGACCGCCTCACCGACAACTATTAATTATTCGTGTCATTCAAGTGACATGGTGTACCCTTCTGCAGAGAATTTAAGGGGTTCAAAAGGTCTGTTGACTTCTTGCTCTATGCTTGTCCAATTGAGTTAAATATGAATAGCAGATCGACCCGTTTGAAGAGTGAGTTGGAGTGGGCAGGGGACAATTGCAACAGTGGTCTTTTGAGCAGTCATTCACTTCCTTGTATAGGGCATTTATGACATTTTGTACATTTTCCAATTGTTGTGGTGTAAAAATTGTCTTGTTTTCGTCAAAGAGTTTCTTTAGACAGGCTATAATATGCATGTGCTTTTGTGTGTATTTAGTGTGTGTATGTTCTTACACGTGTATGCCCTCGCACTTACAATTTTTCATCAAGTACAGCTGCTTCAAATGACAATTCAACCACAGCAACCAAAATGACAGAACAACAGCAACAATTACGACAAATAATTTATACAACAATACTAACTACAGCTGTAGTGTTGCAGAGGCCTGTAATTTTCGGCAAAACTGTTTTAGGTGTCGGTGCAATAATGATGCAAAGGCAAATTAATAATTTTATATAATTAGTTCGACGATGCATATGCAGTTGCTATAGCTGTAATTCAGATGCATCGATAAGTGTAACATTTGTGAAAATTCATTCATTCATTCATTAAAGAATTTATATGGCGCTTCTTAAATAGGACTACTCAGAAGTGCTCCCAACTCTAGCATGGCAAAAAAGGACAGTTTTTAGTTTAATAAAAAAAAATGTTTCAGTGAAGCAGACGTAGGTCCTGTGGGAGAGAGAAAATAGAAATAACATGTGCACTGATTGTGGAGTAACAATAGACCACTGTTACAGTGACAACACTAATGGACCTCTGTGCAGTAATGATTCAGCAGCTGTTACTAATTATGCAACACCAATTAGCTCTGCAGCGTAAGCGATAAATGTTTCGCATCAATCGATGAATCACTTCAATTCAATCAAACGAGAGTGAATTGGCTTTTCACCAGAATGCGTAATTAGTGTGAATTTACTTGCACCCTATGCTGTTAGCATATACCAGAACAAGCGTCCTATTTTTCAACTGATAGCAGAGAAGACCTTTGCATTATAAGATATTTCTTTAAAGAAGAGTTTTGTTTGCTCTCTACTTCAGTTTTATAACTTCACATCCATGGTCTTGCTGAAGTTCTAACAATTTCCACCTTTCTAGCTCCTCACCTTAGCTGCTACTGCTAGTATAGGTTTGTGTCATGAAGTCATTGCCTAAAGTTGTTTAGTTTAGTCTGAAATGCCTAATGATAAAGTTGCCACTTCGTTATTGTGGATCATTTATTTAATCAATGTAATCTGATAATCATTTGTGAATTCCTTGGTTCCTCTCTGTCACTGTAGCATGATGAGCTTATGCGATAGATGGTCTGTCTGTCCAGCACAAAAGTTGGAGTTCAAATCTTCCTAATGAAACAGAGAAATTTTAAGATAAATTTTTACATTATTTCTTATGTCAAGTTTACTTGTCTATGAAATAGATACATCAGCTGCACAATTCTTTCTGCACTTATGCAAAGTAAACATATATAAACTCATATCAACATCATTATCATCGTCGTCATCATCATCATTATCATCTTGTGATGCCAGATATTTAGGGGCGGTGGGTACAAATAAATGTTCTCCATTGTTGTCATTCTTTTGTCATGTCCATTGCTTCTGTTTAGCGTTACATCCTCAGATATATATAGAAGCAAATGCAAATACATGCCGGCATATGTTGCATGCATAAATTATTATGTATGTATTGTATACTACTCTACTACATGTAGCATTATTGGGGACCTTTCTCTGAAAGGTGATAAAGCACAACTGTTATTCTGAAGAGAGAGAGAGACAACTTCAGATCAGCTAAAAAATGTTCTCCAGAGCTCTGTCTGATGTATAATGCTTTGTAATTCTAATTCCAGTGTAAGTATTCTAGTGCATTGTGGTGTTATTTATTCTAATGCATTGTAGTTTAATTTAAATTCTAATGCCTTGCCATGTAATTTATTCTAACACATTGTTGTGTATTGCATTGTATTGTAATTTATTCTGATGCATTGTAGTTTTGTCTTATGTACAGCAGTCTGATCTGTGTGTATACATTATGTAGTTTGTATCCTTATCCTTGTGTTTGTGTGCGTTATGTGCATGCGTATGCGTGTTTTAGTATGTGTGTGTGTGAATTTTTATACACATATTGATAGTTGTTTGTTTTCATTTTTCTTGCGACATTGTTTTCATTTTTCTTGTGACATGTGTGGCACTTGTTCAAAACGATACATATGTGGTGCATATATGATACCATCTGTACATACCTCTGCTGCATGCTCACTGTGTTTAAGCTTGCTGATATGGGTGTGTGTGTGCTTTTTCTTGTCTGTGTACTTGTATCTGTAAGTCTGATTTGGTTTCAGTTCTATCAGAATTCCAGAATTAAAAAGTCCCTTTTGGTTCTTGTGTTTGTCCAACAATCAATCCCGTGGGAATTTTGATTTGGCAACAAATATAGTATATCAGTGGTTATGTGGCTATGCAAATACCTTGGCAACTGCCTGGACATCATTGTATCGTGACACTGTATATTGTGTATAACGGCTAGAAAATAAATAAAGTAGGCGTGGAGAGAATGACATTAGCAAGCCCAAATGAATCTGACCAGTCTTATGCCAAGAGAATATTGTTGTACATTTGTATGAAACAGTTCATGTTACTCCTTGTGTACTCTTTTGAAGCACTACCTGAGTTAGCCTGACAGAGCATTCATCAAAGGTATACACAAGAAGCATCATTAACTCTTTCTTCTGGTTTCACACTTTGAGCCTGTCCTTCAGTACATGTTGGGTGATCTCATTGAAATATCTTAAATGCATAAAAAATGCTTCAAAACATGTATCTTAAAACACATAAAAAACTTTAATACAAAGATTCGTGTAAATCCTCAAAAACAGAACTAAGAGACTAATCAAGTGTTTATATTTGTTTGCAGGGTGGTACAGAGGAATGGCTGCGAAAACAAAACAGATGGTATTGTTGTTCGTTTTTACATCACCGTTTTAATTCACACTTTTTGAAATAGTATCAATGGTGCATTCAATTATATATTAATCTCTGGTGTCTTTCACATGAAGCGTGCCTCTGAATAAATCACGCTGTGAAAGGCATTTAAAAAATTTGCAAATACAATACAATGTACACTTTAGAACATTACTGCATGTTTTAAGGCTGAAACTAGACACCAAGCTAGGTAAATGCTCTTATGCTGTGACATTTGATAAACTATTCTAATCTTAGTGTAAGAGTACATGTCAACTGACTTGGAAAGAATGTTCTGTTGAGCAAATGCCGAGTCGTTGTGCTTGAGTCAAGGCATTCAGCAACCTTAGTCATGCCCTCACGATTTGGGGCTCACCAGTTGCTATTGTTTATTTGCTGATTGTTTGCTAGCCCCGAAACTTAGATCTCCGACATAAACTACCATCAAACCTGTGGCGTGTGCTTCTCTATTGGTCAAACGTGAGATCAGCTTCATCTGGCCAGTTTTTGATTCCATGCTACCACAGAAAGACTTTGGTGTCCATGTCTTTTTGGAATCTGGTCCATATCTATGGAATCATTCCCTACCTCCAGCATTCCAGGATCTTTTCTTTCTTTACTCTCATTCCCAAACAGGTGAAGACTTTAATACCCAGCTACCAATACTTGTGAGTTAGATTCATAAATTTATATTAATATAATAGTAAGTATGTTCTTAGTAACAACAGCAACAGTAATAGCGATAATAATGATAATAATTAATTTCATTAATAATTAATAATAATAATAGTATGGATAGTAATAAAGTAAGGCCTAAAAAAAAATGCTGTGTTTCCGGTAACAGAGCTAAAAAAAATTGGGTAGGTAGGTCGGAAAATATTTTTATTTTGTAAAATATTTTTATGCAGTGACTATCCGAAAAAGTATACCCCACTAGTCTTTTTTGCACGCTGAAACAAAGTACGTGTTCTAAGCAAGTATAAACTGCCTATTTCCCGACTGTCTGCACCTAAAACAGCTCTAGAAACAGTCCTATTAATTTCATTTTGTTGACGTCTCTTATGTTATGTCAATACAAATGTTAAAAAAAGATTTTTTGAAAAATTTTTTTTTTTTTTTTGAAAAAAAAAATTTTTTTAATAACATTTTTTTACAAAAATATTTGGGTCGCGGCCGTAAAAATGGGTCGGTCGCGTTACCGGAAACACAACACTTTTTTTTTACGCCTAATGATAGTGATAGTGGCAGTAGTATTAATAATGAAAATAAATGTGTTTTTATATAGCATGTTTTGATAACTATTGAAAGGAGAGATCTTACTATCTCATCTTATTCTGTGCTTTGATACTTGCAGGGTATTTTCCCATCGTCATATGTTGCAGTCAGGGATTACGAGTTAGACAGCGAAGGGTAGGTTATGGTTGCTTTCCATCATCTAGAATTTCATCTGCTTTACTTCTGTTCAGTATATAAATATATTTCTTCTGTGTGCTTTTATTGTGTCACTACGTGTAAAGCTGAAGTCAATGGCTTGAAAAACCTCTTTTGTGAGTGTATGAACTAATGCTGTCAACATTCTTAGAGACTCAGAGAGAAAAAATGCACACCTAAAATGCTCACTTTAATTAGCACTTTGTTGCACTTGCAGCCAAGGACATTATGCTTTACTGACTTTATTTTTCATATTCTTAGACTTTGGGTGCGAAGATTAACAGCCTGGTCACTCTTTCATTTACATGTACGAGTATATGCTCAGTTGCTCACCCATGGTTGTGTGCAGTCCATTTGTTAGTCTTTGGTGGAGTGTGTTGGGAGGGGGAGGCAGTTATTGGAGCAGCAACAGGAAATGTTTAAGGCTGGTTAATTTTAGTCATTCAGATTAACTTATCTGTGTATCGGTTGTTAAATTTGTACTGAAAAAACTTGGGTACATGGCAGTTGCAGTTACTGAACGTTCTCAAGGATAGTACGAAGGGTTAATCTGACCTGTGTACGGTGATAATCTGAGAACAGATTTTAACTAGGGCACCATTACATAGACTGAGCTGTTTTGTGGCATGGTTTTCTCTCAAATATGTGTGCTACATCTTTATCCATAGCCAACTAGGCTACACTGACCATACACTGTCCGTCAGAAGTTGAGACGGCAAGGAAGAGGGTTAGCCACCCGCCTTCATTTGCCGTGGCTAAGAAATTTAAATAGCTAACACTTCATACTCACAGCTGTCTCAGGACTAGCTTAATAAGGGACTTCTTCTTCTCTCGAATGTGTGCTAAAAGGACAACAAAATATGTGGTGAGAATTTCTGTCATTAATTGCTATGTGATGATTCATGTGGTCCATTATGTTCTGTTGAAAAGTATAAAGGTTCCCAGGTAAGTTTCCTTAGTGTGCAGTTGTTATCAAGTGTCTGACTGTCGGGACATTGCTCCAATGTTGCTTCTAATGTTTGCTTTATTCGGTCTGTGACCAATGTCTATGTTTAACATCCAATCTAAATTATGAAGCCCTTGTCATCTATACACACAGTCTGCACTGTGGTTTCTTAACATTTTCACCATAGTACTTGAATTTTGGCCAGAAGACAAGCATGCGTCTGAGGGCTAATGTTTAAAGAGACGTATTGCTAGGGACCAATAATTACTTGACTTGATACTTTGCCCTATAGATGGTACGAACGAGAAAGGGTTGTCTGCTTGCTGAATTGCTTGCATTGGCTTACTGTGACATACTTACTTATAATTTTTACTCTGCTGTAATGGGGAAAAGGTTTGTGTGATTGTTGGACTGCCTGGTTCTCAGCTGCACTCTGCTCAGAAGATCTTTGTTCTTGGAATCTCTGATGAGGACTGAAACAGTTCATAAATTTTGGGCTTTTTTGCAATATATTAAACATCTAGTCTCGTCATAATCTTGTTAATTTATGTTATCTTTTCCTTCAATTTACCTAATCTTACATTACCTTGTAAACCTGAACTTGCTGAAAGTGTCTGGTTATGTCAATAAAAGAAACCTCATTCAAATATTGTCTTGTCTCACAGATATACTTTCGAGTTCTCCCTTATTTGCCGTATCTCTTCTTTCTGAACCTAATCCTGATTTTTCTTACCTGAAGTTGCTGAAAGTGTTTGTTTATCTTCTCTGTCAACCGAAGCATAAAAATATTGTCTTACTGAGGGACATGTTGGCCTATTGGTTAGAGCATCAGCCTAACGTATGGATAGTACAGGTTAGATACATTGAGTTCACACTATTTACTCATCTATGTTCTGTCATACGTTTGTGCACACTTCTGAACTTTGGAAGAAGGGAATTATCTGTATTGTATTGTATAGACATGAATATGATAGCATTTTACTTCTTTAGTCAACTAATCTTACCATACCTTACCTTACCCAAACTTAATGCAAGTGTAGGGTTTTTCTCTTCTTACCTGCTTTGTCAAATGAATAAAAAAGTTAATAAAATATTGTTCCTAAGTATGATTTAAGTTTAGGAGCTGAACAGGAATCACTCTACCTCTTCAATTCAAATGGTCACAGTGATCCAGTCATGCGTTCTGCTAGGCATCCAGTAAAAATCCCTGACATTAATCTGAAGGCGTTCATTGTGTTTTCCAGGCTGGATGCAGTTCCAATTCTTGTGGAAGATGCCATCGCAAGTGAAGTCTGTACCGTCCTGCGAGAATGGACGGCCATCTTGAAGAATAACTTTCTGGTAGAATGAAGCGGGAATCCTCATAGTTCCTACAATTTATGTTGTGAATGCTAACGGCTATAAATATATAGGTTTAAGTTTGTGACATTGTGTTTCTTGCTGCAACTTTCAAGTCTGATCTAGTTGTGATCTGTGCTAACTATTTAGCTATTTGGTTTCTCTCAGTTTATTCTCTGCATCACTGTAGTCTTTCTTCAACTCTTCAGGTCCTAATGAATGTTGACTGGAACGAGTTTTTGCGTAGCAGTGATAATATATAAAGGGTTAAAAGTCACATAACTTTTGTTTTGTTTGAAATATTTTGTTGACATTTGAAACATTGTACGTAAATATGAATTGCCTTTAAGACTGCAAAGTTTCATTTAGAAATTCGTATGTTTGGCCAGGATATGGGCTAAAAACCGTAGGGGATTACTTTTTTTGGCGCACCCTGTAGAACAGTTTAAAACTTTTCTGTTGTGGTCTTATGTTATTTTATTAGGTGTACCTTAAAGTGACTTTTTGAAGTAGACTACAGCATATATGTTTATTATCTCTCTTACTTTACCTTGGCGTGAACATCTCAGCTTGCATGCAGAGATCTTACCTTCGTTAATTTAATGTAACCTGTTTTACTGTACTTTATTTTAGCATTATTGTCTTACATAGCTTATTTGATCGTTTACTGTGCACAGCGAAACCAAAGGCGAACCGATGCAGCGCTTATCAAAGTCATGTCTGACCTCGTGTCCCTCAGGAAAAAACTCCGGTCCGGGATGTTTGCGCTGAATTTATTGAACGAGATGAAGATGGAGGTGACGAAAAAAATCGACTGGGGAAACAAGTATGCTTTCTGTGACATTGATAAATAAGTGAAATTCAACGTACTATCATTTGTGAATAAGACATTGCAGTTGTTATTAATTATCCATAAGATGTGGCGATAATATAGAAGAAGTTTTAGGGAAGGAAACTGAGTCTGGAATAATGTCCGAGTATTTTGAAATCTGTGTGAACTATTAAATAAATTTTAAGACAAAAATGATGAGTGTATCGAAGGTGACATGAAAACCAAAGTAGCTCATCGTTAAAGTTAACAAATTATGTAACTTTATGCAATTTTTTGTATTTACTAAAAATTTTAAGCAGATGATTTCACCTTTAACCTTGCTTCAGAAATCTGGGCCTTCATCTGGTGCCGAGGATTAACAACGAACCTGTTGACGTTGATAAGACCGACCCGATTGAACTTTTCAAAATACACGAAGACAGCTCCCGAAATTCTGTGAGTTGCAATTTGATTTCTTGAATGTCATGTAGTGGATAATAATACTCTGTCAGTCATTTGCATTTTCAAGCATGTTGGTTGTCGTGAGTGTTTGTGTTTTAAGTTTGCAAAGGCAGACTTTAAACTTTTGGTACTCCTTCTTATCATAAGGAGGTTTGTGTCTTGGTCTTATTTGTGCCTCACTTTGCTACACTTTATGTCACTGTGTTACCCAACTGATCTGTGTTGTTTGTCAACCCCAACTTCCACAGTGCACCACTTACGCTCTTCTGTGGTCACTGGTCAGTCCATATTGTAATAGGATACTTAGTAGAAAACAGTCATGTAGAGATTCAATATCCAGTTTTGTTACTATAGGAATCGTGTAAACCCGTTACGTAGCTGTTACCAAATGGAGAGAATTGTAATTGTATATAACTATATATGTAGTGTATGCAACGCATGTATTCTAGATGTGAATAACTTTTGAGCCAAACAGTGAATAATGGTAAGCAAGTGATACATACAGTAGGCACAGAAACGAAATCAATTTGGTGGGTTTTGAAGGCTTGTCTAAAAGCATCTTCGCCTATTGACAGGAGAAACAACACAATATGAAATGCTTGCCATATTTACCTGTGATTATTTAAGTATCTTGCTGCATGTACTTTGAAATCAGAAGAATGAGTGTTAGAATGTTCTAGAAATGTAATATGGTGCCTTTACAAGTATCATGCTTTGACAGTGTGCTTTCATGTTGTATTTTCTGTAGGAACGAGATTCCAAGCAGGCACGGATCACGAAAGGCCTGCAAATATCAAATCATCATCTTGCCATAAAATTTGAAAGAATCGTGTGCTCGTTAGCCGAGGAGTCAGAGTTTCATTTTGCGCTCTACGATGTGATCACTAGCGAATTCTTTACGTCAGTTTGTGTTTTTTGTTTTCCATTTTCAGAATTATAATAGTAATTAAACGTTTATAAAGCACCACTGAACAGTTGTGATGCACTATGCTCATCTCTTCAGCATGTTTACTATTTGATTCCTGGGATACTATGTGAAATTCACAAGGTCTTGAGACAGTTTTTGAGAGAATTTATTTCTGACTCTTGAGGGTTGTACATTGCTAACTTAATTTACTTGTACGTCGTTTGTAACGTTTGTTATTCATTTGACTGACATTTGCTCCTTGTTTCATTCGTCTATAGATTCATTTATTGTTGTTTTCATTAATTATTTCCTCTTTCCTTCATATTATCCCTTTTTGTCTGTTTGTCATTTGAATCATCCATCCATTCAATCCATTCACCCATCCATCCATTTATCCAGTAAGAATGATGCAATCTTTGATTTCTAGTGAGAGATTTCTTCTGAAAGTGAACAGACTCGGAGAAGTTGTCGATATGAACAGCAATAACCTCGTCACTGTCTTTACGGTCTGTATTTATTCTTCCATTGACTACAGGGTTAAAAAGTCAAGTCATTTGAACAAAGTTTTCTTTTAATGCCAGCAGCTGCTTGCAAGATTCTTTTGGGTAGAAGCTAAATAATAAATTAAAGATGATCGAATTATTTATATGCTCGTGCAGAAACTCCATATTTATAAGCACGACACTTATGGACTGTCATGCAGTTAAGAAAATAAGTTTTTCCCTAATTAATCTGGATATTTGCCGTCCATTTACTGTTTGTATTGACCTTCGTTCAAAAAAATTGACATTCAGTCTTATTTTTTAATTTTTAAATGTCACCTAAAATGTACGAACTCTTGTAAAACAGAATTTGTGCAGCTCATACGGATGACTGTTCTTATTAATTTCGTTTTTCTGTTTGGCCTGGGCCAGTGGTGCCTGTGAGTAAGGATCTTGAACGGGCGCTATATAAATTTTGATCGATTTTATTACTGCTCCTTTCTTTCTCATAACCCATTCCACTGGAGTTCAACTAGATATAAATGCACATTTTAGCCGCAGTTGGTTCTTCAGTTAGCACTTTGTGGAGTACTTGCTGTGGCTATTTTAGGATCTTGGTGAAAGAGACTTTGGTCGTGATGCCCATCTTGTTGTGCAGATGTTTCGACTCGGTAAGAATCGTTACAGACTTGACTTTTGTGATAAATCACGTTGTTGCATGATATCGGCGTTATTAAGAATGCTATCAGTTGTATGTGAGGCACCGTACAAATTGTCATTGTTATTATTATTATTTTATTTTTTAATGTTTTGCCCTGAGGTACTTCATTCTCCCAGGGACTTATGGACTATTATTATTTGAAGAGTGCATGTCTGATGAGTCAGGCCTCGTCTTCAGGGTGTTAGGTAAAAGTACCTTTGAAAGCGACCAGGTTGTAGCATTGAATGCAAGTGGACAGACGTTGAAAAAGAAAGAAAGCTTCACGTCTGTCACCAGTTATTATCATTGTCTGCTGATCCACTTAAAACCATTGTTATGTTATAGTTTAGGAGTAACTCATCACAGTACAATATGGAACATTATATAGTTGCAACAGACAATATAATAGGTAGCATTATAGCAGTATACTAAGGAACGTACATCGTTTCAGTGTACAACAGAACTTCTGACTTACATTCTGATGATTGATTTGTTAATCTTTTGGGGATTTAGGAAGTCTGAGGGACTCTGCGCCTCCAACGAAAACCCCAACACTTTGCTACAAAAGACCCTACGGTGTAGGGGGTAAGTTTTCTTGTTTGTCACTGATATGAAAATTCATGTGACTGCGAATAACTGGTGAAATGTACTGATCAAGATATGAGCCATCGATATGAAGTGTTAGAGGCTTAGGGTTTTCTTAGCTTCTGCATATGTAATGTAAGTGCAGATGTACTGTAAATAGAAATCCTGTAAATTTCTTTATGCCCTTGTGTCTTTATAATATATGAATTTGAACCTCTGACTTCTGAGTTAATAGTCTGACTTGCGAACCACTAAAGACTATGCACCATAAACAAACCATAAGTGTACTGAGTGACTTGTTGTCTTAACATTTTGCAACAACATCTGACCATCCCAACAATTCATTTTGCTTTTTTATGCATGTTTGTTATGTTACTATTGTATTGTTGTATATCTATGGGCAGTGTGTAGAATTATTCTATTTATGGTTTCTTTTAATAAATAATCGTATGTTTTGTTATTTTTTTCAGTTCTCAGTATCTCAAAGATTTTGAAAGATGAAACGACTGAGGTTTCAAGAGTTAGCCTGAAAATTACTCCGTAAGTTTTTTCATTTGGTAGAATTCACCTTTTAATGATCAGCATGTTGTAAAATGTATGGGAAACGAACGCAGGTCGTCATTAAAGGGTTAAACATTTGTGATATTTTGCAGTTAAGGGGTTATGTTTGTTTTCAGTTAATAATTCCTTCGGTCTCTTTTCTGGCTTGGCTATGTTTGCTTTTCTCATTGTAACCGTGAGATCAGTTTTATTGGCTCAGTAGTCATTTTGTATTATTTAATGTCAATAAAATAAATTTTAATTTATTACATTTATTTAACTGTTATACATACAGTGAATGTTATTGAGCTCCCTCTTCCTCCATTCCTCACTGATTTCACTCATTGATACTCCAAACAAGCAGACTCTCACTCTACTCACTTACGTATGTTCACACTCACTTGTTCTTATTCACTCACTCATTCACTCGCTCATACCGAATTCGACTCTTACACTGTCACTCACTCTCTCTCACACTCACTCATTTACTCATTTGCTCAATCACTTACTCATTAGTTGAGTGAACTGATCAAAGACCCTACTTATAAGGATGCTTTAGGCCAAAAAAATATGTTGTGTTTCCGGTAACAGAGCTAAAAAAAATTGGGTAGGTAGGTCGGAAAATATTTTTTTTTTGTAAAACATTTTTATGCAGTGACTATCCGAAAAAGTATACCCCACTAGTCTTTTTTGCACGCTGAAACAAAGTACGTGTTCTAAGCAAGTATAAACTGCCTATTTCCCGACTGTCTGCACCTAAAACTGCTCTAGAAACAGTCCTATTAATTTCATTTTGTTGACGTCTCTTATGTTATGTCAATACAAATGTTTAAAAAAAATTGGAAAAAAAATTAAATTTGTTTTTGAAAAAAAAAAATTTTTTTTACAAAAATATTTGGGTCGCGGCCCTAAAAATGGGTCGGTCACGTTACCGGAAACACAACAATTTTTTTTTACGCCTTACAAGGTATGCCATATGAAGAATGGTCTGAAAATGTTTATTAACATTAGCTGAATGGATATTCTGTTTTTATAACAGTTGTAACGAAAATGTTTTTGATAACAGTTGTAATGAAAATGTTTTTGATAACAGTTGTAACGAAAATGTTTTTGATAACAGTTGTAATGAAAATGTTTTTGATAACAGTTGTAATGAAAATGTTTTTGATAACAGTTGTAATGAAAATGTTTTTGATAACAGTTGTAATGAAAACGACTTTCCTCAGTTGCACGAAAACCTGATCAAGAAGTCATCAACCTCAACATCATCTGCGAAAACTGAAAATGGTAAGAAGTTGGACTTGAACCCTTAACCTCCTTCACCCTAGTTCAGTTTGTTTCCGCTTGAACCAGATACTGAAATTAGCTGCTTTGGACGACGATTTGCTCACCTGTTCAATTACCAACTTTTGGTGAAATTAAACTAGACATTTGCCCATCGTAACGCGGTTAACTTGCTTTTCATAAACGTACACAATAGGAGCACCATCTACTAAAATGAAATGGGTGTAGTCCTTCTTTCCTCTCCTCCACCACTTCCCTGTCTCTTCTTGCTCTCCCATGCTCCCTCTCCATCTCTTTGGTATATGCCCCTACTGATCCATGCTGCATCAGTCTCGCCACGGTCCCTGCACAGCGCTCGAGTGCCTCTACCAGCATGTCTGTTACTAGGTCATGGTCTGGCGCTTTGGTGTGCACATACACATATGTCAACACACATGTAATTTTTTTGTTGGTTTATAATTATTAGTAATAACTATTGTTGCGGCTATTCAAGCTCTTCTGCCTGCCCCTAGATTCTTGATCTGAATCCAATTTTGATCCTTTAGTCTGTGAATTTCATTTTTGACGAGTACCTGTGAATAAGCTGGTTTCTGCAACCTAGACTGAGATTGCGTCTATGATTTAACCACTTGTTCAGCCGTTATGTGAGTGATTATGTTACCTGTTTCAAGTTAGGTTACCTTCGCAGGAATCTTTTGAAAGTGGTCATTGTTGTTGGTTGGTGTCACTGTTGCAGAGTTTCAATTGTCTTTGATGATGCTGCACACTGATCTTGAGACATCGTTAACGTCTCATCCTCACGTGCCAAAGAGTGCCATCGTGACCAACAAAATTGGATTTCCCAATGTCATCATGCCAGGTGGGGTTGCCTTAAGACAATAATCTTGTTGCATTGATCGCAGACGGTTGTTGGTATCTGTTTGCTTCTTAGGAAGAAATATGATGAAATAGTGATTGGATAGTGTCATTTAAGAAAAACATAATAACAAAGAACGTTGATGAGAAAGAGATAGAGAAATAGTATATGAAATGTATGGATAATGTATAATAATAATAATGTATAGATAATATATATAAAAGTATTAAAATGTTTAGTATAATATATAATAATAATAATGTGTAATAATGTATAGAAATTGAGAAATCGAGATAGAGAAAAAGTATTTCATGCATTGGTAATTCTGATTGTGAAATTAGCATGTTGGAGGTAACAGTTGATGTGAAAATCACTAAATTTACTTAAGTCTTAAATTAATATTTTCACAGTTAAGTTTACTTCACTCTTTTGCTTTGTTACCACTTTAACGACGAGCGTGTACTAAAAATTAGTGGGAAACCAATTCAGCTCATTGTTAAGTGTTAAAAGGTACGATTTTATTGACAAACTTGTATGATTTAAAGCTCTGTTTTTATATTTATGAAATTATGATCTGATTCGACATGAGTGATTGATGTTTAAATGTTTTGTTTAGACACGGATCGCAACGATCTCTATTTGACGATTGAACGAGGAGAATTTGAACGAGGCTCAAAGACCGCTCAAAAGAACATTGAAGCAAGAGTCTTGGTTCTCACAAAAGAAGGACAACATATTGAAGTGAGTGCACGACTGATTGGCTGCTTTATGTACATTTCATCTGTGGTAGTTACATCTCTAGGTCAAGCTTTTCTGGAATGAAATATCTGAGGATTTTAACTATTTGTACATTTTTTAGTGATTCTGTTGGTTGTGATCTTTTCAATGTTGCAAAGGCCACCTGTTTTCATTTACTTATTATTATTTTGGAGGGCTACTTGTTTATTTAGCCATCTTCCAAAGTGGGAATTGACGGGATTTTTGCAAGTGGGTTTTGTTGCTTTATCAACTGTTAAATTGTTGAATATTATGCAGCATGGTGGAAGTTATATGAATTAGCTAAATCTGGTAAATGAAGTGAGTCTCACTTTGTGAAATCTGATGAAGGAAGGAAGAAAACATTGTTGTTTGAATTGCTTATCCACTGCTTCCTTTTTTCCAAAGTGTTAAGATCCGTTTATAGGTTCTGTCCAAAGAACTGCCGTTCCAAATGCACTTTTGCTCAGAAAGGACCTCTAACTGTGTGTTAAAATTTATGCAGCTATATTCTTTTCCTGATTGAATTAGGTCCAGTCTCAGGAACATCACTGATTTTGACCAGTTAGAATGTTTAAGTTGCTGCTTTGCTGAAAGATGACCGTTAGCCAATAGCTTGTGCATTGCAATTGCAGAAGTTACCAGATTAGATTAGAGTAGATTAGATTAGGATGTGATGTTATTGTTGTTGTAGAAGTGCATCAGCCGAGGAACAGGAGAGCCGGATGTGACAGAATACAACTCGTTTATCTTTTATCACCACAACACTCCGCGCTGGAATGACACGATACGGGTTCGTATGTAAACTATCGGAGGTCATGATTTATAATCGATAAACAGTCATTGTGAGACGAAGTGTGTAACGGTAAGTGACCGAAGGGTCCCAGGTTCGAATCCACCTCAAGTGGTGACCCTGGACAAAGTTGCTCACCCAAAATTGTCTGTGAGGAAGACAACGAGAAACCACCTCGCTCATCTCATCCCTCATGGGCAATAAGCCAATGAACTTGCCTTTGGGCAGAGAACTCATCATCTATAATCATTATCATCATGTTCCTATTCAAAATTCTCCCTCAGTAGATAATCCTGAAGTGAATCTAAAAACTCTTATATGAGTGAATGATTGCTTTACCGCACTTTACCTTTTCTTGCCTTTCCTTACTTTCACTGATTATTTACTGTTGATTTACTGGTTGTGAACGTGTTCCTGTTTTAGCTTCGCATTCCAGTCGATCAGTTCTACAATTCGCATGTTCGAATCGAATTCCGTCACTGTTCCAGTAAGTCTTTTTAACTGTGCTCCAATTTATGTAGCTCAATTTATATAAAATTTGCCTCGACTGTACCATTGTTTTGATCATGTCACTTACTTTTTTGCACAAACCTTTGTCAAGTGTAACTGAGACTTTGTAACGTTAAAAAGAAAATTGACTGCTTGCAAAACTTGCATGGGGCTAAACCTTCCACTATTGTCTACACATATGAAACCTTCTTGTCATCTGTTTTCTTTTTCTTGTGCTGCTTATGTGCATTATGTTACAAGATGCATTTATGTCAGCTTGATATGCTGGTTGAAACGAAATTCGATTGATTGATTGATTGATTGACTGATTGATTGACCGATTGATTGACTGATTGATTTACTGATTGATTGTTTGTTGATTGATTGACTGATTGATTTACTGATTGATTGTTTGTTGATTGATTGACTGATTGATTGACTGATTGATTGATTGATTGACTGATTGATTGATTGATTGTCTCTGGTTGATTGTCTTTGGTTGATGTTTAAAGACAAAGATCGAACGGAGAAGAAGTTGCTCGGAATGTGTTTCTTTCGACTAATCACCGACGAGTTCACAACTTTAGCCGACGGAGCTCGTGAGCTTTGCTTCTACAAGGTGCCATTACAACTCTGCACTTTTGTTTCCTTAGCCATTATTATTGCATTAGTTAACACAATTTCAATAAAGTGTTGTTAAAATTGATAAACTGAATCTAAGAAATTAAAAATAAATAGTAGTATTGCTCTACCTCTCATAGTATTAATACCAACTTAAGTTAACCCTTTAATGCAGAAGGGTATAGGATTTCCCATACCATTTACTACCATCATTATTATTCTTTGAAGCGCTCCTGAGTAGTAACCTTGAAGGAGCGCTATATCAAATTCTCAAATAAATAAATAAATAAATAAATCTCGGCATTAAAGGGTTAAAGTTGTGTTTTTTTGTCAAAGTTTGACGATGCTCGTCGACTGGTTGATCCGAAAGAATACCTGAGGTTACCAGATGTCAGCGTGGAAAACCCCGGGGGTTCCTATGGTAGCCAAAGCAACAGCGGACCCTTTCGCCGTAGCGACAAGGAGGCAGTTTACATATCGACGCGGCTCTGCTCAACCAAATTTACCCAGAATGGTGAGCATTCTTGTTTTGAGTACATATGTTATGATTTGATCGTTATTAAGAGATGCTGTATTGATTCAATTGTTCTTCTGCCCAGCTCTTTCTACCTCACCATTTCTCTGAGGTTTGTAAAGTGTAACCTCAGTGTGTTTCAACTTATCCACCATGCCTCTTTTCTGCTTCAGATGAATTAGATTGATCGTACGTAACAATGCTTTCTGATCTTGTTTGTTTGTTTTTATGTGCACTTGTTTTAGCGACCCCTCAAGCTCTTCTCTACTCAGAGGCGCTCCCGAATGCAGAGCAGACACTGCATCGGAGTTTCACGACGAAGCGCTGAGCAATTGTGAGTGAAGGACTTGCCCAAGGTCCTTACGCGGCGAGTTGGGTTCGAACCTCGAACCTTCCGGCTCCAAGGCAACGATGCCACCACTATACCACTGCGCCCCACAAAATTTGATCTGTTTCTGATTGTTTCTTTTTTTGACTTGGAATTGTGTAACAATGTAATTGTTCTCGTTTCTGTAATCAGCCACGCTTTTGGGCATATTGAAGTGGAAGCTGGAGCCATACAAAGTCACGGAATACCTCAACAAGATCATCATACAAAATGGAGAGGAAATCGTCAAAGTATGCGTGTCTCTGTGTCTCTCTTTTCTAAGTTTCTGTTCGTGAGTATGTAGTACTATGTACGGCTGTACGCATATATGTGCAACTGTGTGTGTGTGTATGTGTATGACTTGTATGTATGTATGTAAGTCTATCTCCACATTTTATAGAGCATATATGAAGTACCCCTCTAATGCTTGTTTTGCATTTGTGAACATATTTCAGAACCTGCAATGTTGTGCATTATGCGCTATGGCTTGAATTTTGATGCAATGCCGCTGGGGATAAATGTATGACTTGAATTTTGATTCAATGCTGCTGGGGATAAATGTCTCAAATTTTATTGAGGTTCTGAGGATCTCTCCTCTGCATGAAATATACTCATTATATTGTGTAAATTGATACTTGTTATGTCTTGTAGATCGTACTATATAAACAAGTAAATATTAGAAGTGACTAACATGCAAATAAGTAAATAAGTGATGTTTAATAGTATGAAAGAAATGCCCACTCTTTACAAGCAACAATCTTCTTCTTCTTTCTCTCTTCCGTCAGTCATGTGACGACGATGAGGCTTTCACATGACTTCTCCAGACTTGTCTATTTCTGATGAGATCCTTTGCTCTTGGCATACTGATATCCATCATCTTCAGATCCTCTCTGACGTTGTCCATCCAAGTTCTGCAACAACAATACATTCAGACAAAGATCATGTATAGACGAATCAAGCCGTACAATAAAGTATAGTGATTTGAAATCTGGCTATAAGATTCAGTACATGTGAAGGCTAACATTACTTATAGTTGGATAACTGTTGGTACTAGTCAACTGGATTTTCAAAAGTTGTAAAGAATATTGTTAGCTGGGTCACATCCCACACTACCTGTGAAAGCTTTGTTGCCCCTCATTATCCAAGGTCACATTTCACAGACGTTTCAGATTTTATGTCATTACATTTCTTGAACTTTTATGTAAAAGCCTGGTATGGGCCCATGTTGTCTGTATATACACTGTGCCCCATAAAAAAACACACCAAATTTTTTTGTCATGAAACGCATGTAAGTCTAATGTTAAATAAGAAAAAGTAATGTTTCATTTAAGAAGATGTTCGAAGTGATGTCCCTTCGCTTGAATGCAGGCTCTCAGCCCTGGCCGCCACTGTTCAATAGCTTTGTCAATGACACTCTGCTTCAATTGGGCCCACACAACGATGAGGCGCTCTTTCAACTCGTTGATGTCCCGTATTGCTGTCTGGTAGATGCGTTCCTGTATTATAGACCCCAAATTCTGTAGTCAACGGGATTGAGGTCTGGTGAGTTTGCTGGCCAGAGTTCCGGTCCAATGAAGCTTGGTGTTTCACGTCGCAGCAACGCAATAGTGTCCTTTGCGCGATGTGCTGGGGCGCTGTCCTGCTGGAGAATGAATAAGTCGCTTGACATCCCTCTGATCGCTGGCAACATCTGCTCCATCAACAGGATATTCCTGTAATATTCGCCGTTGACCTTCACCCCAGGTGGCAAAATTATTTGAGAAACAACGTACAAACTTTTATTACAATTGGCTTAGTTTTATAGAAGATTTTTGATAAGTTTTTTGGTGTGTTTTTTTATGGGGCACAGTGTAGTGTATAATCTATTATTTTCCGGTACTAAACATTGACTTCCTGATTTATTTGTGGCTTGCAGTTTCTTCAGTACATAATGGATGCACTGTTTGATATGATGAGTCCAGGCAGCTGTTCTCATGTCAAACCGATGTCTGTGTTTAAGGCTGTGGTAAGACTTGTTGCATTTATTTGTTAAATATTTGAGGGTGCGAGACAGTGTAGTGGATAACTTGCTTGACTGTCTATCGAGAGGTTGGAGGTTCAAATCCCTGTGAGGGAAGAAATTTGGTTAGAGATTTCTGATCCACCCGCACTTCCCCTCCCCCTAGACAACTACACTGTTATTAGGTCACCAACCATATACTGTACAGGGCAGGCCAAAAAGTAACTGAATAAGGGTTTTTGCCAATATCTTGGCCAGAAGTAAGAATTTTTAAATGAAACTTTACAGGCTTAAATGCATTTCATATTTATGTACTATGACCAAATTTCACCAAATATTTCAAGCAGAATAAAAGTTATACCACTTTTAGTGAGGCCACCCATTTTGTTTGGACAATTCAAAAACACGGCGTAGCAAAAGTAGCAAAAACGTGATTTTATTCAGTTATATCTCAAATAATTGTTATCAGACATAATTTTCAGAACTTTGCATGCATTAGAAGTCAAAAGAGGTTTTGTTACAATGATTGATACTGTCATGAACATTCAGATCTGTGTCATAAGGTCTTCTTTGTTCTTGCACAAAAATACCAGAACAGATCTGTTTAATAATGTTTCTAGATTCACGTATTCCATCTTCTGAAGGACAAAAGATTTGACAGATTTCTTCCAGTGATGGATGCATACATCGCAAACAACTTCTCGGCTTCACTTGTTTACAAGTGAGTATTTGATATGCTAAATCGACCATTGAATATATAAGAGCAAAACCCCTTTATGACATGGTATATGATGTGACTGCCAGAGGTATGGTGATTGTAATGAGGTTGCAGTGTGGTTTTTTTTTAATGCACATATTTTGATATGACAGCTAGTGTTTTTTTGTGGCCATGTATCAAGCTTTGTTTATATTGCTATTTAAGAATCTTATGAGAGCAAGGAGGGATTGTTTGATTTGTTTTTCCGTTGCTAACAATTTGTGGTTGTTTAATTGCTATTGACCGGTCATGGATTTTTGATAAATTTTTGTTTGAATGCACTTGAAAAAGTAGCGCTAAATATGCAATTTACTTAGCATTGGACCATGTTTGACATTTGCTGACAATGCTGTATATATATTTATCACGTCTTGTCTTTTCAATGCTTCTAGGGAGTTGGCGAAATGCACGATTGAAATTCTGGAAGGAATCGTTGCCTGGGGAACTCCTTCTAACAGCCAGACAGCTGAACAAGTGTGCGTACTGATTACTGTTAATTGGTTGTCTAAGTGGAAATTGTGCAGTACTTTCATATATGGTACTTCTTGCATCATTTTACTTCCATGAAGCACTCAACTTATCAGTTGTATAATTGACATTTGAATCACTGCAGCCTTCGTGTTGTAACAATTTCTTTTCATTGACTCAAATTGAGATAGCTAATTTTGCAGACATCTCTGCTGTTTTGAACAGCAAAATATTTAGCAATACAATTACCTTTTGTGGTTTTATAAATTGGTTTTTAGCTAATTCTCGTTTTTTTAAATTTCTTTGCAGGAAGCTTATAGAAGGTTTGAATCAGACGCTCGATAGCGAACCAGGCGTGTCGTCCGTACAACAGCAGATGCGAAAAAGTGTACTGGTTTGTACCAGCCACTGAATTATACCAGATCATATTTATGTAGCACTTCTACAATGTCATGTTTTTTTAATTGCATGGGCACCATAATCTTATATCTATGATTTCTCTGATCATGGTTGGATCAATCCAGTGCCATTTATTTGCTTCGCTCTCTACTTGTGGTCCATTCGGCTGGGTTCTACAAGTCTCTCAAGTCTTTTTTCTTTGGTCGTGGTTGGGTTGGGAGCGCCTCTGAGTAGTTTCTTGAAGGGGCACTATATAAATGCTCTGAATGAATGAATGAATGAATGAATGAATGAATGAAATGGCATCTTGTTTTCATGGTGACTGACTTTACAATTTACTTTACAAGTTTACTTTACGATATGTTGCTTCATATGCTGAGAAGTTAGATATGTTGCAGTCATTCTACTTGCCGTAACAGTCATCGTGATCATCGTGCATTTTTATTTTCAGGTCCTGAGAAGCATAACAAAATGCATTGTTCAATCACGAATTCTTTACATGAATTGTCCGTAAGTTTCTGCAGCTAATTTTTTGGTCAGCAGAGCGCACAGGCTGCAAAGATTACTTTTTTTCACATAATAATGCTATAATGTTTTTCCTAGTTTCAACATTTATTGGTAATTTTTGCAAATGACTCAAAAGCTCTATCTCCAGCCTGATCTTAACCCCTCCTTATCTGGGAATTTATGGGTGTTAAGGCCAGTTTTGGAGTTGTGTATATATATATATAATTAGGCTCCCACACGACATCTCCAGACTTCTCTACATCTGATGAGATCCTTTGCTCTTGAATATTAGCTTGACATGAGCAAAGGATTTCATCAGAAGTAGAGAAGTCTGGAGAAGTCATGTGGGAGTCTCATCATCGTCGCACAACTGATGGAAGAGAGCAAAGAAGAAGAGAGAAGAAAAAAGATACATAATTATATAATATATACGACGTCTTTTCATAAAGGGATGGGGTTAATGTCCATGTGCTGTGTCCGTCAAGTTTGTTGCCTAGCGGAATAGTGAACTTATCCTCTTGACTACTAGCGTGGTTATTAAGTGAATTTTGACGCATGTGATGAACACTTTGCATGGCTGCTAGATTGTTAAATTTGACTCCTGTAATAACTTGTAATCATCTGTTTGGAGTATGACTAATAGTAAGTAATCAGTACACTTCGCAGTGGGTCCATTCAAATTATTAATAATCATGAATATATGATTGCTAGGTCTTCCCTCAAATTTTTTATCGACTGATGAAGCTTACCACACAAGCTTGTTATTGTTTTTACGCCAAAATGCAGCTATTAATTGGACTGTTGAAGACAATTATCTCTTGGTTATATAATTGTATTTATAAACATGTAAATGCTTTGTAAAGCCTTAAGTGTATGTATGTGTGCAATGTCGTGTGTGTGTGCATTCATTCATTCATGAATTTATATAACTCCTCTTCAAGTGCTACTCAGTGGTGCTCCCAGCTGTGTACAAGTAAAACTTATGCTTTGCTGATTTTGCGTTTAAAGCCGGCCAGCAGATCGAGAGAAGGACGAATTCAACGAAATCATGACAGGATTTTATGCTGCGTTGACGCGAGTTCTTAATGTTGATGATGCCACGATTCTACAGCAACAGGTGAGTTACTGTAGGATTGCTTGCCGTTTTTATTGTATTTCTTAATTTATATAACCCATTGTATTTCTTAATTTATCTAGTACGCTGTAATTTTCAATTTATGTAATGCATTGTATTTTTGGTTTATATGTAGTGCATTTTGCAGAGCAAAGTACTAGACTATCACAATTGATATGTTTCGAAATTCTGAATTGTTGATTCTTTTGTTGTGTTTGCCGTAAATCAACTGATATGTGACGAATTCTATTGTCTTGTTGATTCTTTTCTTGTGTTCGCTGTAGATCGTGCTTTTGCATGAGATTCCAGGGATGCTGTTGGAACTGTCAAGGCTCACACCACCTTCCGATCTTTGTCGCACGTATCGGAATCTCATCGCGAGTGTTGGACGGACCGCACAGATGGAGTTGATCATCGGAAAACTGGGAAGCTTGAGAATGATGGCCCAGATGCCCAGTCTCATCTCTCCGTATGGTCAGTCGATCAAAGTCCATCACGATAGCATATAATAATAACGTGGGGCGCGGTGGTGTAGTGGGTATGTTCATTGCCTTGTAGCTGTAGGGTTGCAGGGTTGAATCCACCTCAAGCCATCATGTAGGGACCTTGAGCAAGTCCTCCACTCGCAATTGCTTGTGCGGTTCGGCGTGAAACTTCAATGCATTGTCTGTACTGTAGTCGGGAGCGCCTCTGAGCAATGTTCTTGTGTATATGCCTTTATTGTCTATTGTCCCTCCTAGGTCAGAAACATTGTCCCTAGGTCAGAAAGGATAATTTGGTTGAGGTTCCTACATAAAGATCATGGCTACCTTATAACAAGACATTTTTTCACCTCTGTTGCAAATTTTTTTATGACTTGGGTTACATGCCTGTAGAAAATTGTTTTATGACATGGGTTTTGACATTAGTTGAATAAGCAACGTTTGAATTTATATGACATTTTTGTGTGGATGATCATGTGCTTATGGTTTTCACTCAGAATGCAAGACCGTTCTGATTCCGATGTACGTTTCTGAGTTGAGTCGATTTCTTAAAGTCGACAAAGACCCAAAGCTGGTGGCGGAAATCCTCATGGAAATCCTCGCTTCTCTGCACTGTGATCAGAAACTTGTAAGTCATAGCTGTCGTCAGAATTTTCGTGTTTTTCCAGCTGACTGTCAATGAATTCTGTTGGATTGATGACTTAAATTTATACTTGAAAATATAAATGAAAAACTTTTTTGAAGAGGTCAGGACCTAAAAATCTGAGAGGACACAATCTGAACTTGTACCGAAAAAGGTTGCGTTCAGATATTAGAAAATTCTGTGTTAGCCAAGGAATTATTTATCACTAAACCAGATAGATGCTGTATCTGTACGAAGCATGAACACTTTCAAACGGAATCTGGACAATGGATTGAATTATATTGGCACTGGAATCTTACTGTCAGCTTTTGCTGTTTCAGAGAATGTACAGTTTTGGTAGAGCTAGTTACTGTCCAAATCAGATTAGGCATAATTGTCTCATGCTTCTTTTTCAGAATGTTACACTGAAACCAAACCTATCTGCAATTTTGGACGGACTGCTTGAGCAAATGATGAGCATAATTGATGCTGAAATATCAAGCCCCAATCTGGTTAGTTATAGGCATATGTTGTATCTCTGACATTCTCAAATTTCTACTATGGCCGGGGTTTGAATCCCGACCTCTGAGTTGACAGTCCAGCTTGGTTACCACTACCAACAGATAGTTCAACTAATTAAATCTAGTTAACTCTTTCCCGCCGGATCGGATCGCGGGTGGCCCGATAAACCCAATAGGTATCGGAACAATTCAGGCGGGAATGAGTTAAAACTTCGTCAGTTGAAGACTTATTTTATCGTATGCACAGCACGTTAACGTTAAAATTACCGCTCTTTTTCAAGGGTGACTTAAGCGTAAAATTCTACACAGTTGAAGACATTTTAAGAATGCTTTACTCAGTGCGTGTTTCTGCAATTTCTTGTTTGAATGCAGTGCTACATGGTCGCATGTCTGACGTCAATGCTGCAGTTGATGGATGAAAGGCATTTGCAACAACTTCTCGTTCGATACGAAGACAAAAATCAGCTTGAGGTATGAAGCTTTTTTATTTAATTAAGCAACGATCCCACATCACAGAGCGTCTGCAATGCATGCCAGTTTGGCAAAGCATGCCGTCGGGTTAAAAACGTCATTTGTTCCCAATTTCTTCCTCTTCATTCCAGGGCTGTTTTTAAGGAATTTTTAGAACTGCACAACTCCTTTACTTTCCCATCCTCCATGGTAAATTACTTCCAATCGGAGGACAATTGCCTTTTTGCTAGTTTTAACTATACAGAAGTGCTTCTACAACTGCACAAATCCATTTACAACTGCACATATCCATTTACAACTGCACATTTTGTGTGCAACTGCACATTAAAAAAAGCCCTGCTTCATTCTTCACAGCTCCCTACCTGATCTTCCTTTCTTCCCTATACTCTGCTCCTCTTGCTCTCCCTACAAAGAAATTTCTATGCATGAGGTGTATTGAAGAGAAATCCATAGGGGGAGTTGAGGAATAGGACTTCAATACAGTTTGACAGGTTAGTAGCTCATGTATGTAAAAATTCTTTGTTTACATTCGTGAGATATAGTCATCTATTACTTGTTCTAAATACTTTGCTGAAGAGATGAGCATCATTTTGTTATTAACCAGGCAGGTTAGCCATTGACTCGCAGATAAACGTGTGTTGAAGCATTGTATTAGATATATTGCATTGGTTTCTGCTTTTTAAAATGTTCTTTTGCACTTTCAGATGTTTCTGGAGAAGTTATTGCTAACCATTCGGAATCTGATTCGAAAGGACCATTACCCGGCTGACTGGCTAGTGATGAGGATGGTTACGAATCAGTAAGCAAGACAACTCTTCTTAGCATCACGATGAATACTAGAATGTACGACTTAAATGTCCAGGCAGATGTATGATATATTTAAGACCCACGTATAAGGAAACAGTGAATGCAAATCTCCTCAACTGGGAGTCACTGAAATATCTCTCACATATTCAAGTGAAATAGGTGATCCTTAAACAGTGACCACCTGAGTGAATGAAGGCTCTATTTTATGGGCCAGGTGCTCTAGATCCATTCGTCCATTTGGCAACCCCTTAGACCAGCAAGTACATCAGTTTTAATAGGTATTCCAACAATTTCATATACCTCTGTATACTCTACTTTTCTTACCAATATGTTTACATCGTTGAAGAAGTTTCTTCATCAGTCACCAAGAGCTGGATGTGGACCACATGATTGATCAATTATTGTCCAATCCTCATCTTGTATTATGTTTTATCTACGAAAGTTGAGAAGATTGTGTTGAAATGGTCAACATGTTATCTGAAGAAATTCCCTAAAGTTGCCATTGCCTGATTCTGATAGTTTTATTTTAGGGTTGTGTTACAAACGAGTAAACTCATTACGGCAAAAATGAAGGAAAGCTTAGCTAAAAAGACTTTCAACCGCACGGTAATGGATAACATACTTTCGCATCTGTTGCAAGTCTATGTGATCGACTGCGTTATTTTTTCTTTCAAATTGTGGTATTACAAGTGACAACCTTTTGAATGGTATATTTACTTTCCTTTCTTATTTTATGTGCTTCATTCCTTCCAACTTGCTTCTCTTTCTTCCTTCCTTTATGCATTAGTTTCTGCATTTATTAGTTGTGTTGATTCACTCATTTATTTGGTAGCGCAGTAGTCATTTAGTTAGAGCCCTTGCAATGCAAAGTGGGTGTGGCTTTGACTGTTACCGATACAGTTAGCCTACTTGTCGATCCTTTTGTCTGAATCCTTAACTTACAGTTGCTCAGTGTCACCCATCGATGCTTTGTCAAAGTGATGTATTTTTAAAAATAATTTGGATATATAAATCATTCATTAATTTTTGTATTGTTCTTGCTTTTTCAACCATTATTATATTGCTGCCTTAAATCATTCGTTTAGGATTTTTGTTGTGGTTGCTTTTCTGTTTCAGCTGTGGTCGAGCTATTTCTATTTTGCTGTGAATTTTGTGACACAGCCTTGTCTTCAGCTTGAGAAATTGCCACCTATTAGACGACACAGGCTGAGAAAAAAGTAAATCAACTTCTGCAGTACCTGAACTTTCTAAGATGGAAATGTTTGTCAGTGTATATGTGCTTACATGCACACATGCACAAAATATTTGCATGTAATGTACTCATGATGTAAACAGGATGGATACAAAGGCGTGTATATGAATGTCGCGTTTGCAGATACAGACTACAGATCAGTCCTTCAATTTGTTTAAAATTACTGTTTGACTTGGATACATGTGCTATTTGTTAGACACGTGTTTGATCGCACTGTTTATGCATTCACATATTATTTGTTTTCTAAAAATTATTCGCCTTTCTAATCTTTGTCTAAAAAAATCTATTTATGCTTGCACATATAGAAATGATTAATTTATTAATTTTTGTTTCTTCTGAATTTATTAAGCACCATACATACAGAAGCACGTATGCTCTTAGACCAAGTGTACATACCGAATATTGTACCCAAAGTTGATAACCTAATGAGAACGATGTTTTAGTTGGAAAGTTGTATTTGTTTACCTTGTATGTGCACCAGAATATAATTACTTACCTTTGCAATGTTGTACCGTTATACTCTGTTTGTTTAGGTATGGCGACTTGAGGCTTAAGATGGTGCATGAATTTCTTGAAAACTGGCAAAGCCTGAGTAAGTTCCTTGTTGTAATGTAAACAATGCAGTGCGCTACAATACAATACAATACAATGAAACTGAATTCAGTATGGACAGTTAGAAATATTTTAACATTATTGTCGAGTGTCGCTCCAAAAAAAGAGGATACACCTTTGAGAGATTAAATGGTATAAAATATCGTTATGCATACATACCTGTGGCTGCAAATGGTTTTGCATACTTGCATGCATGCATCTGCGTGTATACACACATAGGCTCACATAATTATATGCATCATATATGCCTCATTCATAGGTTTTTGAAAGTGAAGGACTTTCATATAATTATATTATTTGCTGAAAGGTGCAGTTTACTGTTCCTGTAAATCCCTGTGAAAGCAACAGGATACACAATTCATCTTAATTCTTATTTTTTGATATTGCACCATGCAGAAAGCTGAGTAGTCATAATATGAGGGCCTGAATATTCTTATAATAAAATGTCCTGAGTTGTTGCTTGAAGTTTACTGGGTAGGCTATATGATCTGCAGCTGCTGGATTGCAGATTCAAAAATCCTGCCAGACTTAGACCTCTCAGTAGCCACTTAATCATAGTACATTTGGTTTTCATTACATTTTCGTTTATTATTAGAGAACAATCGGATTCATTTCATTCCGGAGTTCGTCGGTCCGTTCCTGGAGATGGCTTTGGTGCCAGAGCCTGACCTCCGCAAGGCTGTCATGCCGATCTTCTTTGAGATGATGCTTCAGGAATGGGAGAACACGAAGAGCTTCACAAAGGTCAGACTTTTCTTTTTTACTTTCCATGTTTCTGTTTATCAGGCTATGTCTGTGTACTAACGGCGTGTGCTAACAGAATAGAGGTCTAATTAACTTGGGAAATATTTTATAAGATGTTTGTAGTTGGATTTGTTTTGTAGTTTTGTAGAGCTGTTTAGGACTAAGAGTAAGGTAGGGTGTCAAACCATTTTTTAATGGTGGGCCTGTGACGATCTTTTTCAGCAAGTGGTGGGTCAGCATGCCAAAGGTGCCTGAACAAATGGGAACATAAGGTCTGGGGAAAAGGATCTCGGTGAATATTTTGTGGAACTGAATCTTAAACGGTGCATTTTAAAGCTTGGAAACAGTCATAGTAGGCATGTAAGATCCTAGTTTTTGATCTTCATTATTGGTCCTGAACATCACACTGCTTTTGGTAAGACTACACATTACACAAGCCAGAAAACATTGATGTGCAGGACATCTTATCTTATCTGACAATTTATAAAGCGCCTCTTGCAGCAAGAGTCTTTCAGAAGCGCTCCCATTGCGTTCAACTCCGAGAAAAAAGGCAAGTTTTTAGACGAGAGAAAGATGAGGATACACTACCAGAGAGGATGGCAGAGCGAACTGATGGGGGAAGCCCATTCCATAGGGAGGGACCAATGCAGGCAAATGATCTAGATTGGGCCATGGCGGTCCTGACTCGCGGGACAAAGAGGTCAAGCCGATCAGAGGACCTAAGAGGACGCAGCGAAGTGGCAGAAAGGGGCGAAGTATCTGATCACACAGATACTTCGGAGCAAGACCCATTTGAGACTTGATGACCAAAATTAGGACCTTAAATTGTATACGGGTCGAGAGTGGAAGCCAGTGAAGTTGTTCAGTCATGAATGAAGAAATGTGGGAGAATCGAGGAAGGCGGGCAATGAGCCTAGCAGCAGCATTAAGTACAGATTGCAGAGGAGCTAGGCGAACCTTAGGTAGACCAATAAGGACAGAATTACAATAGTCAATCCGAGAACATACAAAAGCATGAACAATTGAGGTAAAGATCGAAGATGTGACAGATTTGCGAATAGCCCTGAGACGCCTTAGCTGGAAGTAGGAAGAGCGAGTAAGATTGGCAATGTGCTCAGTGAAGGTAAGAGAACTATCTAGGGTGACACCTAGGTCACGAACACTGGAGGAGAAGTTGAAGTGAGGAAAAGTTTGAGTGAGCAGTGTGTAGTCAAGTTTTTGAAGCTGTTGAGGAGTGCCAAACCAAATCAACTGGGTTTTGGAAGAGTTCAAAGAAAGACGATTAGACGACATCCACAGATGAAGATCTTGTGATAGAGCATCAATTCGACTTGCAAGAAGGAGTTCATGGACATAGGCTTGGACATCGTCAGCGAAAAGGTGGCCAGTTGCAGAGTGGCCAGGGAAAAGAGAGGTAATGCCAGCCGTGTAAAGGATGAAAAGGAGTGGGCCTAGGACAGAACCCTGAGGAACACCCAAGACAACAGGGACCCACTGAGTCCTAGAGTCAGGACATGATCTGTGGGTGTGCTTCTTGGCACCCCTGGTCAAAGGGCATGTGTTGGAAGATCGTGAAGTTTAAGCCTGTTCCATCTCTCTGTCTATGTAAAACCACAGGACGTTCTATCAGCCACTGTTTTGCAAAATAATTGTGTTACAGTGAACATTAACAATGGCAATAGTTTTTAAATGATGACAGATAGATGAGGTTAAAGAAAAACGAACATTTTGATTTTAAACTGTGAACGATGAACGTATAAATAATTATTTTCATTTTGTCACAGCTGGAAAATGAGGTGATTGATCAGCTTGATATCCTCATAAACAAGCACAAAGGCGATGAAGAATTCAAGATCCTATTTCGCTCAGAGTAATTAATTTTTCTCACCCTTTATACAAAATTGGATTCTTTTGTTAAGGCAGAATTTTAAACGACTATGTTCACAGCATTTCAAGAGATTCTTAGAACCTTATATACTGAAGTTCAGATACATACATGTATTGTACATGTATACACTTGCATTCTAACGAAGTGTTTATTGAATTGCGTTAAATATTTTTACGAGCCCAAGACAGTGCCCACACTTTACAGACAATGGTTACTTGACTATAATTGGAAAGCAGAAGAACTGATGATTGGAGGAAGAAGTGAAATGATGGAATGTAATTTAATGGCATAAAGATTAGAACCGGGATTGAGAAACTTGATGTGGAACTGTGCCTGAACTCTACTGGTTTTGTTCACTGGCATTTGTGTTCATTGGTATAATTATAGTCTGACTTGACTGCTCAGTAAATGTGACATTTTTATTGATCAGTGCTGAGATTGTGATTGATTGCACTAATGCCTTTCATATCTGTTCTGCAGAACTTTTATCCCAACACTGCATATGGAATATTGCCATGGTAACGATACAAATGTATGTTGTTTAAATGTATGTTGTTTAAATGTATGTTGTAGGTTGTTGAGCAAGGTTCGACCAGACGCCGCGTGGAGCAAGCGTTGGAAGGACTTTGTGGAATGGGCAACTAGTTTACTCGATGTACTTATTGACTACAGGTAAACCTTTTATTGACTACAGGTAAACCTTTTTATTGACTACAGGTAAACCTTTTTATTGACTACAGGTAAACCTTTTTATTGACTACAGGTAAACCTTTTATTGACTACAGGTAAATTGTTTATTGGCTACAGGTAAACCTTTTTTTATTTACTACCATAGCAAAGATGCTTAGTGTCGCCCTCCTTCTTTATCCAGGCTTGGGAGTTGGGACTATTTTTTGCATGTTACATGTAAGTACTCTGTAGTGCAGTGGTGAGTTCGGTGTTTTGGAGCCAGAGGGTTCCAGGTTCGAATCCTCCTCAGGGTGCCGTGTAGGGATCTTGAGCAAGCCCTTTGCTCGCAATTGCTTGTGCGCTTCTGCGTGAAACTCCAATATAGTGTCTGCGCTGTAGTCGGGAGCGCCTCTGAGTAGAAAACTTGAAGGGATGCTCTAGCAAATGCCAGAAATGAAAAAAATTAATGGATGCATAAACACCCTTGACCACATATTCACAGCTCTTGGCTGCCAGCCATGACAGGCTATTCGATTAAATAGATTCTGTAGGACCGAATTGAATGAGCGAATGCTGTTGTTTTTGTCATTTACTTTTAGAATATGTTTTGTCATTTACTTTTAGAATATGTTTTGTCATTTACTTTTAGAATATGTTTTGTCATTTACTTTTAGAATATGTTTTTGTCATTTACTTTTAGAATATGTTTTGTCATTTAGTTTTAGAATATGTTTTGTCATTTACTTTTAGAATATGTTTTGTCATTTACTTTTAGAATATGTTTTGTCATTTACTTTTAGAATATGTTTTGTCATTTACTTTTAGAATATGTTTTGTCATTTACTTTTAGAATATGTTTTGTCATTTACTTTTAGAATATGTTTTTGTCATTTAGTTTTAGAATATGTTTTGTCATTTACTTTTAGAATATGTTTTGTCATTTACTTTTAGAATATGTTTTGTCATTTACTTTTAGAATATGTTTTTGTCATTTACTTTTAGAATATGTTTTGTCATTTACTTTTAGAATATGTTTTGTCATTTACTTTTAGAATATGTTTTGTCATTTACTTTTAGAATATGTTTTTGTCATTTACTTTTAGAATATGTTTTGTCATTTACTTTTAGAATATGTTTTTGTCATTTACTTTTAGAATATGTTTTTGTCATTTACTTTTAGAATATGTTTTTGTCATTTACTTTTAGAATATGTTTTTGTCATTTACTTTTAGAATATGTTTTTGTCATTTAGTTTTAGAATATGTTTTGTCATTTACTTTTAGAATATGTTTTTGTCATTTACTTTTAGAATATGTTTTTGTCATTTACTTTTAGAATATGTTTTTGTCATTTACTTTTAGAATATGTTTTTGTCATTTACTTTTAGAATATGTTTTTGTCATTTACTTTTAGAATATGTTTTTGTCATTTACTTTTAGAATATGTTTTTGTCATTTAGTTTTAGAATATGTTTTGTCATTTACTTTTAGAATATGTTTTTGTCATTTAGTTTTAGAATATGTTTTGTCATTTACTTTTAGAATATGTTTTTGTCATTTACTTTTAGAATATGTTTTTGTCATTTACTTTTAGAATATGTTTTGTCATTTACTTTTAGAATATGTTTTGTCATTTACTTTTAGAATATGTTTTGTCATTTACTTTTAGAATATGTTTTGTCATTTACTTTTAGAATATGTTTTGTCATTTACTTTTAGAATATGTTTTGTCATTTACTTTTAGAATATGTTTTGTCATTTACTTTTAGAATATGTTTTGTCATTTACTTTTAGAATATGTTTTGTCATTTACTTTTAGAATATGTTTTGTCATTTACTTTTAGAATATGTTTTTGTCATTTACTTTTAGAATATGTTTTTGTCATTTACTTTTAGAATATGTTTTTGTCATTTACTTTTAGAATATGTTTTTGTCATTTAGTTTTAGAATATGTTTTTGTCATTTAGTTTTAGAATATGTTTTGTCATTTACTTTTAGAATATGTTTTTGTCATTTAGTTTTAGAATATGTTTTGTCATTTACTTTTAGAATATGTTTTTGTCATTTACTTTTAGAATATGTTTTTGTCATTTACTTTTAGAATATGTTTTGTCATTTACTTTTAGAATATGTTTTGTCATTTACTTTTAGAATATGTTTTGTCATTTACTTTTAGAATATGTTTTGTCATTTACTTTTAGAATATGTTTTGTCATTTACTTTTAGAATATGTTTTGTCATTTACTTTTAGAATATGTTTTGTCATTTACTTTTAGAATATGTTTTGTCATTTACTTTTAGAATATGTTTTGTCATTTACTTTTAGAATATGTTTTGTCATTTACTTTTAGAATATGTTTTTGTCATTTACTTTTAGAATATGTTTTCTATCGTTCTGTTTAGATATGTTTTATCACATCAAGACAGCATGGAAAGTCGGATGAAATGCATCTTTAACCTACTTGTAAGTTCCATCAACTTCTCGTTTAAGGCATTGTCTTTAACACAAAGTGTCAGATGGCATTAATGAGTATGGCTTGATCATTGGGATGGCAATCGAGAGCTTTTAAATGAGGCAGGGAAGGGAAGAATAAGTGACCTAAGACAAAGCAGTAAGACAAAGTAATGCATGCCAAGATCTTCAAGGTGCAGTAGAGTAAGACAGAAAAGGACGTAGTATGGTAAGGCAGTGACAGACTTATCTTTCTTATGCACCATATCATAACTTGTTGTTTCTCTGGAACCATCGGGTTTAACCCGAGCTTATTATGGAACTTTGGTTCAATTGACTGTTGATTTGTGCTACAGAAGTCATTAGCTTGTATAATTCTGATTGTTAATTGACTATATCTACAATGCCTATGGTGGTTAAGCCAGCCAGATTAGTTAGACTACCAGTGGGAGGATTTAGTGGACTTTTGGGAGGGTAGCTGAAAGTGATCCTGCATCTTTGTGCCTGTGTGTTTACCATTACGCTAAACCTCTCCGAATGATCTCTGCTGTATTGACATGAATTTTTTCCTGATGACTGTGTTTGCACATAGAACTACTACAGCAATGTAGTTCAGCGACAGGAAAAGTACGTTCACTACGTCTACCGACTCTTTGACCTTCACATTCTTTGTGGAAACCATGCGGAGGCTGCGCAGACGCTGAAGTTGCATGCCGACCTCCTTGGCTGGGGCAGCATGATGCTACCGCAGTTCAGCTACCACTACCCGGCGCAGTTCGAATGGCATCGTATGGAGGCAATTTTCCAGAAGATTATCGCTGAATTCGACAAGGGAAAGGTAGGCATTAGTATTATCGTAAATTCTGCTTTTCTTCAACAAAGAAAAATTCAAGGAATTTTATGCGTGAGTTTTTAATTGTATTCACAGATTCGTATTCGTTCACTCGTTCATCCCATCCATAAATTGCTGCACTGTCTGTTCAAGGAGAATACTCATAGGTGCTCCTGATTGCAGCACGAACAAAAATAAGAGTTTTGAGTTGAATGAAAAATACTTTGGTTAGGTTGGTTGCCAGGAGGCAGGCACATTTCCTGGGAGGGGTTCATTCCAGACCACTGGACCCACCACATTAAAGGCTTGATTCTGCATAGTTACAGTTCATTCAAATGGAACCGGAAACAACCCCTTCTGTGTACAGCGGAGGGATGGTGGCCTTAGATTCCCGTGGAACAGCAAGGCTCTTGAAGGTATACTTTGGGTTGAGGCCCAGCTGACGGCAGCAATCCTATATACGCTACTCGAATTAAACTCTCTAACAACAGTAAAATAACATGTCGTCTTGACAAAACTATATTCGTGATTTGCTCTGTTTTGAAATGCTGCCCGTATCTCTTTTACTTTGGAGTTGTGAAATCAGATTAGCCTCTTTGTGAAGTTATTTGAAGACTCTCCATGAAATTTTGCACACATTTCTGCGTGCATACATTTGCGATAATTATCTGAATTCTCTTCTTTTAATTTATCAGATGTGGGAGTATGGACTGCCCTTTCTTGAGAAATTGGCAGATATCTACAAGGAGAAGATAATGTATGGCAAGCTAAGCGAACAACTGGTAAGAATCTCGTATTGTTGTTTATGTTTTCTGTCTCTCGTTGCAGTTTCACTTATATTCATTCCAACTTTTCCATCTGAGCCAACATGTTTTGACCTGCTTCTTAATTACACACATGTTATGATTTTGACTTTGGTTAGCCTCAAAGCGATCGTCAATTAATCCCTTGTAATCTTCCAGATTTCTACTCGGAAGCACTCCTGACTACAACGCAGACGCTGAGTCGGAGTTTCACACCGATGCACTGAGCAATTGCGAGTGAAGGACTTGCCCCTGGTCCCTTATGAGGCGGCTTGAGATGGATTCGAACCTGCAATCCTCTAGCTGCATGGCAACAAACATACCCACTACACCACCACGCCCCAGTGATTTTAAGAGTCATTACATTAGAATTCTCCACTACGTTTCCCATGTATACATTTTAGCCACTGCATGATATTACTTTTTGGAACTGCGTAGGCTGCTACATCTGAGCTAGTCATTAGCTGACAGGTTATTTTTAGGGTTTTACAGAATACGTGATTATCACTGTTTAGCTGAATATGAATAATTGAACTAACTCTTCGGCCAAATACGAATAAATAGTGTACAAAATAGGTCTACCAACAACATTCAAAATTTCAAATATTATTACTATTGACAAGAAAAAGTATATATTTCTTTTCGTTAATTCATTAAACGAGTTTTTGGACATAACAGTTCATGTAAATGTTTTTGCGTATGGCAACTGATTTAATTGGATTCCCTCTCTGGTTGTTTGTCTTACTTTCAGAAACTGCAGGCAGAGTTTTATCAGAAGATCTTGGGACATCAGGTTCAGACGGGTGTCAGTGTCGAACGCTACAATCCAACATATTTCCTAGTCAAATTTTTTGGTCTTGGATTTTCTACATTTCTCCGGGTGACTATTTTTGTTTGTTACTGTAATCTTGAGATTTCTACAACACCCAGAAAGCTAAGTGGCGGGTCCAATGGACGGATGGACAGACGGACGGATAAGTATAGATATAGATATAGATAGACAGACAGACAGACAGATTTTTATGGGACTGAATATTGTTTCACTTTATTTGCCCATGTGGTTCGCAAAAGACATTGACTTAGAGATGTAGACTAAATCTAATCTAGCACATTGTATCTACTTCTGGCTCTTGACTAGTACATCAGTTTATGAGGAGTGCCACTCGTGAAGTCCTGCTTGGCGGGTATAATAGGCGCTATTGTGTTACGGTGCTATAGAAATTGTCATTGTTATTATTATTCTTATTAGCAGTTGACAGTTGCTTATTTGTAGAATAAAGAGTTCGTATATCGTGGCAATGAGTGCGAAAATATAGCTACCTTTCACGATCGCTTTCTTGAGGAGTTCAGTGGCGCCACAATCTTGGACAGCATGAATGTTCCACCTGAGAGTACAAGACAAGGCTCCGGGAAATGTATCCTTACTCTGAGTGATCTGTATGTGCTTCTGAGAGCAGATAATAAATAAAATAGTGTATTTGCCTGAGAAAACACAGCTATCTGGAAAAACATAAGTTTTCATTTATTTTACAAAGAATATTTTATAGAGAATATTTAACTCTTTGATATCTTCATGTAATATTAAAATTGTCAGTGTGTTTGTGAGATTCTTAAAATCTACAGATGTGTGTTCTTACTTATCCTGTATTTATACTCAGTAGAAACAGGTATTACAGCAAAGCAAGCATAGAATGATGTTTATGTTCCCTTACAGTTTGATCTCAGATTTGCAGATTTGTGTTGTGACTCCATTGCCGAAGATTGATCCTCGTTTTGCATCTCAGAAAGTTCCGGAATCCATCCTCAGCTTCTACCGAGTCAACGATGTCTCCGAGTTCTACTTTGACCGACCATTTCGCTCCGGAAAGAAAGACGATAGCAACGACTTTAAGGTGACCATAATCATTAATCTTGATCTAATCCGAGGTGACCATAATCATGATCTAATCCGAGGTGACCATAATCATGATCTAATCCGAGGTGGCCATAATCATGATCTAATCCGATATAGTCTACTCTAGAATTAGTTCTTCTAATTGTACTACATGTACATCTGATAGTCTTCTCTAACCTAGTTTAATCTGATGTGGCTTACAATGATGTAGTATTATCTAGACTGAGGAGCATTTGTTCTGGTATGTTCTGCAGTTAGCTGGAGTGTACATTTACTTAGGTAATCTTATCTATTCTGGTAGTGTAATAGATGCTACTCTAATGATGTCAGTCACTATTTTGCACAAGGTGTATTGCATGACTGTTTTTGTGACTAGATTATTTTGTAAAAATTTGGCTAAATTATTAGTTCATAGAAAAGTAAACAGTTTACGTGACCTGGTCATGGATGAGAATGTCGAATTCTCATTTTATCTTCGATATTGAGTTGACTGTATCTCATATGTGCCAAGATTTGAGAAATTAAGTGAAGCTTATAAGTAAGTAAGTGAGTGAGTAAGTAAGCAAGTAAGTAAGTAAGTGTATTCTTGTACAAGCTGCAAAACACACTCTGGTTAACATGCATAATATAAAAAAAACACAATATGTAAGAAACAAATACAAGACAAATCTATTATTATTATTATTATTATTGAATGTACAATTATAATAGAACAATGGAAATGTTCCAGACGTTGTCTTGTGAACGTACGACCTTGAAGACGTCTTCACGATTTCCCGGAGTGATGCGATGGTTCGAGGTGACGTCGCAGAAGAAGGATGTCCTGTCACCAATCGAAGTGGCGATTGGCTCACTGAAGCGGAAGAACGAAGACCTGAACATACTCATTATGCAGTACAAGGAAAATCCTGGCCAGGACGTGAAACCGCTGACTATGATGCTCAAAGGAATCATTGACACTCCAGTTATGGGAGGATTTCCAAAGTACCAAGAGGTAGGAATCAGGTTCTGATCTGCTCTGGTCTTGTCAGGTCTTTTCTGGTTTGATCTGATTTTGTTGTGGCATGGTCTGTTGTGGATTAGTCTGATTTTTTTTGGTTTTATCTTATTTGTTTTGATCTGCTCTGGTCTAGTCTGGTCTTTTCTGGTTTGATCTGATTTTATTGTCTGCTTTGATATCATCTGGCTTGTTCTGATTTTATCTGATCTCTTTTGGTCGGCTCTGGTCTAATCTGTTCTTTTCTGGTTATGCTTGATCTGCCATTGTTTGAGAGCAAAATGCAGAAGTCGAGGAGGAAAAGAGTGAAGAACAGGAAGAGAATTCAAATAGGGAAAGAAGCTATGCTAAACACTTCAACTAACTTTTACAAACTTAACTTATTACAATTAACTACTACAAAGTCTTGCATTTATTACTTGAGTGAGTTTGTACTTTCTTTGAAGGCTTTCTTCAATGACGCATATCGAAAGGAAAACCCTCAGTGCATTGATCACATGCTAAAACTTATCGAACTTTTTAACAACCAGGTTGGTATTTCTTCCATTAGTTCTGTTACGTGCAATTATGTTTAAAGTTTTTATGGTGTTAGTTTTTCTTTCTGTATTTGACTATTTAAGACTGAAGCATGCATGAAAGTGTGAGTGAGATCAGCATGTTCATCTTTTGCCAAATTGCCACAAACGTTTCTTATTTCATAATACCAAGAGAACGAACGTACGCTTAGGTATTTATGTTTTATATGCTGCCACAAATGTTTTTGTTACAGCATCCCAAGACAGAGTGCTGTAAGTATTTACCTAAGTTATGAAACTGTCAGAATATTTTTGTTTTAGCACTGGAACATGGGGTAGCCAGCCACCTAAGATCTCATATTTTATTTTGTCATTGTTTTTTTGCTAGGTTTCAATACTTGAAGTGGGAATGCATCAGCATAAATGGCTTGCTCCAACCCAGGTGCAAGACTTGCATCAATTTCTAGAGGAGCAGTTCAGTAAACTTAAGCTGCAGATCAGTGACTCGGTAAGTTATTCGATAATAATAGAAATAATAGTACTGGTAATGTTTATGGTACTAATGATAACAATAATACTATCTATCGTCGTCGTCGGTGCCTTAAAGGACGATTTGTCTCTACGAAGATCTCTGCTGTGCTGCTCGAATCGCCTGCTCCATCGTCATCCCGGTCCACTCTTTCACGTCGTCAACCCACATCCTGCGCGGTCTTTCACTTTCCATCCGTTTCTCCAGTGATTATATCCTTCTCCAGATAGTTTTCCTTCCTCGCGATGTGACCAAAGTAGCTTAACTTCCTGGAAGGAAGGATGGAAGTTTACAAGGATTGTTATAGTGAGAGCAGGATTTGGTATTAAATGGAAATTTATATTTGTCAGAAAACCTGAGAATTTTTGATAATCACCCTAGCCATGATTGTTTATTGGTCATGTATGGGATTTTAAATTTTTTATCATCTTTAAATCTTTCTGTTGCCCATCTTTAATTTTTTGTCATTGTCATTGCATTATAATGTCTTCATCTGTTTTGTTTTCAGAGCCGTTTTATTGGTTACGTTCCAAAAAAGAAAAGTCATGACTCAGATCTACCCCTGTATGTAAATACTTAAAATATAATTCTAGTGATCAGAACTGTTAGAACTAGGCTGTTACACATGCCATCATATCACATGGTGGTCTCTTTGATGGAGTGATCGGTCTGTCTGTTTGATATGATGCTAGGTCTGTTTAATTTGTATGCTGGGTCAGGTTAAAGAACTTAATTGATAAAAATCTGTACTTGGTTGGTTGCAATTTTGATCGGCTATATACCTTTGAAACCATCGGTGATAACACTGGTCTTTTAGGTTCACGTTGGTGCAACTGTCAGTTGATACCTTAGGCATTACGGTAAGAAATAAGTATGTAAGTATATTCTTTATTTAACCAGGAGACAAGGATGCTCATTCATATTAGGTAACAATTAACACTAAGTAAAACCTTCAATAATATGCTACTGGATCAGAAGCTCGTTGTTCATTCTCTTCTGCCATGTGCTATGAGCAATATTCTTGCGTTGCTGTGACAGCCATTTGGAGCCGGTGAACGATGGTCGAACTTCCGTGGTGTCGAGTAACGAAGTGACTTTTGCCGAACCACCAAACGGCAACAAGGTAACACGATGCCATGTAATGCCTGCAATTCTGCATGGATTAGAAGTTTCTTTGGGAGCCAGGTGAATAATTCCCCATATGACAAGGTTGCTGCATCTCTCAATGAAGATAAGGATGATTAGAATTGTATTTCTTTATTCAATTTTTAGTAATCATAAAGGTTGTAAGGCTGCAACCTGGAGCATTAAGCAATGAAGATAATGAAGATAATAATTGAGAAAGTTATAAATATTAATTGAGTCGTTTTTGTTACAAAGGAAATGGGAGTTAGGAGTTATTATTAACTTAGGCTATGATACAATGAAATTTGTGTCATCCTTTGTGGACAATGCAAGTTGTTTGTTCAGGTTGTGTAAATATTATATGTTTAAGCTTATGAAACAATTAACCTGTATAAGGAAAAAATGTAAAGTCTATTTAATCCCTGTCTAGATACTAGACTTGAACTGTTTTAGTTCGTTTCAGGCAGTATATTTCATCTTTGCACTGAACACTACTGCCAAATGTTATCTCGAAAGAAAGGGTCAATCAAATCTCAGGAAGTCCATATGATTGATCTTTTGACTTATGCACCAATCACTTGAAAGTTTTCGAGTTTGTACTGATTGCTGTTATTTAGTATTTGGTTGATGTTCTGTGAATAATATTATTATTATGATAAATGATATAAAAACAAATTATTGTGAAGATAAAGGTAATTGATGTTATTAATTGATGATGATGATGATGGTTCTCTGCCCGAAGGCAGGTTCATTGGCTTTACGCCCCTGGGGATGAGATGAGTGAGATGGTTTTCCGTTGCCTTCCTCACAGACAATGATGGGTAAGCAACTTGCCCAAGGTCGCTCCGCAGGAGCTTGCGCCACCGCGTCCCACACGTGTTAGCCTGAGATATCGAAATCTCTGAATGTCAACTCCCAGCCCGGGGCTTGAACCGCAGTCCGTTGCAACCAACAGACGAATGCCGTTCGCGCTTACCGGTGTAGCTAACTAGGCTAATATTTTTGATTATGATCTTGATAATGGTGATGTGTATAATAATGATGAATATAATTATAAAATTATGTGCCTGCTAATCATTATTATAATTAGGAAGGTGACTTTAATTGACATTAGAAGTTAATAATTTTTCTGTTACTTTTTGACAGCCCAAAGACAAAGACAAAGATTCAGTCGGTTTTCCTTTTCTCAAAAGTAAGTTAAATCGATGACAGGTGCAAACAATGATCTTCTTTCCTTCGTTGTTTAAGATTTGTATTCTAAGAATGTAAATGGCTAAATGTTTGAAAGGTTTTTCTGTCTCAATGTTGTGTCTATGATTTTTCTGTCAGTGATTAAATGTTCTTCACGTATATCATATTCACATTCTAAACAGCAAGTAGTCATGCCATGCAGACTGCTGAGTACTCTATAGAAGACATCATATGCAAATGTTGATGTACATGCATTCAATACACATTTATACAGGTTTGTAGGTTCACAAAGTGTGCTATATAAATTGCTTTGTGCAATCATGTGACTGCCATTGACTGGGCAGCAAGTTCCTAAACTTGGGACCTGTCATTTAGAAGAGACTAGAGGAATTGTTTTGTTTTGAGCCTAGCTTTGTTGTCTTCTGTTAAGGACCAAGACGTGATTCCAACAAGTTGATTACAAGCCCTGGTACTCAGTGGTGGTGCCCTGATGAAGGATCTGCATCTGCAGGTGCTTTTGCCAAGCTACAACACTCTAATTCGTTGTTCCCACCAGGTTTTTTGTATTCAGTTTGTTCAGTTAAAAGGGTTTTCACAGTTATGATTAACTTTTCCTCGTTTATCAGGGTCTTTTATTGGTGACAATGATAATTATAATGGCAAGACAATTCACGTAGATGAATTTTTTATGCTTGTGAGAGCTAGGTTCTCAAACACCATCCATGCTTTCTTGCTCAGAGTAGTTTTGATTTTGATCTACGCTTAAAAAATTAAATTAAAGCTTTTACTCCAGACTTGCTACTCAGAATGGTTTTAGAAAGTTGGATTACTATTTGTAAATTCTGAGGTACATGTACAATGGGCAAAATAGCAATGGTCATTGTAACCTTTTCAAAACATGCGTTGCTGAGATGTAACTGTGCCAGGCGTCATTTGTAATCTCTGGGCGATTTGCTTAACCTTTACCCATCCGTAGGCCGCCCTGAGCGGACAAATAAAAAACCGCTTCCAGTCCAGTGTCCGGTATGAGCGGACATTAGTTTGGCAAGGCCCTAGGAGCTCCTATGTCCGGTAGAAGCGGCCAAAAACCGATCAATAACATCGTGGGCTATTACATTTAGTAAGTTCATGTGTCTAGGCTGCGGCTCCCGCCATATGTATGTGCTGCAACTCAAGATACAGACCACTGGAACAGTCATGCGTAACAGACAGGGTTTACATGTACCAGTTGAACTGAAACAGAAGAAAAAGATGAAAGCGGGCGAGGTTCTGGCATTTCATAGAGACAACAACACAACGGTTCTAGTGTGGCAAGACAAGCGTCCAGTGCTGATGCTTAGCACGTTCCATGGCTCAGCAGTGCAGCCTGTGCAGCGTCATAGTAGAGCTGGTGTTGTGCAGGTCCAGAAGCCAACGGTCATTGTCGACTACACCGCGAAGATGGGTGCTGTGGACCGCGCCGATCACCTCTGTTCCAGCTATAATTTCAATAGAAGATCTGTCAAGTGGTGGATAAAGTATTTCTTCTGGCTGTTGGAGGTGGCGTGCATCAACAGCTTCATACTGTATAACATAAACAGGCAGCAGCAGAACGTCGCTGCGGTGTCGCACATCGCCTTTCGCCGCAAGATGATTGAGCAGCTTGTCGGCAACGTACGTGCAACCGAACTTCGTCGTGGACGGCCCAGTTCGACTGACAAGATCACACGGCTCAATGGCAAGCTGCACATCATAGCCCACATGGATAAGGATAAGGACTGTGCGGTGTGCAGCGACAGGAAGACACCTGGGTGCCGCAGACGTACTAACTTTCACTGCAAGACATGTCTCCGTCAACCGGGCCTCCACCCGGACACCTGTTTCGAACGGTATCACACCCAAGTACAATATAAGTAGGATGAAGTTGGAAATTTCAATTGACAACCTCAACATTATCCTATGCATGATAATGTATAAACACTTTGAATAGTGTTATAAGGTGAAGAAAAATGTTAAAGTGATTATGTTGTACCAAATATTTAATGCAATTTTATTCGGATCTGGAGGGGCTGGCGCAAAAAATAATTCGGATGGGTAAAGGTTAAACGACTATGGATTAAAAAAATGGTAGTGGAAAACTTTTTGATTGCAAAGGAACAAATACTTTTAAACAAATATTTTATTTTTGCTCTTTTCTCCAAACTGTTGTTTTATCAGCTTATTTTTTAATTTGTCGAAGAATTTTTCGTTGATCTTGTTAATTTCAGGTTTCCAATCGCCAAACCCTGACTTGAAACCAAATGTGCCGGTAAGTTCGATTGTTTTACTACAGAGTGTGGGACTGTGCGCCTCTAAGAAACTTATTACATGAGTTCCTACGCCTTTCCTCTTCCTTCGTCTTGCCTCTTCCATGAGTACATCAAAACTAATCTGTTTGATAATCATTGTTTTATGTAGGCAGGTCAGGAGCACAACCTTAGCAGGAGCTATGTAATTTCGAGATTGCAGTTAGGCAGAACCATGCTTTCCCAGTGGTAGGTGCCTTGACATGGAATGTTGTTATAGTGTTTCATTCTTGAAAGCCGCTAGTTATGGGTTTTAAGAGTTCTTTTACTTTTATGTGTTTAGCCATCTGAGGATCCAGTGTCCAGAGGAAGCGTGCTGCAAAGGGTGACTCCGGTGGCACCGGCGAGTGACAATGTCTTTGAAGAGGTCAGTTCCACTCCACCCCCTCTTCCAGCGCGAAAGTCCAATTACGTGCCCAATTTTGGTTCATCTTCCTCTGCGCCTGTTCTTTCGCCGAGTTCCAAGGAAGAATTGTCTTCAAAGAACTCTGTACGAGATCAACAACATAGTCTACGACGCAACTTGAATCAGCATGACTCTCGGACGTTGCCGCCAGTTGCGAGGCCACGAAGCGCTAAATTCAGCCAGCCTCGGCCATCATCAGATGAGTCATCCTCAGATGTAGCATCTCCCAACGTCGCCAGCGCAGAATCATCATCCAGGTCGGTGCCTCTCGTCTCAGCAGCTCCTGAGGTAGTGTCAAAGACGAACGTTGTGCTTCAACGGTCAATATCAAGATCTGATCAAACCGTCAAACAGCCTGCACCTGCCAGTGCTGCTGCTGTAGCTTCAGGAGATTCCACTTTGCCTTCAGGAACCATCACGAAGAACCCAAATGGTAGACCCATGCCTTTGTCGACTAAACCATCCTCTCGAAACAGTACGTCGTCGATTCATGATTCGCCCACCGAGAGACAACCACCAGCATCTGTACCCCCTACCTCACCAGCGTCTGTACCCACCTCTCCACCATCTGTACCCACCCCACCACCATCTGTACCCACCTCTCCACCATCTGTACCCACCCCACCACCATCTGTACCCACCTCACCACCAGCATCTGTACCCACCCCACCACCATCTGTACCCACCTCTCCACCATCTGTACCCACCCCACCACCATCTGTACCCACCTCTCCACCATCTGTACCCACCTCACCACCAGCAGCTGCAGCGGTAGCCGCCGGATCGAATTCCGAGCCATGCCAGTCAGGAAAACCACCACCTCTGTCAGTGAAGGAAAGGATGAAGCAGTTCACGAAGACATGACTATAGATGGGAGGAAGCTAGTCACAAGCATCATGAAGGCAGAGTTAACCCTTTAATGCCGGAGGGTATAGGATTTTCCATACCATTTATTACCATCTCAGCATTAAAGGGTTAAAAAAACATTCCAGTGGAAAGACTGCTTTTCATGAAACACGTCGGACATGTTTAGTGTGAACTTTTATTTATTGTGCCCATATAATTATTATGGTCTGATGATGTTAGCATTTTATCCGCTAAATGAACTGAAACATCAAATGAAGTTGTTGGATCTATGTTTGAGGCACAGTAACTGAGAATTGGTTAAGTTTGGAGTTCACTTTGGATGGAGCAGCGGCATTCCATTTCTTTACAGCAATTTGTAAAGTGTTTGTGTACGTTACATTACCAAAACGTTACATTACCAAAATGCTGTTTACTAGAGGCTACTGCGTGCAGGGTTGAGTCTTCCAAAGGTAGTTGCTGTGTAGGGACATTAAACATTTCCTTTATGCACAACCCTATCTCAGCTCAAGAGCTGCGACGAATCATTCTTACCTCTGCACCGAAGACCTGCGAACTAGACCCTCTCCCTACGTCCCTCCTCCAAGAGTTAGTCGACACTCTACTGCCTTTTCTAACACTCCTCTGCAATAGTTCTCTCCGTGATGGTGTGCTTCCTGAGTCACAAAAACGGTCAATCGTCGTTCCAGTGCCTAAGAGTGAACGTTCGGATATGGCGGATCCAACTAACTTTAGACCCATAGCAAATGTTTCTTTTTTGTCTAAAGTAATTGAAAAAGTTGTAGCTGCCCAGCTCACCCACTACCTTAATAAAAATGATCTTCCAATTTTTCAATCAGGTTTCCGGAAAGACCACTCCACGGAGACTTTACTTCTTCGCCTTCTTTCGGACATCTATGCGGCCATTGACAACTCCCAGGTCACCCTTTTGGCGTTGTTCGATGTGAGCGCCGCTTTCGATACCGTCGACCACGATATCCTTTTAACTAGACTTTCTATCTCTTTTGGCATCTCAGGAAATTTTCTAAATTGGCTCACTTCCTACCTTCAGGACCGTTCTTACACTGTGGCTTGTGGGACTACTAGATCATCATGGACACCTGCCCCGTTTGGACTGCCCCAAGGCTCTGTCCTAGGTCCCCTATTATATATAATATACACTGCAGACCTTGGACCACTTTTACTGGCAAATGCAATTCTAAGTCAATCCTACGCTGATGATCTCCAGGCATATGCTCACTGTTCAGCATCTGCCGCTGCTGATGCGGTTCGAGAAATTTGTAGGGCCATGGAAACCTTGGAGGCCTGGATGTCCTCTAACCGTTTGAGACTGAACCCTACCAAGACGCAATATATCTGGTTTGGAACGCGTCAACAACTGGCAAAAATAGACATGGACGCCTTAGCATTAGAGTTTCCTCTGATTACATTCTCACCTTTTGTGCGGGACCTTGGTATTATTTTAGATCAAGAGCTGACTTTCACTCGGCATATAAACCTTCTATGCCGAAGCTGTTACTACCAGTTGCGTCAACTTAAGGTGGTCTCACGCTCTCTGTCTTTTAGTGCTGCCTCTACTCTTGTTCACTCTTTCGTAGTTTCTCGCCTTGACTACTGTAGCACCCTCTATTATGGACTACCGGCTGGCCGGATTGACTGCCTGGAACGAGTCCTCCGCTCTGCGGCGCGACTTGTTGGTCATATCCCAAAATATGGCCATGTCTCATCTTATATGCGGGATATCTTACACTGGCTCCCTTCTAAACAGCGGATTGCATACAGGGTCTGTGCCTTGGTTAGGCGGTGCATTGAAGGACTAGCTCCACCATATCTTCGAGAACTCTGCTGTTCCACCTTAGGAGTTCTGCGTCGATCCACCCTTCGATCGGCGAACCAAATTGAGCTTCTGGTTCCCCACGCGCGGACTGCTATGCGACAGCGTCGTTCATTCTCAGTTGCTGGTCCTATCACCTGGAATGGTCTTCCTGTTGCATTGCGCCTAATTCCCAGAGGTCACTCCGCTCTGTTCCTTAAGAACCTAAAGACTGTTTTATTTAGCCGTGGTTGGGCCGGGAGCGCTTCTGAGTAGCCTACCTTGAAGAGGCGCTATATAAATTTCCGAAATAACTACTCGGCACCATCTGTTGCAGGGTTTGTGTCATGTGACCTTCATGCAGTCAGTTTTCCATAATTTTAGAGAATGAAATGAATTTCAGGCATGCTGCGGAATTTTTTTCTTACTTTTGTGTTGGAGTTTAGAGGCAGTGATGGGTACAGATTGTGTTTAGATTTTTATTCCAGATTACGATGCACACATAATTATGTATAGCATGATTTTTTTAATAGTCAGCACATGTGACAGTGAGAGCATTTAGAATTTCAGTGAGAATAGACATTCTCACTGAATATAAGCCATCACACAGAATTTATGAGTTTAGTTCTAATTTCTAAACCATTCAGTAGTAGTGTTAGCTAAACTGGTTGACCATTCTTCACTGTGGAGAGTTTGGGTTTGAAATAGTTGACCATTTATTAGTTAGGGTATAATTATAATGGTTAACCATTCATCGGTAGTTTGCGTTGAACAATTTAATAAAGATCTTTTTTTAAACAGCATCTGCACAATCATCTAATAATGTGCGTCTTCATTGCATTTTTAGATAATTTGTGTGTTGCACTGGCGCACTTTCTCTAACCAGAAGTAGAATATCACCTGTCTTATTGTATTTTATCTGTATGTTTATATAGTGCCTCTCGCAGTGCACACCAATCAGAGGCGCTACCAGTGCATGAAACCAAGAGTCTGTGACCAGTGCTTTGATTTTAGTTCTTAATGCAACAATGACAAATTCGATTGGTGTGTGACTACGTCACTACGTGTATCGACCCTAGACTTATTTTAAGAAATTACTAATTACATTACATTATTTGCAAGTCTCGTGCCTCAGATTCAGGTTTACTTGCCTTTCGTGTGTGTGTGTGTGTGTGTGTGTGTGTGTGTGTGTGTGTGTGTGTGTGTGTGCTAGTGCAATAAATAAATAAATAAATTGTACATTGGTAGTGTTTTGTCCTTTGATTGATGAGTATATGGTTGATATCCAGTGCCTCTTTTGAAGCTGTGTTGTTGAGTGAGGTTAAATGTTGTTAAATGAGGTTGTCTGGTTGTTCGGTTGTTGTCGCGTTTTCATTTCTTGATTCTTCAATAAACAACATGAACTAAGTTTGTATGTGACACATGAACTGGTGCAACGTATCAGGTAATCTTCCTGGATATATTGAATGTATCGTAGATGTTGTTGCTTTTCAGATTCGGCTGATGTATTCCAGGTTGTTGACGTAAACACTGAGTGGGCAGTTACTACATTTTTGAAGTTCATTAATTAGTTGATAAATTAGTAAAACAGAGGCAATCGTGCTGACCAGTGATACCGCTCCTTGGCTTTTTTCCCAAGATCTTGGCTTTTTCAATCGTATCTTGGGATATTGGCTTTTTCTCAAAGGACCTTGGCTTTTTTTACTTGGCTTTTTTTCTGCCCACTAAATAACAATAATCCTAGCAATAATCCAATAACTTACAATAATTTAAGCAATAATCAACTAAATAACAATAATCTTAGCAGTAATAACTATATACTGACTAGTATTTAACCGACTTATTATTATTCTCTTAACTGTTTGCTCTCTGCATATTAGTTATTTGTGACGTCACGTGGAATTTCGCGAGATTCCGCACAAAATCGCAAATAACTTGATAAAGACATATCAAAGATATTAGAGTAGGCCCTATTTAGAGTCTAAAGGCTCTAATATCTTTGGATAAAACTAGCGCATTATGTTCCAAAATCTTGTTAGTATGTTAGAAAATCAGAGAACGGAACCAATAATAGGTTATATAAATATAGCCTACATTATTTATATAAATTATTATTAGGTTTTTTATATAAATATAAATAATTAATTATTAATTATTGAATATTCACAATTTAACATAAATTAATTTCAGGATTAATTAGGGGCCTATGCATAATTTCATAAACATCCCAATTTATCGGACAAAATAGCTTCTGTTGAAATGAAATAGGTGACATTTTGGTACATAATTATTAACTTGGCTTTTCTTGGCTTTTTTTAAGACCACATCTTGGCTTTTCTTAAAATTTGGAGCGGTATCATTCACTGGTGCTGACCATGGCCATGGCTATGGAGATGATCTTTTAAACTAATTGCACTGTTTACGTCCATAGGTTGTTTTGCACCTAGATCTCATTCAACATCTTCCGCATTGTCATATCATAATATTTTTGTGTTCTTAATTTTTAAGCTTTGTATCAAGAGTTTCGCATCAGATGCACAGAACATGGGAATTGGAAAATCTATGTCTACCACTACCAGAGACCTACAGTGTACAACCGATATCATATTTGAATGATATTATCATACCATATATTGAAAAACCAACTACAAAAATACGTAGCGTATCAGTATTTTGTAAGTTTAACACTACCATGATGAGCTGTATTGCTGTATTTCCAGTCACTTATACTGTACTCTTGGTGTTGAAGTGCTAACAGTTGTTTTTAGTGCTCAACAGGTCATAAATCCTGGTGCAAACGGTGCTACCCTCTTGCCATAACCCCTTCAGGTTGCATTTGTTTCAATATTTAGAGTATATATTTTTCACAAGTTATGAAATATTTGTGGTGAGTGAGCAATTTAAACGCTATATTGTTGCCAGTGCAAAAATTTACAAAAATTATTGAAAATACTGCAGTTGTTGAATCTTTAGTTCAATTCGATGCAAGTTCTGAGAATTGTAACAATCTTTGATAGAACGCATGTTGGTATACGGTTGTAGATTTTACTAAGCTTTATAATATGAACTTGTCATGATGTGACTTCAACATATAGCATTTTAAGCTTCCATGTAAGGAGGCATGGACATAATATATTATTTAAGTGTTTTTCCAGGTCTGAAATGAATCATTTCCAAAATTTTACCAACTAATTATGTATTTTGCTGCCATTTTCACCGAAAACCCCACTTTTTCTGGCTATGCTACTGTAAGGAGGGTCCAATTTTTTTCCCAGCGTTCGAATGTGACATTTTCTAATGGAAGTTCTAAAAGATTTGTTATTCTTGCACTTTCTTTCATAGTGTTTTCTTGATCTTTTGTATTTGATGTGCATTTTGTATATGTAAATAAGCGAATTACTGTCTTCGATTAATTAGTACACAGGTTGTTTGTGGTATGGAACTGATTGGTTTCTACGCACGTTATCTGAAGTTTGTATTTATTGTCGATTATAGTACAGAATGTATTTACATCTTGCAAGTATGATTCCCACTGTCTATTTTCTTCAGTGAAGACAATCAAAATCTTCAATCAAAGGACGTGAATTTTTGTAATAATTGTTGCTTGACGTGCCTGTTCTAATTGTAAAACCCAGGTTCTAATTTATACTTGATCAAAAGTGTTGTCTTCCAATTTGACTTAGAATTACATTTGTTGCATTTGCCTTTTTATAGCATTTGTATACTAATCGATTGTTATTAATAAATGTAAATATTTTGATTAATCGTGCTAATTCGTTTTAGCAAAAATATTTTTCTGTGACTAGATGTTTCTAAGCAGAATGAGAGAGACAGACAGACAGACAGACTGAGACAGACAGAGACAGACAGAGACAAACAGAAAGACAGGGAGAGGAGTGGGCGAGGGGGAGAGAGAACAACTAAGGACTTTTTGCAAATCACACTTTTGGTGGCTAAAGTTATAGCCGCAATCCCAGTTTGAAGCTTAGTACTTCATGACAGTGCTTTATTTTCTTGGTGCAACTTATGACTTTACAACTTTGTTATATAATAATAATATAATGAGATGATTTGTATAGTACAACAGGCCTCCATGGCCAACGAAAATGGTGCTGTACATGAGATCAAAAGAATCAAAGACTCGTGTGTGTATGTGTGGGGTGTGCTGTAAAGCTATTTGTTGTTGGTATCAGTATAGCAAACAAAATCAAAATGAACAGGAAAATTTGTTAGACACTGCTAAGAATTATTCTGAAGTAGTGAGCGGGACATATTCGTATTCCACTACACACGATGCGAGGTGCGCATGGTATGGACATTGTTGTGTAGTTCGGTTTATTAAGGCTAAGGTAACCGTTTGAATACAGGTGGTTAACATCGTGTGGTGCAATGTTCGCTGATCCTGTTTACTTGTATAGATGAAAGAGTGATATATTTTATATGTTAATTGAACACGTGACGTACACTTGGTAAATGGTTGTTCAATGTTCATGCTGATTTTGAACAGTTGCTATTGATGATCTTTATATCAACATGGTTGTATACATGAAAGTATTTCTATTTTAATAGTAATTGTTGATAATAATAATAATTATGATTATCTTTTGATATTGTTGTCAGTTTTTTTCGTTTTAAGTCATATAATTATGATACGACCATGTCACAGCCAAAAATAGCTACTCAGTAGACCTCTCAAAGACAGCTTAGCCAAAGAGAAAGTGCTACATACATGTAGTTTATAATTGTAAAGAGCCAGATATGTTCCACGGGAGAATTCCGAGTGGATGGAGGCTATTCCAAACAGAGCATATCACCGATTGAGAAATCCCCATGCTGTCTAGTGGCAGTGTGGAAACACAAAGTGCCAAAGTTAAAGTAAAGACGGGGAAGGCAGCCAGGACACAGCGCCAGAGATAGAGGAAACTATAACGGATGTGCAGCTGGACCAGTAGCAGTGGAGGATATCTATGCATGTAGCCTGTAGGCCTACGCAGAGATGTGGCCAAACCTGCTAAAAATTTCAATTTATTCAAATTATTTGCTTAGATATGCAAATATTCCAGGTGAAGCAAATAAATGGCCCCCTGCGGACACCCATGTCAATAATCTCTAATCAGCGAACCCTATTAGCCAATGCAAATTGCTAATAGGCCCTCCGCTCTGACGTTTGTGGGGAGCTGTTGGTCCCTCTATTGTGGTTGGAACCTCTTCTTGTCGCATTGTGTTTTTCAGTTACAGTTCCTTCTGTTTAGAATAGTTTCCCGTCAGAGGTAGCCTACGCCAGGTAGGCCTAACTACGATTGTAGACTAAGTGTTGACTCATCAGTTTCTTACAGGCTCCTTAAACTTTTTTGTATCACCGTGGCTTGACTGGGAGTGCCTCTGAGTAGACTTCTTGAAGGGTCGCTAGCCTATAATTCTTGAAGTGCATGAATGAAAAAGAAAAACTAGAAATGTGCAAAACTACCAGTAAGTGACAATAACTATAATAGATTTTATTGTAAAATACCTTCAAGGTCTCTGCTGAGTCTGGTCAATGTGGCCATGCGGCATTAATATCACATTCAATACTTAATGTAAGTCACTTTGTCTGACTTCTGCCCCCCCCCCGAACTGCATCACCGATGGCGGTTGGAAAGACAAGTAGGCCTAGGCCTAGCAGCAATAGTAGGCTAAATTATAAATAAACTTTAACTGCCTATTATGCCTATAAGCTTAATAGTAACTGTATATTGATAAAGTAGTTTTATATCAGTGTAGCAGGATGAGTAAATATAAATGCCAACGCAGAAAATAATAGTGCCAGATTACAAGCAAAATGTATCCTGATCTCAGCATATTAAGCGCAATGCATATTTGAATTCAACCGTGCCCTGGATGCGAGTGAATGTCATAGAGACATACAGAAGCTTAAACTGCTTAATACCGAGTAACATTGCGGTTTCGATCGTTCACCTTAATTCGTTAACGAATATTTACGAATATTTACGAATATTAAAAAATCTTAATATTCACGAATATTTACGAATATTAAAACCTAAAGTCACGAATATTCAATCTATGTCGGTCATCGATACTGTAGTCTGCAGTCAAGCCAAGTTCTAGTCTTGAAGCAATGCCTTTTATTTGTGGATAGCTTATATTAAATCGAGATCGTTTCAGAAAACTAGCCTATGACTGAAGTCACTTTGTGGGGATTGTGGGGATTGTGAGAGTTTTGAGTTAGCCTATAGGCCTAGCAGCACATCTACGCGAGCCATATTTTGACGGATCCTTCAAATATGGAGGCTTTAAAGCGTTAGCTTCAACAAAGGGAACAATGAAATAGGCCTAAGGTATTTTTAAATATTAAATATTTAAAAATACCTTAGGCCTATTTCATTTTATAGTATTTCGAAACAACTGAACTGGTTTTTGTGCAACTCATTTAATCAACTTCTAGAGGATAAATAGAAAATTTAAAATTCAGAGTGGTATCCCTGATCCAGGCCAATCTTAAAGTTTAGGTAGGCCTATACTAACTTTGATGAAGGAATAGAACCAAAGTACCAAAGTTCACGATCTCGAGATTAATCAGAGGTCGGTAAACTTTGCATTCTATTTCTGTGAAGTTTTCGTAGGTCTCGATTGTATTTACAATGTCGCTTCGAAATGCTACGGCTCTAATCACAGGCGGCGCTCGGGGCTTCGGAAAGTCCTTTGCTAGAGTAGTTCTTGAGGCAGGCGGAAAGGTAACTTGCACCATAATAATTATTAAGAAGCCAAACTGACCTTGGGTATGTTTTGCTTGCACACTACTGCCATACTGTAATGCCACAAGTAGGCTACTTGTAGGCTAATTTTGACCCATTTCCTTCTGACTTTTCACCTTTGAGGTATGTTACATAAGGATGCATTCGGTTGTAAAATTACTGGTAAAAGGGCATTTTAGCGTATTTTATTCGAAACCGCTTAGGTCAAAATAAATAGCGTATTTTATTGTTTGTGTGCGTTTTCGAACTTCCGCAGGTATTTTCATCAATCCGACTTCTACCTTGGCATGTATAACTGTCGGCAATCCAGCTTCTGTTGCAGCAACAATTTTGTCATCAATCCCGATTCTAGTTAAATAACAATTATTATTTGTCATCAGCCAAGCTCTTATTTCATTAAGTATCTGTTCAGCAACCCGCTTCTATTTAAGGGAAATAATTTTGATCAATCCAACTTCTAATTCTCAGGCAATCGTTTCATCAGTTCCGTTTCCATATCTCGGGCGTTATTTTTGTCCATCCAGCTGCTATGTCAGCCATTAGATAGGCCTACCTTAATCCACCTTCCATTTCTCAAGTGTTTTCTCATCAATTCAGCTTCTATTTCACCAAGAAGTTTTCACCAATCCAGCTTTCAACATACTTTTCAAAAGAAATGTGAACCGTTATAACGATTTCATCAACGAAATATGTAAATACATACGCTAAATAATAAAATACGCTAAAATGCACCATATCGATTTCGAAATAATAAAATACGCTAAAATGCACTTTTACCAAATTACTCATCAAGATATGCCTGATCTCCAAATCTTTAGAAATATGAAATTTGCAACCAGGAGGTTATGTTTGCGGTAAAACTGTATTTTAGCGTATTTTATTCTCTCAAAATCGATATCATGTATTTTAGCGTATTTTATTATTTAGCGTGTGTATTTACGTATTCCGTTGAACAAAAACGTTGTAGCAGTTCATGTTTCTATTGAAAAGTTAAAAGCATAAAAAATTGAGCAGATATTGGAAGTTGGATTGATGAAAAATTTCATTGACAAATGGATGATGAAAAGCGCTTGAAAATGGGACTGGGTTAAGGTATCTTTAATGGCTGAAATGGAAGCGTGATTGACGAAAATAACGCTTAAGAAATGGAAGCTGAATTGATTAAAAGAATGCTTGAGAAATAGAAGTTGGACTGATGAAAAATATTTTTCATAAATAGAAGCGGATTGCTAAAAATTCTTAATTAAATAGGAGCTGGATTGATGACGACTAATTTTTAAAAGAAAACGTTTGGAATCGTGAAAAAATAATTGTTGCTCCAGCAGAAGAGCATTAATTAAAATGATTCATGCCAAGGTAGAAGTCGGATTGATGAAATACCTGCGCGAGTTCGAAAATAGCACCCAAATAATAAAATACGCTATTTATTTTTAGCTAAGCTGTTTGGAATAAAATACGCTAAAATACAGTTTTACCGAAACCTGTAAGTGTGTTCGATTATAGTGAACAGATTTAGATGATGGGTCTATCTTTAAGGCTTCATATAATATTATTACGTATTACCTAATGTTTTTTTTGTGTTTGTTAATAATATAATTAATAATTGAGTAATAATGTGATTAAAATTTAGTAGGCTATAATTATATGATATGCTAATTTAACAGGTGTCTCTGATTGATTTGCTACACGGCCCTGGTCTTGACACCCAGAATGAATTCAATAAGGAGTATGGAAGCGGATCAGCTATATTTATTAAGTGCGATGTGCGTAAGAAACTGGAGTTGGAAGGTAAGTTAAGCATAGAAACTCTTCCTAAGTTTTGGTTAAAACCGTCTTGTGTCAGAAAATCTAAAAACTGACTCATTTGTTTTATGAGAACTTTTTGTCTCAAAGTCTGGCAAAAATCTGCATAAGGGATTTTTATAGGACACAGTTTATGCGAGTGTATCCATGATTGCAATTCATAGTTCGCGCCTATGAGTAGCCCCCTTGAAGAGGCGCTATATAAATGCATCTAATGAATGAATGTGGGATCCATATTTCAGTATGTGAGCCATGGATCCCAGCTAATGTTGGTAGTTAGACGCTTTCAGTGTCCTCTGAGCCGGAATTTGTAGCAGTTACAAGGGCTTAAAATATGTTCTTACCTTACCTAATTCTACCTAACCTTGCCACATGTCGTCTTGTATACTTTACCATTCTACTATTGTACTCCAAGATTTGTAAACACTTGCTTTACCATGACCCTCTTACCTACGTTACTTGTTGGATTGTCACTCAGGACTCAGTAAAGTGTTTGCTACACTTTGATGCCAGTAAAGTAGTTCTGAAGACCTGCAGTGTTCTTTCGGCATACCATTTTATATGGACCTATTCCAGTCTTTGGTTTAGAGTAGGGGTGTCAAACCTTTTTTAGTGGCGGGCCAGTGTGATCATCTTCTAACTATTGGCGGGCCAGTGTGAACATCTTCTAACGAGTGGCGGGTCAGAATGTCAAAGTTCCTGAGCAAAATTAGGTAGTGATCTGAGAGGGAGCTACGGGTTTGGTCAGCCAATTCCCAGAAAAGTCCAAATATCGTGAAAAGATCTTGATTCAATGGGCACTTTTCGCTTCTTATTAAATTTTGACAACATTTTTAATAATTTTGTAATCTTTGGGGAAGGCTGCGCGGGCCAGAAAAAAAATCGTTGGCGGGCCACAAATGGCCCGCGGGCCAGCTCTTTGACACCCCTGGTTTAGAGCTTGAAAGTTATTGATCTGCATTTGCTGAAGTGTCTCTTTCCTTCTTTTGACATAGTTCTGTACTTTTATTTATACTTGCAGTGTTGTGTGCACGTGTACTTTATCAGTTACTTTGGACTCTTTAAATGCATATTTTTCCATACCCTGGATGATATTTTGTGTGTTTATAATAATTAATTTGTTTGCATAGTGTATATCTTTGCATGCACAGTCTGGTGATATCTTTCATTGTTTCAACAGCTGCTTTCAAGAAAACTTACGACACGTTTGGTGGCCTTGACCTTGTTGTGAACAATGCTGGAATTGGAACTTTTGATGGTGACTGGGAAAAAACCATTGACATCAACCTGGTTATTAAATAACCTTTTCCTTCCATTTTTAAATTTAGTAATGATTGAGGATTTTTGTCTTTGCTAATGTTGGTGTTTGATCAGTATTTAGGGACTTTATGTTTTTTTTATCCACAGTTTTGATCTATCTGTTTAGGCTGATAACACATATTGTAGGGTTTAAATAAGTGTTGCTGACTTCAGTAAACGCCTCATTGGTGGTTTGTTTGAATGTTTTGTCATATATAAAGTGTAAATGTTGTGCACAATATTATTAGACACTGCTCTTTATTTCACTATGAGAGTTGCTGTTGATTTTTGGTTTTTATAGACTTGTTACTCTAAGATCATTGGCTAAAGATATATATGCTAAAGACAAATGATACTAGCCTTTCTGAATTGAGTATAGAAAAAGATTTTTGAAGACCATTGTTTTGTTTTGTTATCTAGGTACTAACGCTCGAAAGAAAATACAAAGAGTTAGGATGTAGAGCATGTTAATTTTGCCTTTTTATGTTTCACTTATATTGCCATCTTGTACCGGGTATTAATTGGCATAGAAAATGAAAACAAATTATCAGCAATTTTTCTTGCTTTTTTATGTACGTTTTATTTAATTCATTTTCAGTTATTGTTTGGGAGAAAAAAACACTGCATGATGCAATGTACAAATAACTTTCTGTAATGAATAAAGTAAACCAAATGGAACAGAACTCTCGCTTATAGCAATCACTCATTTGACTACATATACAATATTATTGTATTGGTATTGAAGCTGGTTTTTAATGTAGTGTTGTTTTCCATATAGACAGCAGTGATGCGTGGATGTCTGTTAGCATCAGATTACATGAGTAAAGGGAAAGGAGGTCACATCATCAACATTGCTTCCACAGCTGGTTCGTAATTCTCAAACAGCTATTTGCTTATGTTTTGGAAGAAAAGGTAATGCCTCTTTTTGTGCATGTTTGTTTGTATTATGCTTAGGACGCTAGGTGCTGTGCTTTTAACAATATTTAAGCAATTTGGGTATTTGCATATCTCCATAGGCGTACGAGGCGGGGGTGCAGGGGGTGCAATTGTCCCCCAAATTCGGGCAAGTTTGGTGGTTTTTTCGGACAAAAACCGAATAAAAAACCCAAATGACTAAAAAAAAATAATAATAAAAAAAATAAAAGGTCATCAACTTTTTTGGAGGATGAAATGGTATGATTTTCCCGAAAATTTTGGCCGATGACTAAAAAAAAAAAGGTCATCAACTTTTTCGGGCAAGTGTCGTTTTTCGGGCAAACGCAAACCCGAACGACCAAAAAATTTTTTTCCGCGGATGGTTTTTTCGGGCAGAAGTTGAATCTTTGCCCCCCCGCTGCTGAAATCTCCCGTACGCCTATGCATATCTCCCATCTTCAATCACTCACCTGCTCTGAGCACTGCTATAAGCTGTTCAGGCTTATGGTCCTAGGTTTAAAGAATTTGATGACATTGCATAATGTGCATGTTCAGCAAAGGCCCATAAATGGTGAGTGACTTGTTCTGGAACTTAACCAGTGCAACTTGATAGACCACAAACCTCTACCATGTTCTAACCTCAAGACTACAGACAGTAAATGTTGCTTGAAAGAAAAAGCCATGCAGGAGTTTAATGAAAAATGACAGACTGATGAATTGCAGGATGTGTTTCACAGATTACTTGATGATTGAAAGGTGTAAATAATTAGAGACAATCATACAAATGAACGTCTGCTGCATAAATATTTCAATTAAAAAGCTAGACTGGCGCCATAATTGAGCTGCCACATGTGCACATTTTAACAGTTATTTAAAGTGCAGCCTTGACCTCACTGTTGTGCTCTACCCTTTAAGGACAACAGCCAGTCCCTAGGAGATCAGTCCAATAGGACTGAGATTACAGCCTATTGTAGATAAGCAAATCAGGTCAGTCTCTTAGAGATCAGTCCATTAGGCAATTTAGTAGCCCAGTAAGTAATACTGGACGTGTTAGCTACACCAGTAAGCCAGAGCGGCATTCATTCATCTGTTGGTTGCAACGAACTGCGGTTCAAGCCCCGGGCTGGGAGTTGACATTCAGAGATTTAGATTATCTCGGGCTAGCACATGTGGGACACAGGGTTGCAAGCTGCTGCGGAGCGACCTTGGGCAAGTTGCTTGTGTACCCATCATTGTCTGTGGGGAATGCAACGGGAAACCACCTCACTCATCTCATCCCCAGGGGTGTAAAGCCAATGAACCTGCCTACGGGCAGAGCACCATCATCATGATATTAAGTAATACTGTATGGGGAATTGGCCAGATTTCAGTGTTTTATAGACTGAGCCCTAGTTTAAAATAAACCCTCAAGTGGCTTGGCACAAAGATTAAGCATACCAGGTTATATGTTCTTATTTTGACATATTTTGGCTGTGACCCAAGAGTTTTCAACGCTGATGTTTTTATTGCTTCTTATAAGCTGCCTATTGCTTTTTCTATTTAGGTCTCACTGCTGTTCCCTTTGATCCAGCATATGCCGCTTCCAAACATGGAGTTGTTGGGCTATCAAGGTCTCTTGCAGTAAGTATGATGGAGTGTCATACAGTTGACCCATATAATCTAGTTTACAATTGATGTTGTCATTTCAGTATCACTCCCTTGTAGAGGCACTGTGAGCTGTAAAAATTGTTTCGTAAGCTAATTGTCCAGAGACATTGAAGTAAATTGTGTCAGGATGATATTGGAGTAGATTGTTTTAGCTTATATAAACTTAGATTAATAACTTTGTTCAGTTTTCTTTCACATTGTCGTATTTTTATGCATTGTCCTCAGTGTGCTTCTTTGATCATCTAAATCCCATGACCGTACGTATGTAATATATGGGCATCCCCTTACTGATTTAATTACCGAGGGACTGTTGATTTTGGGAATTGATTTTGCAGATGCATTAAGTGTTGCAAATTCATGTTGTAGCTGACACTCGGATCGTCATCGATTCGCGTGAATTGTTTGTGTCCGTCATTTGCCAAAACTGCCATTATGGAAAAGAGTTTTGAAGTGGGTATAGACAGAGCTGTAGTGGAAGCCGTGGGATTGATGAGGTATGTACTTTAACTGCTATTAGCTTGTATATATAGCTGTATTTAAATTGCTTTGTATTTCAAATGGATAATATTATGAAGCAAGGTAAGGCTAATCGTTTGCCAGTTTCTTGAGCAGATGATCACACAGTAATGGATTCTTTTATCTGAACTGCAAACACAATGTCAGCAGTAATCTAACAATGGGCAGCACATTTCTTGTTTCCCAGTTGAAATCACGTAGTTAAACGTTGAAGCTTAGAGCACCTTCCAATGAGCTTGTCTTGAAGAAATGGACGTGAAACAAGGACATGTTTTAGGAATATGCTTTTTTCAACTGCAAAGCTCCACTTATTGTAATAATTTGCCTCCCATGATTCGTACAGTCAACTTGGTTGATTGAGTCTTTAAGTCAAGTCTCAGGTCTTATCTTTTTCCAAGGCAAATCACTTGTGCTTTCATCGCTTTGTTAATTAGGTGCTACAGAAATCTAAGATTAACGTTTATTATACAGTTGTTGATAAAACAGTGATACAAAAGAAGCGTCTTAATGCCGGAAAGAGCCCAGGCATGAGCTCAACTTATAGAATAGGACAGGCCATTCCATGTGGAGAGATCTCGGCTTTGAGCCCAAGGGCACCAAACACAAGGGGCAAATAGGCCAAAACTATTGTGTACATGTTTACATAATGTGTAAAAGTGTTAAAGCAGTTTCTATTTCATTTTGGGAATTTTATTTCTAAATACTACCGAATGTACATGAATGTAAATTTTTTTAACTCTTATCATTGGTGTCTACTGTTATAGTCTATTGAGAAAAAGTAGTGAACGTTGGTGCATAGTCAGTTTTATTTGGAAGTACATCTATGGTTTTATTTTATAAAGTATTTTATTTTATTACATTAATTACATTTCATTACATTTTTATCATGACTTGTGCTGATGTTGTTTCAGTGTGGAGGATGTTACCATAGCTTTTCGAAGGATCTTGGAGGACGAGACAGCTACGGGAGGGGTGCTGAGCGTCACTCCTCAGGGCATCCTTTACAGATACAAACCATCGAAGTTATAGCATCATCCACTTGTACACTTGACCTATAATACACTTGAAATTGATGTACGAAGCAACAACTTGTTCAGCTGTTTAGTTAATGCAGCACAACATTATGTCAATCTAATCTATACGTAATCCTTTGAATGGTATGTCACTGCAGACACGGCTGTACACAAGGGTATATGTGGCCCTGGTATACAGCGTATACTTACCTCACAAAGAGCAAAGTAAAAATAGTTGTTATTAATATGATTATGAGTAGAAAACAGCAGATGATTGCGATTTTTAGACGAATAAATCATGAAATTAGGTCGTTTTACACCGCGGTGAACAGTTTCCAGCGGAAAAACGTTCGAAAAGCATTTGATGACTAAAAAAGATCGTCATAAATTTTTACAGAAAAAAAGTCAATTTTTTTTGGCCACAGTGTGTACTCACGGTCACCTCAACACATACCAGTACAGCCCTGGCTGCAGAGTTACATGACAACAGACCAGTAGGACTGGAGCCTGGACGTCATAAAAACTTAAATAGATCATGATTAGTAAATTAATGGTTCATCGTTTTGGCAAATACCTCTCTCGTCTCTGCAATAGTAAATTAAAAACAAGCTTCTAACCAGCTAGGTTAATGATTCTATTGCATGGTTCAAAAGTAGGCCAAATGGAATAACGACAAAATCCTAAATCAGAGCTGGCACAAACATAGAGGCCAACATAAATAAAATTGTTCGTCCTAAGAAGAAAACAATGACCAATGGACGCAAATTTACACACTGTCCTTGAAGCAAATGGGAAAATGCACAATAAAATATTTTCTCTCCAGACGCGGGGGCCCTCTGACGACGGGGGGCCCGACGCCATGGCAGACATGGCATACTGGTTAATCCGGCCCTGGGAAGACGCATGGTACTGCTGGAGTACAGTGTAAAGGTTAAATTAATCGGAGAGCTATAACAATATTATACAATAGGCTACATGTATTATGTGTCTGCAGTGACATGCTTTTATTTCCCATATTCATAATTCAATAGTAACTGTTGTACCTCTGAGGTTTCTTCCTACAGCGTTGTCCAAATAAAAGATGTTGCCCAGCGTAACGATCACAGCAATCAACACGAACGAACCACAGATGACAGGAGCCAAGATGATCGTAGTAGGCCTATCTAGATCAAGAGGCACCGTGAAAACTTTGTGGAATGCAATGCATAAAACTTGTACATTGTTTGTATATTGGCCTACGCTTATTTATCCATGTAGATGCAGATCTATTTGTAGGCCTATTTGCGCGTAGAATAGCTCCATAGAATAACGCCCGAAAGACACTGTTGCCTATTTTGAATCTAGGCCTAGGAAGTTTTCAAACCAAAAAACGACATAGGCTAACTCCTGTAGGCCTATGGTGATTCTGACAATAACACCACTGAAATGCAACCAGGCTAGCTAGTTTTAGAAAAGTCATAAGATCCAACAAAACTTTCTAAAATGAATCTTTGAATTCAAATTTAATATTGGAGGTACCGGATAGCTTTAAACCAAGTTTTCTTGAAAGTCTGATGGACAAATCAACGAAAGTTGCAAGTATGTAAGTTATAGGCTATAGGCAACAGCAAAATACTGTGGAATGTAGGCCTAATAGGCTACAAAGAACCAACATGCATGCATATTTGTTTATGAACGCAGGTGTGTATACATGCATGCGTGTATTTATGTAGCCTAAGTATTGTATGTATGTACGTAGGCTATGTATGTAGGCCTATATGTGTAGGATTTCGTCGGAGCCGCCCCTGCTGATGATGGTTACGGCCGTCAGACCGCATTTCATCTAGGGAGACGAGTGCCCCTCCTTCCCGCGCTACCAGGAAGGATTGGTGTGGGACACCGGCTGAAACTAGTGGACCTGGTATTCTCTGGGTGAAAGTGGTGATACTGACGCTCCCTAATCCTCGCGCTCATGCGAAGCGGGAAGGTTTCGGTACTGGCTTCCTGTCTGGAGTCGCATTATAGACGGTCCGCGGTCGCATAATGTTTCGGTATGGATTTATAGGTGTTGCATCATAGGAGTGATATATCATCTTTCGTTCATTCATCTTTGTTAGCAGACAGCGGAAATCTGGCGGGACGCTGCGATGGAGAAACAATTTATTCAAGTTGTTTTCGTCGTGTTTTATGTCATTTTCTGCGGTAATGTTGACATTAAAATCTGATGAGCACTTGTTGCACTGGAGTAGATTTTTAAAAATTCAGTGTGCTTTATTTTAAGATAAACTGCGTTTGTTTACATCTATGATCGTGGACTCGTATAGGCTGCACCACGTGCGTGCAGTGCGACAGATTAATTAATTAATTCATTCATTCATTCATTCATTCATTCATTCATTCATGTCTATGTCTATTCATTTTGAGAATTTATGTAGCCTATCAGATCACTACCCGGAAGCACGCCCCCACCTCAGAGCGGCTAACCAATGCAAATTCTTACTACGGTACTTACTAAGAGGACAGTTTTGAGATGCGCATGCCTAGTCATTAAGATTCTTATTCGACGGGGTTGAACTGGGAGCGCTCCTGAGTAGCCACCTTGAAGGGGCGCTGTATCAAATTGCCAGTAAATAAATAATAAATTAGAGTGATCCAATATGCTCGGTGCAATTTTTGGACGTTGGTTTGGGTCAACGTGCCTGGATGATTTGTGACCGAGGTCCGGAGACTTTTACGCTGATTAATTATGGGTATAAATAATTGCTCCATGGCGTAGATAGCAGCTTCTGCCGGATTTTATGGGGTGATTGTAGGTCTACGATCTATGCCAGAAAATTAGCGTACGCCTACGGTGACAAGAAAATGATGAAACGTTTCTTCCAAACCTATCTTAGCGTCTACAGGCTAATGAATCAAGTTTATTGTGCACCGTTTAATTTAATTTTACATGTCAAGTCGTCAACCTGTCACTCAGTAAATGTTCGTGTGCACCTACATACGCACAGCCACACGCATACATATTTCGAAATAATAAAGTATCCGAGGGGAGACTTTTAGGGGGTGGAAGATTCTGTCACGGGACACCAGCAGTAAGTGCTGTTGCAATGCATTACCATTGATAGTGTTGGTGTGCCTTTTGTTGTTAGCATAGTTTGCAGGAAACAATGATACCTGAAATAGTACATAATTTTTTGTATGCCTCTGTAGGCCTAGAGCAGCTCATAATATATTCCTTTCAGTTTCCACATTTTCGTAAATTTTTCTTAAGTTCAATTGATTTTTACTCATCTCTAAAAGATAGGGTTGACTGCATGGACCCAGTTGGTATTGTATTCCACGAATGTAACCGTCGTTATAGTAATTCCATGCTTCTCAAATTCACTATGGCTGCCAGCATTTTATTGACAAACTAAGCTGGCACTTTTCTCTATTGACATGATAGTGAAAATGAAATTCTTGTAATTTCCAGCTTTTATTCAATTACTTGCATAATTGCAAGTCCTCAGAATTAGTTGCAAATAGGCAGACCTGTAGGAAAAAATACAGAAATTGTTGCAAAGTTTCACTTATTTTTTCAGACCAGCTCTCAAGTCGTGGAATGGTGGCCTACAGTTTTGAGATTTCTGATGGTAACTCAACGAGAAACTCTGCGACAACGATAGCACACGAAAATCTCGAGACCGAGTACACGGAGAAGATTGAAAATAGGAGTACATACTCTCCAATTGTTCAGAGCAGCGACTTATTAGTCAACAATGATGGTCTTCAAGAAAAAGACAACAATGAGACTGATGACAACAAAGACTATTCGGGAGAAGTGGGTGTGGAATCTATTGTTTCACTTGCGGATTCAATGGAAATGGAAGTAACTAGGAATCCACTAACTGCTAATGCACAGTATTTTTCAGATGGAAAGGAGGCTGACTCTAGTGCTTACAGCGAAGACAGAACTACTTTGAACCCTTTTAAAGACAGTGAAATATCAGATTTGGATTCAGAAGACGTAACTAAATTTGAATTCTCTGGTTACTCCCCGCTGGAAACATCTGATGATTCTGAGCAGTCTGATGATTCATCAAAAGGAGTTGGTTCTGAAATGCCAGGTTCTGGAAGCAGTAGAGAAGAAGCTTTCTATTTCTCTACTGGTTTAGAAGGTTTCAGTACTAATATGGAGCTGGATTTGGGTGCAAGGAGTACCGAAGAAGAGTTTCTGAAGGTTGCAGTGGAAGAAGCAAAAGTTAGCACATCCAAATATTCCTCACATAGTAAACCACTTAATGTTGAAAATACCAGTTACATTTCTGCTGTACCAAAAGATGCTGATAACTACAACAAGAATCCCTTCTTCAGGTCTGGTCACTCTAGTTTGATGCCGACAAAATTATTTGGGGGCATTAGAAGAGGAACACGACCCACAGTGAGTGGAGGTAGGAGAAATAAAGCAAATGGAAAGTTCACTGCAGAGTTTCTCAGCGTGACTTCAGCAGTTAACAACAGAAGATTATATACACCAGACAAGTATGAAGCATCAAAAGTTCCCAGTAATATGGCTTCCACCATTTCCATAGGAATAAATCCTAAGGGAATTCTGTCTCTCCAGAATGAAAGCATGGTAAATGCTAGCCCAGATAATTCTCTTCAACAGCTGTACTATGAGTTTGCTGATGAAACGAGGCAGAAGAATCCTGACCTTTCAAACGCTCCAGAGGGTAGAGCAGCAACTGATTTCAAGAAGAGCTCAACTTCTTTCTCCTCTGAACATTCTGGACTTGATGAACACATGGATGAAGGTTAGTATACACATAGCTGATTAAACTCTGCATATTTTTTTACTCCAGCCTGAATGTTTTTCATAGAGTTTTGTTCACTTACTGAATTGGATATCGAATTGACCATAAAGATGTGCCTTCAAAGGGTCACTGAGTGTAGCTGTGTTCTTGTACAGTCACTGCAACATATCGACCTCAATGGACATGGTAGGGTTTTTAGCAGTTTGTTCGTTTAGTTACCGCACGTTTAAAGTTAGTTTATTAGGTGGTAGAAACAGCAGCCACAGCAGCAGTCATGGTTAGAGGCTAACAATGGTAAATGGAGATTATCTCTTCAACTTAAAAATTGTACCTTTACCTCAATAGTTTTGTCTCCACCTGTAGCTCTCTTGTTTTCAGTGTATCGTTACTGTTGCTTCTGTTAATGTTGTAGAAAAGTCGAGAGCTGTTTTTATTTCAACCAGTTCACCAAAAGTGAAGGTTGGTCAACTAACTTTCTTTGAATCCATGTAGCATTTAGATGCAGTAGTCACATGTAGCTGAACTGACCTATTACAGTTGCCAATAGATATTAAATGTTAAATTGTACACGGGCATCAGCAGAAAACTGATCTGTCAAGGACTGTTTGGGATAAAATGTTTAATCAGCTTATTGCACTTGATACTCTGCTAACTGTGACTCACATTAAGGTTGAATGAGAAGTCCTTAGGAAAATGCGAACCAATATTAACCATTTTATCTGTCAGTTGGGCTATGTCTGCAGAAGCTTGCCAATAGTGGCTTATACTTGAGTACCGTTAGTTATAATTATGAGAACTATTTGCTTTTATAGTTGACTTTTGGTTCTTATGACTGAAGTCATTTAGGCTAGTGCAGGACTGCAGGCAATGATTTTGTGAGGCAAAGGAATAGTAGGTTTATAAATTTGCATATATAATACATTATTTTCTATTCAATCCCAGATGAAACCGAAAGAAATCATTTCATTGATGGTGGAAGTTGGCGAGCTGCTTGGTGTCTCAGTCACTCTTAGCGCAGTGTCATTGTTAATCTGCTAAAGAGTGAAATAGTTTAATTGTAATTGTAATTAATGTCTTTGTTTATTGCCAGACAAATACAACAGACTATGTTTTACAAAATGGTGTGGAGCTTGCTCTCAATTCAACTGCAAACGAGCAAAGCGCCAAGTCGAATCCGTCTCAGAAGTCAATTATGATAATATGTTCAGCCATATTCGTCCCACTTGTAATTGTAATCGTGGCCATCATCACTGTGATCTACATTCGAGGCAGTCCTCACAGGAAGGTAGGTAACAAGAGATGTGATTCATTATTGAAGTCCACTTCAGATCATGCATTCTCTCGATCGTTCTTTATATTGTCCATGAAAACATCATTCCCAAAAAGTGAGTACAGCCCAGCCATGGGTGCCTGACTGCCCGCAGATATATTTTGCATGAGAGGCACCACATGATAACAAATATTTTTAGGAAGAGGTTGATAAAATATTTTTAGCAAGAGGTTGATAAAATATTTTTAGCAAGAGGTTGATAAAATATTTTTAGCAAGAGGTTGATAAAATGCAAAGCAGGACATCAAGAACATGGGTATTTGTCACATACATGTAGGCTTAATAATAATAATAATAATAATAATAATAATAATGATTTAATAATAAGATGATTTATTTAGTGCCGTAGCTCAACCGAGGCCGAAGGAATGGGCGCTGTACATGAGTTCAAAAGTTGATGGCAGTTACATGATAGTTTAAAGAGAAAGAAAATTCTTATTTATAAAAAAGAATTAAAATATTAAAATTACTAAGTCTTATAAATGTAAATTTTTCAGTTTCACACTTTGTACCATAAGGCTTTAGTGCAAAGAACTTTGTCAAAAACCATCAAATACCATAGTACAGTTTAAAAATGGGTGTCAATTTTCTAGGAGTGCCTCTTTTGCCTATATGTGAATTTGCCCATGAGCCCATCTTTAGCAAAACAGAAAGTCTCTAGGCATGGTTGCGATACACTGCCCTAAAGGAAATCTATGTCAAGCGGACAACCAAAGATCATTAAAAATTTTTTTTATTATTCTGATAAGTTAGTAAGTAAGGAAGTGTAATATTTAATTCTCCACTTGCAAATGCACAGTGGGACATACAACATCATTATAATACATTGAAGTAATCAATTGGTAATCAAATGAGTACAGGGTGAGAATTGCCCGGGAGGGGTAGGGGGGTTTCAAACTCCCCAGTCTTTCTTGGAGCCCCGTAGTAAAGTCTGTTTTTTCACACCCAAATTCCAAGTGGATAATTGTCCAACCTCCAAGTAATTTTTCCACAATGCTCACACAGAAGGAGTATATTAAATCGTAAGATAAGCGAAATGGCAGAAATATTAGCGTGTTTAGAAAGTAACTGAAAAAAATATTCTTCCTGTTTAGAATTGCTGCACGAAAACTGTCACGAATGTGGAAGAATCAAAAGGTGAAGAATCACTGAAGATCCGTCAATTCAACTGAGTGAAGTCATTGAGCAAAGCAGAACAGATCCACCTCCGAGCGAGCATCTCGGCATTGCCCAAGAAGCATAAAACTTATGCGTTGCTCCTTTGAATGGATATGATAGCATAAGAAAAGTACCAGGTTCTGGTTGCAGCCTCCAAGCAGTTTCCTCATTGCCAAGGGCGGATACAGAAACTTTGGACCGAAATTCTTGGCCTTGGGTGTGTGAAACATTTTTTCGTACCCGCCAAAAGAGTTGATGACCTTTTTTTTAGTCATCCAGTTTAAACATCCTCATTAGACATTGTTTGAAAGCTTCTTGAAACCAAATGGGGGGCACGATACATGGACAGTTCTAAATGGGGGGGGGGGGGCATGGCCGGATTGGCCCCTCTGGACCCGCCCTTGCTCATTGCGACATTTGACATGCGTGATGGCACAATTGAATCAGATTTTTGGTTGCAGTGTTCTGTCTCAGATTAGCCAAATGAAATCTAGAAGTTAACAAAGTGGTTTTTAAACTGTGTGCAGACTGTAAGTATGAAATCATGAAATTCATGATGATTTCATAAGTTCTTGCACTTGCATAATTTGATTTTACACCTGAGGCAATAAATATAGTAAATGATTTGTACACAATGATATGTTCTTTGCTCAGAGCTTACATGCTTTTGCTGTTGAAATATCCAAAGTATAGGCTAATGTTTAATAAATTCAGTAATGAAATATTTTCTCATGTTCGTATTAGCAAAACGAAAGCAAAGAGCTGATAGAATTGTAAACAACATAGGCCTATTCTGTGCCTGAGAGACCTGATAATTTGTAATTGCAGCATTTTCCATTATTAACTTTTTGCATTAGTAAACAGTGACTTGTTATCATTTATTGTATGTGTTTCTGGTTGTTTATAATAGATATCTAGACACTTCATATATAGCGCTTTATCGTTCACGTATAAAGTCCAGCCAATGGATTTCACCCACTGATGGATTCCATTGGCAGGACTCTATGGGAACTAGGCCTAACCCTGCCTACTTCTCTGCTTTATCCATTTTGTCTATGGCTGATTCTAAGCTGGTTTGCACCACTGAGGCACTTGACACATAAAGCAGCATTTGCCATATAAATAGGCTCTACATGGTTATTACAACTCTGCACACGTCAGCTGTAAACTTCTGGTATTTGGTGATAAATGGAGGCTCGGTCATGATTAACGTGTATTTGTTTGCGTTGCGTCGCCCATAATTATAGCGTGTGTTACGTAGACAACGGTGTCCAGAGGAATACCAATATTGTGAGGAGGTCGCACGTAAGTGACGTAACACGATCACTAGTTTGTCAATCGTCCTATTTTATCGCTCGACAGCTAATCGCAGTGACGCTGTCTAGACAGCCTAGGCCCCTGTGATTCAGAGCACTTGCGTGATAAACATCGGGCCTGTCTTGTTCACCATTGTCGACGTTCCATAAACCTAAAAAAAGACGCATCTCGGCACTTGGCTAAGCCTAACACGCAATTCGTAACTATATAAAGAACAGTGCAGTTAATTAGATGTGATGAATGTTTAAATATTGCTTCATAATAAGCTTAGGCCCATCGGGTCGATTATCCATGGCAGTGTAAGAATTGTGGAAAAATAACTGGGGGGTTGACTCGGTTGAGCCATTATCCACTTGGAATCGGGGTGTGAAAAACAGACTGTAACATGGGGCTCAAAGAAAGACTGGGGGGTTGAAACCCCCCCCCCGGCAATTCTCACCCTGATCCATGCATTATGCCACCTACATGTATATAAGTATGCAGGCCTTTTCGCATTGACCAACTGCAATCTGTCGCCTCTATTTCTGGTTTTGTTTCCAGGTTGTTAGAATACTATACGTGTATAGGCAGGAACGGTTTTGACAGCATGCACGGACTCGATCACCATCCATGAGCTTGCATTTAAGCTATTGTAAGTCAGGAGGCAACGCGTGCAATAGACCTACAATGTACCTGCCATGGTCTACGCCATAACCATTGTGCACTTTCTTTTGTTCCGGCAACTACATGTACGTGGGGCAGCCGATAACGATTATGGCAGTGTTGTGTTGTTGGTCGAAAACGGTGACAGGCTGCTGCTGCTGCTGCTGCTGCTGCTGCTGTTGCTGCTGAGATTCAGGACGCTTTGATGGAGAGTTGTATCTTTTCTGCGTCAGGTCGTTAAAGAGTCTTTGACCTGTCGTCTGTTGAGCGAGCCGACCATGCAGCAGCAGCAGCAGCAAGGCGACTCCTTTTAATTGGCAGATTTGTGAGCACTTGGTCTTAGTATATTATTGCCAAAGACGTAAAATTATGCAGCAGGTTATAATGGTTGAAGTAGCCTACACAGCTAATCACGCTTAAGGCCTAACCTACGTACCTGCATCTTTAAAGTGCTCCTTCTTAGTCATTGCTAAAGTGATATCCCGTTAAGACCAAAGGGACACAACGTGACCGTGTTAAATATATAATCGGTCCCGTGGCGCCGACTATGTCTTTCTGGCCCGAGCAGCCATGCATGCCTAACGAATTTGAAAATTAGATCTCAAATTTGTCATTTTTAAGCTTTTATGAGTCTTATCAGCCGCATACGCTCTTAAGAGAGTATTGCCCATCTGCAAATGTCTTGTCAAATACCCTTTCATTGTTGTGTATAGTCACAGTGTACACACTATATAGTATAGGCTTATATGCATGTAGGCTATACTTGTATAGGCTGACAAAAAAGCCTATGGGTGCTGAACGATCGTGAAATCCCATCGAGTTGCTTTATGTGGTCTGTCCCGCTGCTGTCTTCATCCTTCCTCTTTCCTCGTTCCTTCCTCCTTCCTTTCTCCCTCCTCCTTCGTTCGTCCTCTCTATACTCCTTTCTTCTTCCACCTTCCTCTTCTTCCTCCTCCCTTTTTCCTCCTTCTTTTCCCCTTAGCCCTCCTCCGTCATCCTCCTTCTTCCCTCCTGTCTTCTCCTTCCTTCTTCCTCTCTTCTCCTCCGTCCTCCCTCCTCCATCCTCCCACCTCTCTTCTCCTTCTTCCTCTCTTCTCCGTCCTCCCTCCTCCGTCCTCCCACCTCTCTTCTTCTTTCTTCCTCTCTTCTGCCTCCTCCTCCCTCCTCCTTTCTCTCATTACTCCTTCCTTCCTCCCTCCTCTCTTCTCCTTCCTTCCTCCCTCCTCTCTTCTCCTTCCTCCTCCCTTTCCACTTCCGCTGATAACGTGTCTCCCGATGTCGTTCATCCCGATGCAGCCAACGATGCGCCGCTAAATTTCCGGTGAATTTGATTTGGTGCTACACGTGTTGTTATTATCCTCCGGCGCCAGATCTGTCGCTGCGTGTTATATACAGTGCCTCGACGGTCGATTAAAGGAAAACGGCAATGGATGCGGTAAGAATAATCTGTGGCCTAGATGTCGGACAAGAAACTTCGAACATAGGAAGCATGGGCAATATTATTATACTGCTGTGCATTTGGACAGACTGTCTTTCAGCGACTTCTAAGTGATTGAGGGATTCATTTAACCCTCATCCGAACAAGCGAAAATCCAACTTAATTTGAACAAGGGGGGGTCTGGCCAGACCCCCCGTTTTAATGTAGGTTTTTCATAGGTAATAGTGTTTTTTATATGCCAATTTTGTAGTATGATGTCTGAATGACTAAAAACAACAATGTGTCAGTCTCTCTATGCAATATAAATCATTTTTATGATGAATTTTGGACTAGACCCCTCTACATGTTAATACATTAATTGCGACGGTTTGTCATACCTGTTTCATGGACTCAATAACTGTCTATCTATAAAATTTGGAAAACCAAATAGGGAAATCACAATTCTAGTAATATTAGTATTAAATGCTGTTAAATTCAAAGTCAGTATGTCTGTTTTATATAAAATATATATCAAAAAATTAATGGACTATGCCTTCACATAAATTATAAGCATGTATCATAGTCCGGGTTTGTATGTCGAATGATGATGTCTCTCATCTCATTGGTTAGGAAACTGTCAAAACTATCTTGAATATTCTCATATAATGTGTCCGTATTCTTTTATTCCACATTTTTTGCTTACTACATTGTGTAACAGAGCACATTCTTTTGTCTGCCAAACAAGTCCGGATCTTTACTTGTATTCAGTTCTCGGCTTCATCAGTATCAACAGTTTCGTCATCATCATCTTCACTATTAAGTCTAGTCTCATCATCATGTTCATCATCATCTTCAATTTCAACACTGTTTTTATCATAAGAAACACCTGAAGGTTGTTATTCAGGCATTGGTATCTTTTCACATTCACATTCCTTGTTATTGCTCTTATTGTCGAAACTGTCAACATTATACAGTATCCGTCAGTATTATATTCAGTATCTCCTTATCACTCAACCGATTTGGTCGCTTGGATGTGCTATTTGCAGCTCATCCATATAGGAACAAAGTCATAAAAGCAATATTAGAAACTATCACTTTAAAAAAAGTTATGCACCAAATATATGAAGGGGGGTCTGGCCAGACCCCCCCTTGTTCGGATTAGGGTTAAATGTCGAATGCTCTCAGACGATGTGCGATATTTAAGCAGCAGGCATTTTTAACGAACAAAAAGCAGCAGATATTTAAAAAAATGAAGAAATATATGTATATATAATTATGTAAAGAGAGAGACAGAGACAGGCAGATAGAGACATACATAGACAGAGACATACGCAGAGAGAGACGGAGACAGACAGATAGACAGATACAGAGAGACAGGCACAGACAGAGATGCAGAGACAGAAGCAGAGTATAAGTCAGAGACAGATACAGAGACAGAGAGAGAAACGGACAGCCAGACAAACCGACAGACAGAGAGACAGAGACAGATAAAGAGATAGAGACAGACAGAGGCAGAGAGAAACAGCTAGAGAGAAAAACAAAGACAGAGAGAGTGGGAGAGAGAGAAAAAATGGAGGGACTGATAATGATAAGGTTTATTCGTTTAATTTTAAAAACAACAGCAAAACGCTGTAGATGTATACAGAAACATAATTCACAGTATGGCTACTTATTGCAATAATATGGTTGAGTTTGTTAGGGCATATTTTTAAATGACATGCTTGGGTTATAGTTCACAGAGCCTTTATAAATTTGGGTGTGTGAAATTGATAGTGTGGGGAAGTGCTGTCTGCCCACTTCGCCAATGTCATGTTCGGATGCCACCCGTTTAAAACCAGGATAAAAACAATGAATAGCAATTATTGCCAGATAAACTACTGTCCGCATGAAATTCGTCAAATCATCGAAGGTCTTATGATGTGCTTTAAACTGATCAATCCAGCTTCTCTTCTTTGACTGGACCGAATAGAACAGCAGAATAATGTCATTTATAGTTGAACTCGATACGCTAAGCTCGCCACCAATTGCATAAACATCATGTTGCGCCCATGCATACGAATTCTACAGACGGGTGCCATAAGGGAATATGGGATCAGCGTGGGTGGGAAAAAGGATTCGGTAGGCTATTGTTGTTTCTAGCAATATAATAGTTCTGACCACTCAATAGCCTGAGTTAGCAACAGAATAGTTGTGAATAACAATGGACTAAGGTTTGTATTTTGTCAAGTTGCGGGGGGAAAAACGACGGTTTAGAACGTCTGTTTCGTGATCGTAATCTCCAAACTTCTAAAGCGCCACTCGAAAGCCAAGCGTAGGGCACCAGCTTATTCAGGAGCAGTGTTTGTGGGTCTTTACAAGACAGTAATCAGTGGAGTAGGCCCTAATCGAAATAGGGTCAAGGAAATGTTCTTTCATCCATTGTTGCTGCTCATCTGTTGCTGCTGCTGATGATGAGGAAGAAATATGATGCTCGAAAAATGCTAGAATTGTTTCCCCCAATCCATATCTAGCCTAAGTATAGGCCTGGAGCTATACTATTGTTTAGTCTGTTTGTGGAATGCGTCTCACGCTTTCCAGTGACGTGAATACTATGTCTGCAGAGCTGAGCAGTGAGCAGCATATGAAGTGGTGAAAGATGAGCAGAGAGCGCAGCTGCTGACAACCCCCTCCACCCCACCCATCAAACAATGAATCGCAGATTACAAAATCGAGTTACATCATCGGCCGGTCTGTCGTTCGCTAACTTTGTTGACAGCTGGTCATTGTGTCCAGTGAGCAGCTGATGACCGTGATGGGATTCGATGACCGTGCACATCACGACGTTAATTCAATTTATATGACGCAGATTTTGTTAGCAATCTGTGCCGTGCGTTCAGTGCCGGCGCTAGCACAGTATTCCGGGAGGACTCCAGGCTCTACATCTTGCTGAGGGTCTCGCCGCGGTGGCATGGTTTGGCGCGAACTGCATTCGCTAAAGAAAAAGACGTATGAGAATCATTGTAAAAAATGGCCGAGTGATCAGACCTAGACCTATAGACCTAGTTTTCCACGGGGAGTTGAGGTGTGAAAAGAAGAATTTACTTTGGGAACCCTAAGAAACGACTCATCGGTTCAGTTGCTCGTAGGGTAATTTGCTCAAATGCCAGTTTTCTCACTATTTATGCCTACTGTAGTCTTGTTGTTGATAAAAATAATTGTATAGACTAGAATCGCTTGGTTACGTTGGTTGATTTGCACAAAATATAGACCTATGAGCATCTCGCACGTATGTTAATTAGTTCTTATTTGTTTATACAGTGATTCATTTGCGTAAACTACAATTAATAATAGGCCTAATAATAATGATAATATTGATATAGGCCTACATTGATATTGTTATTCAGATTATACATGTATTTACTCGTGGGTTAATATGCTAAAACGGTTAATCTGCTCATAGGCTAATGCTGTACGGTTATTTGTTCATAACTGTTATTAGGTTTCATGGTAATATACATGTAGGCCTATAACTGAAGACTTTTAAACTCTTGTTCAGAGTAAAATATACGAACTTCTGCTTTTTTATCCGACCTTTCTTCAGCTTAGAAAAGAAGATTGCTGCAGGGCTATTATGGTCTGCAATCTCTGTAATACATTTTAAGGCTGAAGACGATCTTCGTCGGAAAGCTTAAAGCAAAGCAACGTCTCTGCAGTCGATGGAATCATCAGAAACCAAGCAACGACGGGGTTGAAATTCCTGGAAAGCATTAAGTCACTATTTATAGGATATATGCTGTATATATGTATATGTATATATGTTTCTGAATACAATATCACTATATATAGGATATATGTACATATGCATATATAATATATATATATATATATATATATATATGTTTCTGAATACAATATCAGTATTAGAACTACCTTAGCTACTCAGCACTATATATTCCTCAATGCATAATTTTTACCATGAATATAAATATATTATATGATTTGGACTATTACATATATATAAATGATAGTGTGTATTATATAATATATATGTATATAGTATATGCACATAATATATATTTATGGCCTTCTGCATGAGATTCCCATCAGGGAAAGTGAAACCTAAGTTGTGACTGACTGCTTTTTGACACATGAAAAGACGAGGGCAGGGGTGTGCAACTGGGCATGTACACAGAACAAGCGACTTGTGTCGGTCTGTCTCCCGAGAGAGAGAGAGAAAGAGAGAGAGAGAGAGAGAGAGAGAGAGAGAGACCGCTTTCAACTGACGCTGACAACGTTTGATGCTTCGAACTACAGACTCGCTCGCTGCGTGGTCCAAATCTCGCCCACAACGTCTCACCAATTTTGAGGCTCGTTATTTCGCTCCTCCTCGCTCTTTCTGTCTGCGTCTGTATATATATATATATATATATATATATATATATATATATATGTCGTTCTTTATATGCGTGCGTCTGTCTTTATATATATATATATACACGTATAACTGTATAGGCCTATATAGTATACGCACATATATATCTGTCCGTCCGTCCATCCATCCATCTATACTGTTCTATAGCATATAAATGTAGGCCTATACTGAATACATTGTCTATAACTCTATATACATGCTGCGCTCTCTGTGTTAAAAAATAGCGGTGCAGAAAAATGTGTATATAATGTATATAGCACCCTCTTGAACGATATGCGCCTATCCTTTATTTTCCCCTTACCCTTAATTCCACCTCCTCTCTACCACCCTGCATCCTATATTCCTCCCCCAACTACTCGAGAAATGATGCCATTACGTTCGTTTTTGTGAATGAATGATCCCTTCTCCATGTCTCGACTCAGATTATAAGACTCGATCCTGTAATTCTAGAAACAGTGACCGTAGCTAATGCAGTGCCTTCAGACCAATTTCTATAGCAACCACGTCGTCGTAATATTATACGATCGTTTTCCGTGTACAGCAGCAGCAGCAGCAGCAGCAGCAGCAGCAGCAGCAGCAGCAGCAGCAGCAGCAGCAGCAGCAGCATAAGGCTACATGTATAAGCTTACTTGACTGGCTGAATGCTGCGCTTTTGAATCGCTCATGACACGCTCTGACATTTTGCAGCTTTCATTGGCTTCGAAGGCTTCTGTCTTTAATGTCGTTTACTGCTTCTGCTTTTTGTCTCTGCATGTGCGGGCGTTCACCGTATAATATTTAGTGCGTTTGTCACTGTAAATGGTCCAGTCGTGTCTACGGCGTTGTTGTATCTGTATGTACTTGTGTTCTTGTCTGTCTGAATTTATGTATTAGTATGTTCTGCAATGCTTCGTCTGGATATATATATATATATATATATATATATAGGCCATATACATCTGCAAGTGCATACTGCATAGCCTATGTCTTCGTCGTTCTGTCTATTTGTCTGTGTGTTCCTCTTCGTCTCTTCCATCGTCTTTATACGTGTCTGTCCTGTAGAACCCACGTATATCATACATGTACATGTATGCATGCGTAGCAATGTTCCTGCATGTGGTGTCGAGCGTTTGCATAGAGCATTTATATTTCTTATCTTATCTGACAATTTATAAAGCGCTTCTTGCAGCAAGAGCCTTTCAGAAGCGCTCCCAGTGCGTTCATCTCCGAGAAAAAAGGCAAGTTTTTGTATAGGCCTGTCCATTTATCCGGAGCAGGATTCTATTTGAGATCAGCGAACTGAGTCGACATGGATCGATCCGAAAGCGCATCAAAGCAACTAAGGTCCTAGGAGTGGCATCAAGTTCATTGCCCTTCCGGGTTCAATCGATTCTTCCTTCCACCTTGCCTTCCTGCTCCACTCATGTCTGCAGTCCGTGTCCTTAGATGTCGTCCGTCACAAATATTGCGATGCACTCTGCAGTGGCGTAGACAAGGGGGGTTTAGGGGTTAAAACCATCCTCCATTGGCTTAGGAAAATGTTTTGAAAGGGGTTATTTATCCACTTAAATAAGAAAGAAAAAAACAATTGTTTGTATAGTAACAATTGTTTTTATTGCTTTATTCTTTTTTTATTTACTGTAAATCTGTTGGTTTGGTGCCAGGAAGGGCATACAGCCAGGCCATGAGCACCCCCCCATCATAAATTCTTGGTTACGCCATTGGTACTTTGTAAAGAGTCCGGAAAACTCTCCGAAGTCAATCCACGTTAGCATTTCTATATAATATGCCGGAGGCTGTCTCTTGGGCGACACGACTTGGCAATGACGAAATGCGAAAGGTGATGCAGTTCACGAACATGCGACAGGAAAATAGATTTTGGTTGCATATTATGGTGGACGAAACACGATCCCTGATAGGAATTATCAGAAGCAGGCAGAAAACTGGTTGGGTCACACCATGATGGGGAGAACATCATGAGGGGAGAACATCATGAGGGATCGAGAGAACATCATGAGGGGGAGAACATCATGAGGGGAGAACATCATGAGGGGGGAACATCATGAGGGCCCTTGAGGGGGAGAACATCATGAGGGGGAGAACATCATGAGGGGAAAAACATCATGAGGGGGAACATCATGAGGGCCCTTGAGGGGGAGAACATCATGAGGGGGAGAACATCATGAGGGGAAAAACATCATGAGGGAGACTCTTTCCTAAGAAATCACGATTGGGGGAAGAATAGTGAGTAGAAAGAAAAGAGGAAGGCCGAGGATGGTGTTATTGGAGTGGATGACGAAGGAAGGTTAAACAGCAAATTGAAGAAGAGAGCCGGTGTCATGAAAAGGATTATCCCCCCTGAAAGCTATCCGGGGGGATGAATTAATCTATCCCCCCCGGATGGAATTAACCGGTCTAGACTATCCGGGGGGATAAACCATTCTATCCCATTTTTTGAAAAATGCGTATAATTAAAAAATTTATACTCTAATCAAAATTTAAAGTCACCCTAATTGTTTTAAGTGACCTAAGCAATGCTCAGAAAAAGGCAACTCGAAATTATTTAGTGTCTCCGAGTGTTTTTAAGTGTTTTAAATGTTTTTAAGTGCTATAAAACCAAAGCAAAACAAATTATCTAGTAGGAATAAACATACCTGTTAGTGTCATTGTTCAAAACAAAGCAGATGAAAATTAATTTGCAAAAATAAATGCACGCGGAAGTGTTATTTTTGACTTTTCCTCATTTTGGGGGATACTATTAATATGGGGGATACTCTATTTCGTGACACCGGAAATCGTGACGAACGGCGTCATTGCATGAACGAGTCTGCCTTTATAGACATGAAGACAACAAATAAGAAGAGTAGGGTCTAGTTTTCGGGTGGTTTAAACAGAGTTATGGCATTCAGTTTAGGGAATACCGGGTTATATCTGTGTCATAGAACTTGTTTATTTTGTTAAATTCAAGACCATAATTTCAACGACAAATGACACTGACGAAATGCATATAGGGCCTACAAAAAACAGTGTAGTCATTATTTTGAATTATTAAGAGATCTCATGAAACTTCGCCATTTTTTCATTTCATTATTGAGAAGGCCATAACTGGATCTTCTCACAAGACTGGCTAGACTAGATATGACACCTACAATGCTGACCTAAATCTGAATTTGAGGCACGAGTCAACTGTCAGCTCTAAGGTCTCTTCGTTAAACCATATCAGAGAAAGAGGTTCGAACCACAATCTTACAAACCGATCGTTATAGGCTAACCATTCGGAAACCGCGTCTAACTATAGCGCTTTGATTTCTCTTATGTCAGAACTTACATGTACGATGCCTAGAGGCTAAGAACGCTATTTCTGACTCTGTCATTATGAAGCTGTCTCTGCGTCTCTGTGTATCTCTCTTTCTCTTTTTGTCTATCTGTGTCTCTCTGTGTCTCATTATGTCTCTCTGTGTGTCTCTCTGTCTCTGTGTGTCTCTCTTGTGTCTCTCTGTCTTTTTCTGTCTCTGTCTCTCTCTGTCTCTCTCCCTGTCTCTGTATACATCACGCTGTAGCCTATACTTCCTAGAGAATGGCGGCCCCAACCGACCGCCCTCTGTCTGTCGTCTAAACAAGCACTGCATGTCTTCCCGCATCAGTTGGCAAATGGACAGAAGCCGGAAAATTGGCGGCACCTGCAAGTCGTGATTAGAATAATTGGCACGTATACGCTGCAGGAAAGAATAGCCTACATCATACATGCATGTATATATAGGCCTAGTTATATACACATGTATAATATATATTTATATATAATTATATATATATAATTATATATACTAGACATAAAATTATATATGTCTAGTATATATAATTGTATGTGTATATATATACAGTATATAGTCCAACGGACATGAACTGCAGCACAGCTTCTGTGTGCCGATCACCCGACTCACACAGAGTTAATACACTATCTGGCTATAACATCGGTTTTTATCTCCAACACCATTCTCAGCCGCCGCACGTGACTATGAATATCTTGGCGCTTGAGAGGTTTCTACGGGCGGCATATAAATGCTCAGCTATCTACAAATATTTTTACGAACGGATTTCTTAACGATGCGAGAAATCATTTCGACGAATGGATCGCGGCTTGGCTGCACGAATTCATTTGCATTAAGAGATTATAAAACGGGATGTCACGCTCTGCTCTTCTGCGTCGTCTGCTTCAGATGATTCGTCCACTGATACTCAAGAGCGACACCTAGACGCCATTACATGACTAGACAAAGACTTACACTGCTTATAAAGCGCAATGTTTTTATGAAATAGACACGAACATGGCTAGGATTCTATTGGAAGTTCGTGTATTATAGGCTGAGCGATGGCGAAGGCCTTTTTCGAATCGCAGTGAGCGTCTGCAGTAGTCTAGTGATCCCAGAAGAAGCTGGCTAATTCAAAATCCCTGACACGACACACTTTACAGCAGCCATTTTGTTGCTACTGTCTGACTTATTATTGGATGCGCGTCTGTCACGTGCGCAGTTATCCATCCAAGAAATAATTCTATCGTCTGGCGTGACCACGACCATTTCATGCTTCATTGATTTCCAGATACATTCCGGATATGGACTCTGACTATTCGTTTGTAGAAGTTGTCATGCGTGACGGTCGACTGAAAAGATCGATTCGCAGTTGTTGTTTACAACTGTTTCAGTCGGAATCACTGGTCCGTGACGACCAATTTCCGTTCCCAGAAGACCCGGATGTTATGTGCTTCGAAAATCGATCTCACCGTCATGACTCAGCTGTTAGATTTTGTCAACAATGCTAACGTTGCAATGTGGGACACTTAATTGGTAGCAGTACAAAAGAGATATGAAGAGAAGAGAAGAAAGAAAGGAAGAAATGGAGGGAGAGGGACATGTAGGGATAGAGAGACTGTAGATGGTGCAAATGCGTTCCTGAACTTGGTTCGTCTAAAATTGGGCACACAGGGGTCAACATGCATGAAGGTTCCTGTTGAAAATTTTGACTTATGGCAAAGGGTGACAGTACCAATCAGAAAGTCATTATGATTTTTACTATTATTATTTATATTTGTTCAGGTCCCAGATAGACAGAGAAAATCTTTAAAAAAACTGTCATGGAGAGTTTCATCTCCTAAAAGTCTCAACAATCATTTAATAGGGCGCCAAGCATACAACTGAATACAGTTCATCCATGGAATTCCAGAGTGTATTGTACAATGTACATGTATACATCTATATACCATTCTTGTAATGACAACCCTGTAGAAAGTCTAAAAGATCAAGAAAATTAAAGAATCAAAATACATCATTACCTTTCTTATTTACATCGATCCTCATGCATGTCCTTAATCGTTTATACTCTGCGCATCTGTCGCTTAGGGCACGCGCGCTACATAAATACCGGTAGGTGGTCCAAGATGTAAGACGCAGAGTCTTTGAAACTCAAAAACTTCTGTACGACTCTGTTGAGCGAAATCTGTCTTGAAGACCTCCTTGATAAACCGTCAATAGGGTGTACACGTCTGTCTGACGTCTCCGACACTCCATTATTCACCAGCCTTGTGGCGGTTCTAAACAAAGAGCGAGATCAATTAAATATTTACATTCGTCTATGAAGCATCTTTTGTTCAGCAAAGTTTTCACCGTATAACTTTAAATATGAAGTTCTATCTGCAGCATGCGTCGTTTGTCCATATCTCTTGTTCCATTCAAAGTTCCACAATCGCATAGGATCCCTAATCGTTATAATGTCTGGAGTTCGACGCTTTTTGACCAGAGAGATGTGAGACACGCAGACCGTATAATTATGGCCTACTATAGGCTAATCACCGCTAATGCACAAAAGATCGCACGAAGATCGTAATGCACAGAACATCGCAATGTGTACATTTCGCTCAAACATTGTCCATTGACCGTTGCTAAGACTCGGTAACGAGTTTCTCCAGTTTGCGTCCAGCGCAAGTTCTTGCAATGCCATGTTGGTGCCAAGGTTTTTATCAGTGAATTGCTGAGTTATTTACTGCGGTGAACAGAGGGGTTATTTACAGTGAATAGCAGGGTTATTTACAGTGAATACCGGGGGTTATTTACAGTGAATAGCTTAATTATTTGCAGTGAATAGCGGGGTTATTTAAAGTGAATAGCTGATCAGTTATTTGCAGTGAATAGCGGGGTTATTTACAGGTTTCATTGGTGGCGTTTTCCCCCGGATTGAGGGACATTTCTGGCTGAGGTCCACAAACGACTTTGAAGCAACGATTTAGGCAACGAGACAACCTACGTTGCATTGGACAACAACGAATCGTCACCGTGATTCAAATAGTAGGCCTAGATCCCCTAATCATGAGTCGTAAACTCTGTCAATTCTAAACTTTAAAGCGCTACTTTAGACGAAAGAGTGTTCAAGCGAACGAGGCATTTTACACACACAACGCTGCTCAGTGGTGGCTATAGGCGCTCACTAGGATCAGCCTATAATAATTATGTCAGAGTTTTTGCCGCTGTGAACCCGATTCGAATTAGAGGTCAGTCAGAATGAAATTGTACGGTAGTAGAACTAAACGTGTAGGCCTAACTGGAGAAACCGCGGAGACTTCCAATAAGTTAGGAATGTCTCCTCTCTCCTTGAGTCCAGTAGTCAATCGGTGCTCATCTCGAATGCGTGGAAACAGTTCAGTTATCCATTGCACAATGCACACCACAGCGTGTGGAAATCACGTGTATTTACATTAGTCATATCATTCATATACCCTTTTTCATCGAATAGCCTAAGAAGCGAGCGTCTCTCAACAACGTTGACGTCATGTGATACGCTGTTTGTTTGTACAAATGTATGTGCACTTGTTACAGCGCTCCTTCAAGCTCTCTCTCTCTCTACTCAGAGGCGCTCCAGAATACAGAGCGGACACTGCATTTGAGTTTCACGCCGAAGCGCTGAGCAATTGTGAGTGAAGGACTTGCCCAAGGTCCTTACGCGGGGAGGTGGATTCGAACCTCGAACCTTCCGGCTCCAAGGCAACGACGCCACCACTACACCACCGCGCCCCACAAGTGCTGTTGTTGCCGCCATTAATCGAGCGAAGTCTTGCGTCCAAAGCAGACGGAATCCTTGCGAAACTCAACAGCCTCCTGCGTCAACCGTCTTTTGCTGACCGTCAGCGTGAAGCTGTAAATGCCTTGATGCGACGGTGAGTAGCTGTTCCTGTTGCCATGACGATTATGATACAGCCGACGACATTCCTGCACCATCCTCAGCAGCTGGCGACGAAACCTCCTCCCGAACAGATAGTAGGGAACGAAATTAACCGACGAGTTGATGACGATGAATAGCGAACCGACCTCGTTAAGCGCGTACAGAGTGATACGCTTGAAGACCAGTTGGGGTTCATCGACGAAAGCCCAGACTACACGCGAGATGAGCGCCGGGGTCTGACAGATGAAGAAGACGACCACAACGCTGATCAACATCACCGTCGTGTCTATCCTCCGTCGCATGATGGCGCTGATCTCCATCGCTCGGCGGCTCGACATCCGCACGGCCTGGATGAGGAAGGCGTTGAGGACGGCCAGCGCGGCGAAGGGCAGACCGCAGACGAAGATTAAGTAGAGCCAGGAGTGGTAGAGCTGGCGAAACAGCTTCGTGCGGCCAAAGTGGGTAAGGTCGCAGGTGACACGAACGGTGCCGAGCATCGGGTGGACGATGCGAACCGTTCGGTACTCGAAGAACTTCGGCAGATTGAAGAGAACGCTGATGAGGTAGAGCGTCACGACGACCTTACGGGCTCGACTGATCGTGCAGTAACGCTCCGACTGAAAGGGATGACAGATGACGATGTATCTGGAAAGATAACAGATGCAAAGTGAAACGGATGACAGATGACGATGTATCTGGAAGGATAACAGATGCAAAGTGAAAGGGATGACAGATGACGATGTATCTGGAAAGATAACAGATGCAGAGTGAAAGGGATGACAGAATCTGATGACGATGTATCTGGAAAGATAACAAAAAATGCAAGTGGAAATGGATGACAGATGACAATGCATCTACGAAGATGACATATGGAAACTGTTCAAACTGAGAGGATTGTTAAATGGTGATGTATCTGCAAAGATGACAGATGCACCTCATAGATTGAGTATTCGAATATTATGAATATTAAGATTTTCAAATATTCACGAATATTAACGAATATTAAAACTGCCAACTTAATATTCATAATATTCAAAAAATTATTTATTCTTGTTCTTTCAAGAAATTCTTAATTCTTATTTTGTTATTTATGAAAATGTTTAACTTTTACTTAATGAATTGTACAAATTGAGTTAGTCTACTCATAGACTTATACCAGTAAGTGACAATAACTATAATAGATTTTATTGTAAAAAAAACCTTCAAGGTCTCTGCTGGGTGAATATTTGAAAATCGGTAATTTTAAGTTTCATCATGCTAAAGAAAAATCGGGTTATCATATTTTAAAAAGCGAAACACCATTAAATAGGTATTAACTGAGCAGATCTATTTATTCATAAACCAAATTTTAATATTTATGTATTATATTGATTTATTGAAAGAAAAGCCTTAAATGTCACGACCGCGACCTGTATCCACGGTAGGTTACTTTTTTTAAATTCCAAGTAGTAGCTAATGCATTTTAATAATTTTACAAACTTTTGTGAACATTTAATAGAGATTATGATTTTTCATCACAGTGAGTACAGAATTAATCTTCAGGGATAGGTTTTCAATGTTAAATATTTTTTCAAAAGTCTGTAACATACTTTCAATTTTCTATGTCACCACCGCAACCGCAGCTAGCGCACACCTATTAGCACTGCCTTGCTTGTGTTGATTACGCTTGCGCGCTGCTACATTGCATCTCCTGCGTCTTCACTAGCCGATAGCGTATTGTAAATGTAATTTACGATAATTTAAGACAGTTTATTAGCAATAAATGTCGGATAACCATCACGCGTATGTTTATTGAAGGTCACCACCGCAACCAATAATGCAGGCATACCATTAATATCTAAGCAATTTTAATTGTCATGTATCAAATCGCAAGCAAGTACATATGAGACGGGACCTATCATTGTATACGATAGTGAAGCGGGGATGGCCTAATATTTAAACTTTAAACAATTTTGTCACCACCGCAACCGTCACAACCGCAACCATGCAAGCAGTCACGGTGGTGACTTCATGGTCGCGGCTCTGACACTTGCTCAATTGCTAGGGTTTCAGTGACTATTAACATGAGTAACCATTGTGTTTTGACACTGTTCCAGTAGTAGAGTCTGGCTACCAGTTAACTCTAAGTCAAATTTTATCCATTTTAGTAACCATACCCTGCTATTTTGTTAAAATTAGGCTTGTAATATTTAAAAGCAGTTATGCTGTGTTCAGTTTTTGTTTCAGTTCCTAGAAATAACTGGCTTATACACTGCATTTCAGCAGCATGCAACAAAGTATGCCTAGTCTTTAGTGCTGTGGTCTGATGTTCTTTATTTAATTTTTGTATGGCTTTAAGTTTGCTGACGGTTGCGGTCGTGACATTTAAGACCGTTGCGTTCTGTTACCTAAACTTTATTCAGAATAAATATTTTGAAGCTTTTTTAATAACGGTTGGCTTACTTAAATGTATTTATGGAACAGCTTTGATGTGCATTATTATTATATAATCATTATTTCTATGACAGTTTAGAATTGATACCAGTCGGTTGCGGTGTTGACATTTTGCGCCTAAACTTATGTTCTTCCTATAATTTTTTCTGATAATCTGATGGTATTCCTTTTAATTTCACATTATTTTGCTTTTTCCATATCATGTAGTTTTTATTGGACTATTAAATTGCAAATAAAATTTTGTTATTCAACTTGTTTACTGACATTTTAATTGGTTGCGGTGGTGACATTATGCGGTTGCGGTGGTGACATGGTGTGCTACACCTACCATTTTCAAAACGATATATTCATGGAGGTTTTAGGACATATCCGTTATGAATCATATTGTTAATATCTTTGGACTATGTTTGCACTTCGATTTATGTAACTTTTAACAATAAAAATCACAACTTTTTTTCTCTTGTTTGGAGCACCTAGAATTACCGGTTTTCAAATATTCACCCTGCTGAGTCTGGTCAATGTGGCCATGCGGCATTCATATCACATTCAATACTTAATGTAAGTCACTTTGTCTGACTTCTGCCCCCCGAACTGCCTCACCGATGGCAGTTGGAAAGACTAGTAGCAGCAATAGTAGGCTAAATTATAAATAAACTTTAACTGCCTATTATGCCTATAAGCTTAATAGTAACTGTATACATATTGATAAAGTAGTTTTATATCAGTGTAGCAGGATGAGTAAATATAAATGCCAACGCAGAAAATAATAGTGCCAGATTAGCCTACAAGCAAAATGTATCCTGATCTCAGCATATTAAGCGCAATGCATATTTTAATTCAACCATGCCCTGGATGCGAGTGAATGTCATAGAGACATACAGAAGCTTAAACTACTTAATACCGAGTAACATTGCGGTTTCGATCGTTCACCTTAATTCGTTAACGAATATTTACGAATATTTACGAATATTAAAAAATCCTAATATTCACGAATATTTACGAATATTAAAACCTAAAGTCACGAATATTCAATCTATGATGCACCTGCGAGCTAAAGTGTCAGATGGTCACAAGTTAGATATTTATTTTATGTAACTCTTGACGTTTAAGCTGTTAAAGCATCTTAGAAGAAGCCACTTACAAAATAATACAAATGATCGTAATCACAATTACAAATAATTACAATGTTAAAAATTACAAAATAGACCAATTTAAAGCAAATAGTCTGCCGATAGCAATGATCAAAAAGTTAGAGACGACAGGCAACAGGCGATAGATTATAATATTATTAAATCTAACTATTCAGAAAATGCAGATAACGATTCAAGCGGTATGACAATAAATAATCACGCATATAATAATAGACTATAAAAATTCTATCACATAATAGTCTATAACACCTTGAAGTACCTCTCGCATAGCAGCGCTAAGCGGTAAAAGTGAATATACGTCAGGATAGGTCGGGTCAATTTTGACGTGCCCTATACCTATGGCTTCGCGCAGGAAAGACGAAAATGAGATTCTTTTGAATATTTTATGGTTTCATTTCCCGATGGGTTTCCGAGTAAAACGTCAACTTTTCTGGTGAAAAACGTCAAGTTTCCTGCTAAGCCAGTATATGATTTTGCAACAAACAAGTATAAAAAACATGTGACAATAAAAATGTAGTCATTATTTCGACGTGTGCTTGCAGCGTATGAATCTCCTTGATGCTCCGCAGACGAAGGTAATTATCGCAGCGGGGGGGAGGGGTGGAGGAATGTTTCAACGATAACCCCGAACCACGCCTCGTAAACCGTCGTGTGTTCTTGAGTAGTGGACGCTCTTCTCACGGAAGAACAGTGCAAAACGCATAACATGCTCATGCATAATTCAGAGGATGTTGTTTAGTTCAACGTATGCGAACGATTTTATTGCTTCGAGTTTTCAACCGCGGTCATCCTTCAGAAGAAGCAGTTCGAATATATATATATATATATATATATATATATATATATCGAATATGTATATCGAATATATATATATCGAAAATATCCTGTCACTCATATATATCGAATATATATATTGAATATATATATTCAATATATATATATATATATAAATTATATATATCGAATATATATAATTATAGTCTCCTATATTAGACCTATAGGCCTATATGGATCACTCGTCGTCCGCAAGGTCCATT